>CM069459.1:16333832-16359508 GCA_035610835.1 Ophiura sarsii | reverse complement strand
TCAGTTATTAAATGGGTATTTGATATCACAATGAATATCACAATGAATGTTTTATTGAAACAACCACACCTTCTTACTTCCTTCAATGCCGAAAAATTATTGCGATGCAGGCCTTTTGAAATCAGCAGATGAATTCGTATGCAAGTTAAATGCGCATTGGATATCACATCAGTTGATCAGCTCAGTGTGAATCTTTTTTCAAAAACTACTGACCCCTAGAAACTACCACCGACTAGTGATACGCTTAAGTGTTCATCTTTTGCGTGCATTCTACCAGATGTCCGTTTGGCAAAAGGCTGATGATATTGGTTTTCTAAATTTGCCTGCAGTAGAACATCATGATACCAACACTCATGGATAAGTCCGTGCTTCCTTCCTCTTGTGCAGAACTGATCACATGCAACTGCAAAACATCATGCCCTTCAAATTGCAGCTGCAGGAAAAGCAAGCAAAGTTGTACAATGGGATATGGATGTTTTGATCGTCTGGCAGGATGTTCCAATCCATTTAATGCCACTGTAGATGATGACGATAATGGCGCCGAAGTCACAGTGGAACTTTAGACCTAACTTTTTTTGCAGAAAATAGATTAGTACTCTCTAAAACCCACCGTCTTGCACTCCTTGATCTTGGCCTTTGATGGCACATCTTATTTATCTACTATGGAGGGTGTAGATGTTTGAGTCAAAGTACTGTATAATTGCTCATGAAACAAAATATTCCTGATTTTTTTCTTGATTCATGTATTAAATATATTTATCACCGACCTAAAATACGGTAGTTAAATATTAAAGCTGTGTCGTATATAGTAATATTAAGTCAGGTATCGCACGGGGCATTTATAGGCTGTAAACTGAATTATGTGAATATTAAACTGCGTAATGCAGATCAAGACAAACCATTTATAAAATGTTTGAAAATAAAATGAAAAAGCAAACAATCATTGTATCGCGAAATACCGCCCTAAAATATCAATGTAAAATAATAATCACGACTGAATTAGTAGGGGTATTGTTTTTCATAGTGACAAATCGAGGTTGAACGTGTATATACAATTATAGAATATTTACTGAATTTTGAAGAAGTCACTCAAAATACGGTATAAGTTTGAAATATGTTTTTTAATTATTGATATTTATAATCAATCATTGTGTAGTATGTGTATGTAACTAATGCAGAATTACCAAAAACAGTTTCACTTGAAACTTTACAGTATAATGAACTAATGATTGAGGTGACTCACACACTCTCATTTATCTGTGCAATATAATTTCTAATTTTATATAATTTATATAATTTACCTTTTTGAACATTGTTAAGTCAGGAATTAATTTGATTGCCTTGTATTATTATATCGAGAATTCATTGGGATTTATATTACTTAAATATATAAACGATTTGTTTATATCGAGACGAATATTAAATAGCAGTGTCGTTTTTATTTATCGGGATGATTCAATTTTTGGAAGGAGTGTGATTAAAAGTGTGAAAATACTATGACGAACTCCTCCACATATCTTTCTATCAAAAGGTCTTAAAAATATATGCATGGTCTCAAATAAAGTGTATATATGTATATTATATACGATAATTTTGTCAGCTAGATTGTGGCCTTTTAATGTTGTTTATTGCAACATTTTAACATTGGCCTATACAAAATACATTAGACGCAAACTTAAACGGGATTTTATGTACAGCTAAGGTTAGTGACATTGATTGTTGATGGCAACGCCAACATGGAAATACGTTGATTTTTCCGTAGTCAATTGATCGATGACATATTATAGCAATGTACTATATTCAGCGAAATTATTTTACAAAATAACCCGCTGAGATTCATTACTTCTTTAAAAATATGACACTACAACAAATCTCACACCCCTAGCGATTCTTGATAATAATTATGAGATTCAATGAACTTGTTTTGGTTTAATACATTTACATCGTGAGCAAGAGAGGGTGCCACGCTTAAATACAGTGTCTATGGGAGCCGCCGCTCGACTAATGGTAGCTAAGACACTCAGTTGTGGGAGATCGTCAAATGTTCATATGGTGTGAGATTTGTGACTGTCCCTTCACAACTGAGTAACCCAACTACGTAAGCAACACACACATTTAATTTTGTAGACCAATGCCACGTTCATACTCCCGTCGTTGAACATCCGTCGACGTCGGCGGAGAAACGTAGACATTGCCTGCTTCAAAATGCGCACCACGCGATGCTCAACGACGGGAGCATGAATGAGCGGATAGGCCATAATACAATGATGTATGCAGAATGAAACATGGACCGTTGAATAGATATAGGACGCTACGGGAGTGCCTTTTTTCAGTGAACACTTATCTTACAGTAAACCGATGTCATGTAACTCTCCATATTGTTATCGTCAACTGCCGCCCCATCAGTAAAGAGGTTCGGTTTTTTTTTAATCTTTTGTCCTGTATTAAATGAGACACGTATCAGTGTTATCCGGACTGTCATTTGCCTGAGTGGTCGACCGTTTGGACGACTATTTGGTCTCCAAAGTCCACCAATACAATGTTGATATTCATCATTTCCATCGGAGGTCATTGAAGAGTTCAAATTTGACCGGATGGTCTCCATGTATTCATAGTCTTCAACATCTTCTTTGCCAACGGCTCCTTCAAGAGGAATCGGTGGAACCGGGGGAAGGTTTACAACGAGGCGTTGTTCGTTATTCGGTTTAAAGGCATATTATGTGATCTTTTCCAGAGAGCGCCCTCTATTAATGATTTTTTTTTAGAAAGTAGAATTTCTTGCAGATTTACATTTCCGATCATAAATCATACATACATTCCAAGTTACAGAGCGATACGATTCCTAATTACATCAAAATCATGGTTTTAGAGTGAATTTAGAGTGAAAAATATAAACTGTCGGAATCCCGACAGTTTATTTTCACTCTAAAACCATGATTTTGAAGTAATTAAGAATCGTATCGCCCTGTAACTTGGAATTTATGCATGACATGTTGCAGTTATCTCCACGGGCAAAATCGTTTCGACCTTTGGAGCTATAAACCGGCTTAGTGTAGATAAACTAAGTATACCAGTACTTAACCTAAGTAGAACCAATTAGTGCATGCATCATTGGCTCTCACGTGATTTATGTCGGCCAATTAGCGATCGAAACATCCGATACGGTTGACGCGTTCATTGAGCGTTGGCGAGTTAATGTTTGCTTAGTGACGCTCACTTACGTAACGACGGCGGTATAGTTTGCACGGATATAATTTTACGCTAGCATCCTCACATGGAAAAGAGAACCCCAAAACCCTCAGGATTTTATAGAAAGCTGGTGAAATCATCATTAGACATCAGGAAACATCGTCAAAGAGAAAGAAGTTGGAGTAAAGATGACTCATTCAACGTAAAGGTATGTTTATTTCATATGATATTTTTTAAAGATCGCAAAAATAAGTTTATTAGAAGATAATTTTACATTCCGTGCTTAGAAATAGTTCCGATATAGTTTTGCGTGGACAAAAAAAGTAATCGGTTATCACCTAATAAAAGTGTTACGGACTCTTCTAAATATAGTGTAAGATAGGGGTGAAGCATTTTGCACGAGGTATTTGAGGTGTGCTCCGTGTAGACCTATTGAAGAAAAGCTTTATAAGATTTCTCGTTTAGGATTTCCAAGCAAACGAGGGAATGTCAAAAATAGTTATTAATATGAAACTGTGTGATTCCTATACAATCAACGGCTTTAATATACTACTTGAGGAAAGAAACCACAGCATTTGGGCCTATATGCCGAGTGTGAAAATATAACTTAAAAGAAAAGAGTTTTATTGTTTAAGATTATGTTTTCAGCCTCTAGTCGTCAAAGTCCCTCCATCTCATGTTCTTGATATATCCGAATCCTTTGGGCGCAATTCCATTTGGAAATTTTATTTATTCGTCATCATCATTTATATATATATATATTTTTTATTATAATATTTATCTTAATTACATTTATGGATAGAGATACTGTATAATATGGGAGGCTACATGGTTTGTTTAGAATTGCTTTGAGGATTCAAAAATGGTGTTCGCACTTCATAAAACTTTTAAATTTTGTTTTCCAAATCCCGTCCAACTTAAAAGTTTGATTTTGAGTTATTTAAGGCCAGCAAATTTGAACTTGGTTAATTTGTTCATTTATTTATACACAACATGTTCACAAAATCTCCCTCGCGTCTGTGGTAAAATTTGCAAAACATAATACACGGGTATTTTTTCTAACGTTAACAAGAATATACATTAAAATATTTGTAGGCCTATAACCCTTGTAATCATGATGACATCTTGTCATTAGCAACCATATTTTGTTCACTCATCAAAAAGGGTCTTGTTTTTATCTGTGAATTGGTAAATAACAATACACTTAATCTTTTGTTATATGTGTTTAATACCCTATAATCAATGATAGAGTTGACACATCCTGGATCTAACTTTAATCTCATTACATGTGCATTCCTTTAATTCTTTTGTCTATGAAACTTTATTTACAGGCAATAACACCCATTAATAAATCAATAGTAAATCGCCCATAAAGTATCTAAACTTCATCGATCATATCAGATTGTACACGTCATGTATTTTATGTAATCAATTTTGAAATTTAGTTTTGTACTATGGAAAGTTGAGTGTTGAATATTTTATAATTGACTTGAATTTCCAAACGTACTGACTATTACACTTTCCATGTCATGCATGTGACAGGCGTCTCCTGACGATCCCGTTTCAAAATGTTCAAACAAAATGTCAAAATTATTAAAATTCCTCCCCGTATTAGTAATAACCAAGAAAAATTATTTAAATAAGTACAAACATGACCAGTATTGATTGAGATAGACCATGAAAGTTAGGAAAGGTGTTCTACAAAATGTGTTGTATGTGATCAAGCCAATAGTCGCGTGGAAAGTGTAACTAGTATTAAACTATTATTGGCAAGGAATAAAATCCTTTTTTCGCAATATGAAACAAGGATTTACGATATATTTAATCTTAAATTCGTGTTTGTTTGATGGTATGATTTTAGCTCTGAACTGTCGCCATTTATCTATTTTTTTAGTCTTTGGTTTTTTTACATACATATTAGATTTTGTGCCGAAGTGGCTATGATGAAATAACTATATAATGTGTAACCACGCAATTATTTTACTTTTTAACAGCATGTTAAAATGTACAAAGACATAGTTTTGAATGTTTCATTTTATACTTTCAGATTCTTCGAGAGGAAGGAGAGAGATGCTACGTCCATTGGGTGGGCTGGGGAGCTAAGTACGACTCTTGGGTAGCAAAGGAGGATTTTGTGGGGGTTGACGAGCCCAAACAAACAGGACACAACCCAGGCTTTTTTGATCTGTTACGGTACGAAGTCAAAAAGCACTTAAACCTGGGATACAAGTCAAATGCCCAGGTTACAATACGCCTCAATTGCGACAAGGACAATTTCGACACTCTGTCAAATATTACCAATTCCAAGGAAGAAGGAGGACTCTGGTATAAGAACAAGGACTTAGATACACTGCTAGGCCCTAATTGGCATACAAGAATAATAAACCAGGATGGTGATACTTGCTATATTATAGACGGCTCCGTCAAGTTTAGGTTTAGTAAGAACAGGGCTGTCAGGGAATTCGAGAGGAGCGAGGATGGAACGTACACAGAAGTAAAAGGTTCGGCGGGCTATGGCCTGACAATGCGATTTGTGAGAATGGAGGCATCAATCCGTCCATTTCAAACAACATGAACAGTGGTGGGATGAAATTTTAACTTTTTGATTTTGTGTATGTGAAAGTGCTCTTATTATCTGTAATGTTTATGTAGTAAGTGAATGTTAACGCCTTGACCATCAGCCGTGTGCAACTGTGCATGTCTAACATTATATGTTGAATATTTTCGTAGTTATTTTAGGGTCTCTATCGTCTGTATCGTGACTAGATATAACAATTTCCACGTGGCAGGCGACTGCAGACGAAAGTTCCAATAGATTGTATTACACAATTGTTTTCAAAAATAATGAATTTCAAAAGCCTAGTATTGGTTCAATAATTATTGAGATATACTGTGAAAGTTGTCAAAGGCTTTGAAGAATCTGTTTTGTGTATGGTAAAATTAATAGACGCGTGGAAAGGGTTTGTGTTTTGAATATCACATGATAATAATGCGTGGAAATCTGTTTCAATAGTTTGAGACGATCTGACTAAGCTATTTTATTATTTGATCAAAGTACTCCTGTTTACATCTTTGGTTTAACTCTTTTGTATCAATTGATCATATCTATTTTATAACATTGACTATATTTGTAGTTTTGGTTGAACTGTTTTGTATTAATGTCTAGATAAATTTTTTATTTGAGTAATTTTGATTGTAGTTTTAGGTTCTAATCAATATGGATGTATTGCCTGTTCCAAAACACTTAATTTTAGATATCATTATGCAATCTCGTTCTTTGGATTTATCTTCATTAGGCAAGAAAGTTTTTGAGGCCATATGCCAATTTAAGAATGTAGATCTTATTTATTCAAATAGATTAGCACGAAACATCAAAACGTATGTGAGTAGGTCGCGCGCTATGGTACGAAAGGCAGGCGGAAAGGGGAGAAAGCTTTTGTTGTCTAAGTCTAAATCTGACCAGTTTTCCTTGAAAGTTATGTTAAGTGAATACAATGTACGGGTACTGAAGGAACAACGTGAATCGGTCATGCTTACTAACTCGAAATTGAGAAAGAAACTTGCAAAAGTTAAGACACGTTTGAAGAAATTAAAGCAAAAGTACAAACTGAAAAAGGATCAAGTGACGAAGAGGGGTCAATTGTTAAAGAAGGTGTCTAAGGAAATATTGCGTCGTGCGCGAAAGCTGAGAGACCCACAACCTTTCGATTCATATTCGCGTTCTTGGAGGCATTCGCTTCGGGTTTCAATGAAACAAAAGTGTAAAACTGCGCTTGCGTATGTTGGTCTGGATAAATATGAGTGTCATAGTGTGTATGTCAAAAACAAATCTACACAGAAATTTGAGACTATGACTTTAATTGATGATATTCCAAATCCACAAAGTGCTACCAATGCGAAACTTTCACCTGAAAAACTTGAACTTATCCGCCTGCTCATCCTCATCAAAGATGGAAATAATATGTCTGACAGAGCGTACGCTGCAATTGCAGGCATAACCGATCTCCCTTCACTATATGCACTAAAGGCAGAGATGGATAAGGCTGGGCAGGTGATTGAATTTCGAAAAACGCCAGGAGATGAACCTGGGGTTGAGCGCGATCTAGAGAGTGTGATTAAGTTTAAGATCGGATACCTTGCAGATCAAGGAAAGTTGGTGGGTGAAGATAACAAAACTATTCGGGTGAAAATTAGTGGGGATGGGACACAAGTGGGGAAAGCCAATAACTTTGTCAACATTACTTGCACAATTTTGAACGACAAAGCTACAGCAACATCTGAAGCTGGGCATGAGCCTATTGTGATCATTAATGGAGGTGAGAAGTATGACATTCTTAAGAAACACATGAGGAATGTTGTAAGTACCGTAGACCAATTTAGTAGATTTGTATATATGGATGTAGAGTATGAAATTGTGTATTATCTTGGGGGGGATTACAAGTTCTTGCGTGAAGTTCTAGGGCTCGGATCTGCCAACTCTCATTACTCGTGTATATATTGTAAGAAAAGCAAACTGCTGTATCACAAATTTAACATTTCATGCGAGCGAAGATCACTTGAAGAAATAGTTGATTGTTCGAAGAAGCCCGATTCTTCGGACACAAAATTTGCCTGTAAACGTGAGCCACTATTCATGTCAATCCCTCTTGATAGAGTTATATTTGATACACTCCACTTGTTCCTGCGCATATCCGATAGATTGTTTGACAAGTTAGTTAAGGATTGTGAAACAGCAGATAGCTTGCTTAAGAAGCCAAGGGGGCAACCAAAGCCAACTCCTCACATGGATGCTTTGGAGAAACTTATCATTGACAGTGGGATTCACGGGGTTGGGTTCTTTGATGATGGGAAGGGTGTTAGAAAACCTAGGGATTTAACAGGTCCAGAAAAACACAAGATATTTCAGAATCTGGAAAAAGTTGACGGTGTTTTAAGGACATGTAAGCATAGGAGTGATCAAGACGTTGACCACATTATAAGTGTTTGGAGAGAATTTTATTCTATCTACAATCTTATCCGTAGCTATGATAACTTAGGAACTACTAATACTATGCAGGCTGATGGTTCAAGGCAAATTGAATCTTTGTCAAAACAATGGCTACAGATGTATATTTCAATTTTCACATCAAACAACCTAACACCATATATGCATCTTCTCACAGACCACGTTGGTGAAGTTATAAGAGTGCATGGAAGTTTGGTCATGTTTAACTGTCAGGGTTTAGAGAAGAAGAATCACGTGATCACAGTTGACTATTTCAAGTCGACGAATCACCATCGTGGTCCTCAAGGTATTGAATCTCTGTCTCAATTGATGCGAAAGTACAACAGAAGCATGTACTTCTTCCAAAAACAAATTTCAATTCAGAAGCGGCAGAGAACATGTAGTCATTGCCTAGACAAAGGTCACGATATTAGAATCTGTCCAAAAAAATTGGCAGTTTAATTATGTAAACTTGCTAAATATAACTTATAAGGAGTCAATCGGCACGATGAGCAATGAAATCTAGTATGTATGCGATACTATTACTATCGTGCTATACTATCTATTTATCGGCATTGGTTAACTAGTACAATGAATTGATATGGAATGATGGTAACAATCTTAACACTTTCCACGCGGCAGGCGTCTGCAGACGACAGTTCCAAAATTTCACAAAATGTTCAAATTATTGAATTGCATCACCATATTTAGAAACACTATGAGAAATGCATCGAAATAAGTACAAACATGCCTAATATTGGTTCAGTAATCCCTCTTGAGATAGACTTTGAAAGTTGGGGGTTTTATGCAAAAATCTGTTTTGTATATTGTATAAGTAATAGCCGCGTGGAAAGTGTTAAACATAATGAACAGATGATGTTGCTCTCGTTGTGGTTAATAGTAATATATTTGATACGATATCATTATTCTTAAATTTAATATGGACAATGATATGTGTTCTGTAATTGATATGTAGTCTTAGATTTGTCATAATATCGTTGTGAATTTGTTATTGGAAAGTGCTATTGTTCGTTATTAAAACTACCTCATGATTTAAGAGAAACTATATACAACAAATTGTGTTCTGCCAATTTTTAATTTGTCTTCTTTTATATCAGGCCTATAAATCATGTAGCCAAACGTATACTGTAATACCAGAAATGTTAGCGGGTTTAAACTTTCTCAAATCTGGTCTAATTCACGGCATGACATTTTCACTAATTTGAGGCATCTTGCTTGCTATGTAAAAATATGTATAACATCTTATTTAGCGGGATTTTGATTTAGAGGTCTTAGCGAAATTAGCGAACATTTCTGGTTTTACAGTATGCAAACCGACGTTGTGAAATAAAAATAATCGTAAAATTGTCGAAATGGTTTTAAATAGCCTACTATATCATTAAAGATATTTAACTTAACTGTGCTCATGAAATTAATTTAATTTGATTTAATTTTGAAACTTGATCAAATGATTTTGAAATAATTTTGGATATTTACATCATTTCTTACTTAATAATATTGTTGACAATGTTAGTAACACTTCTGTATAATATTAAATAACTCCACTCGCAATGTAGGCTTCATTTTTAAAAAAAATCCAACAGAATCAAGCTCTGTAGCCTTCTATATTATCTTGGAGGTTAAAATAAAAGACCGTAGAATTTCGAACTATTGAAGAATTTTGTTCGCCGTCGCAAAATTACAAACATTACTTAAACCATGGTTGGTTAAACTATGAAGTACTACTATTACATGCAGTACATTTTGGCCTAAGATAGTTTAACATGCACACCCCCCAATAAAAATACACGCGCCCTTCGTCCAAAATCAATAATCATCATAGCACTGCCCAGCAACAAGAACATGTTAAACCGTGCTTACAAGCTGGATAGAGAAAAACAACTGTCAGTCATTCAAAGGGACGGTCCACATAGTTCCCGGGATCCAATAGGATTGCATTTTTGTGACATGTTAGAAGGGAAAATTGCCCGTCGGTCCCTGAATGTAACAGGTTGCTAGCTTATTTGACTCGGGTGTGGCGCCCTTCTAAAAACACAGTGCAGAAATGGGCTGAAGTTTGCAGAAATTGGTAATTGCTATAACACGGCGGGAGAAAGAACGGCGCTTCAGCCGACCCTGTCATGAAGATACCCCCGGTCCACATAGCTATCATTATTATCTTTCAGGCTAAAAAAGATATGTTAAAGAGTAGTAAATTCTGCAGAAGATGATCCATGATATATAAGTTTTGAACATGTATTTTTCACACAGGGTCCATCACTAGTTGATAGTGTATTTCTTCAACACGGAGCGTGAGGGTAAGGTCACGGTCCAATTACACGGGTCTGTGTGGCGTGCATACGGAAAACGGACAATAACTGCAGTATGATTTATGATCAGAAATGTAAATCTGCAAGAAAATCTGCTTTCAATTTTTTTCTCGATGTTGAGGGCGTTCCCTGGAAAGATCACATAATATACCTTTAAGGACCACTGGACGAGAATATTGATTGACCGAATGGACTTGTCGTGTCGGTGCGCGGTGAGACTGGTCGTGGCTCGTGGAAGACGTTGTTGAAGGAATTTATTCCTCCAGTAGACGCCGAGTAGCTGACTGCATCGTTAATCATGTGGACCTGGTGCTGATTCCGCTGTTTTCTTATACATTTTTGTTTTGATGTGATGGCAAGCCATATTAGCAATATAATCTGTGTAATACTTACGAGACCGCCTGAGATGAGACCAATAAGGGTTCCATATTCTGAAATAAAGTTAGGCGAGTCGGTATTTGAATCTTTCCCCACGACTGGACTGGGGATTGTTGAGAGTAAAATCCCGTGGAAGGTTGCTCGTGCGGTCACGGTATGTCCGTCAGCTGATACAATTCACTTAATTATTGAGTAGCTTCAGTCATTTCGACATCAGAGATGCGAAGACGTCGTTTTTCGATCCAAAACTTGGTGTTCTCACTGTCCGAATTGATTTCTTTCTCTTGATAACACCACTTATAAAGGGGTCAAAAAAAGTAAGTCCCCCCTTAAAATCAGATTACTTTTGTTTACATAACTTCACACATAATTAGACGTTTCGAAAAGTTGAAACGATTATGAAAAGGAAAAACGCTTGGCTACCAAAAAAAAGTTTTACATTTTCGATATCATGTTTACTTTTCCCAAAACAGTTACATTTCCCCAAAATGATGTTTTCAGAAAAAGTGGCACTTGGTCCATACCGGTAAATTTAAAAACTCTCTCTCGTGTTTTTGATGTACAAAAATTAGACCAAGTTTGTTTGCATAACTCCGCACAGATTTAATCGTTTTAAGAAATTTAAAAACTTGTGAAAAGAAAAAGTGCTTGGCTTCTCACAGAAAGTTTCTTCTGTTCAATATCATGTTTACTTTTCCCAAAATTGTCTCATTTTCCCAAAACGATGTTTTCAGAAACAGTGGCAATTGTCAAAATCCTATACAATTTTGTTTGCGTAACACCCCCACACAATTAGACGTTTTAAAAAATTGAAACTTTTCTGAAAAGGAAAAACGCTTAGCTATCCGTACAAAGTTTCCCATTTTCAATATCATGTTTACTTTTCCCAAAAAAGTCAAATATCCCCAAAATGATGTTTCCGTTAACATGAAATTTGCCAAAATCCAATACAAGTAAGTGCCACTTTTTCTGAAAACATCATTTTGAGAAAATGTGACTGTATTGGGGAAAATACACATGATATCGAAAATGTAAAACTTTCTATTGGTAGCCAAGCGATTTCTCTTTTCATAATCGTTTCAATTTTACAAAACGTCTAATTGTGTGTGAAGTTATGTAAACAAAGGTAATCTAATTTTAGGGGGGGGGACTTACTTTTGTTGACCCCTTTATGTATAACTACTGCTGATTGTGCTTACGTCACACGTGAATGTTGCTGTTTCTCCCGCCATAATTTCAGCTATAGGAGGATTGGAAGTATCGGGTGGTGATCCAAATGTACGGACGGTCATAACACTACGCTGATGACTTTTTTTTAAGGAGATTTTGACTATGACACCAAATCGCTGTTCCATTTTCGCGCGCTGTCACATTCCGAACCGTAAGTACAGATACAGAATTTTCGTTGAGCGATATCGTCGTGTTTTTTGAGTCAGCGGCGGAACGGCGGTCCACAGTACCCCTTGCTCTGATTCTGGTGCAGCGGACACGCTACATATAAATCTGGCCAGATACAGAATTTTCGTTGAGCGATATCGTCGTGTTTTTTGAGTCAGCGGCGGAACGGCGGTCCACAGTACCCCTTGCTCTGATTCTGGTGCAGCGGACACGCTACATATAAATCTGGCTTCTCCTCCTTCGATAACTTCCACCGCAGGATCCAACATCATCACCGGTGTCTTCAGCTTACATTCTCGTTTAATTCTTTACAATATTCTCAGGTCTACTTCGCCTTGCAGACGTATCCGACACTCGTAACAGGTATGGCAACATCGACTGTGGTTTTCGCGTACCTGCCGCAAATTGTCGGCGATGCGTCTCCTACGACAACATCCGAAGATGTCCAATAGAGGTTAACAAGCGGGTATGCTTTTTTCGAGCGACACCGTAGGGTTACCAAACTTGAGTCGACTTGAATGGAATCGACCAGACATTGTGGATATAATTTACTCGGTGGGTACTGAACAACGAGATTTTTTGGAAGCGAAGTATCCATGTCTTTTCAATTTTCATCAGAAAATAGAGCACATTCATTTTTGGTACTCGCGAAAAAACTGTTCACTAGCACATTCCAAGACTTTAGCAAATATGAGAGTCGATACTGTAGTGTTGGGTTGTGCTTGCAATGGCTATAACCATGCCGTTTAGCAGCCAAACAAGTCTCCCGCCATTGTCAAATTATTCGTTGCCACCGCGTTGCTGAATGGCGGGCCCGAAACATTGAAACTCGACGCGGGAACCAAGTGGAGATGTGTCGTTGAAGACTTCCATTTTTAAAACAGACGAGTATATCCCAGGGATGGATGATAGTAACAGCAGTGCGCTGGTAATAACAGCGACTTGGAAGAAACATGCCATTTTTGCTGTCTTTGATTTGAGTGATTTTTACTTCACTCTTATTTGACGAGATCAATTAGGGCTATTAAAAACAAACTACCGTTAAGTGAAACTAGATCAGTCCAGGGCCATAATATACAGGTATCTGTTGTTTACTGTTTTGATTGCTCGTTTTAAGCCATTGTTCACACGTCAACCATCAATTTGAGTGATAATAGAAACACAAGGGTTAGACCTACATCCAGGCGTTTACTCCTTTAAAAGCAGAGTTTACACGTGAGGCATCACCTTGAGTGATTATATAATTCACAAGTGTTATTTCTAGGCGTATTCTCCTCTGAACATACTGAAGCAGAGTTTACACGCAACGAATCAACTTGAGTGAGGCTCGAAATGGATGGGCATTTAAACTTTAAGACTTTTTGACTTCACAAATATTTAATATTTGCCTCTGTTTGTACACATTTATTTCATCTTAACACTTTCCACGCGGCGTCTGCAGACGACATTCCTAAATATTTACAAAATGTTTCAAACTGTGATTGAATTTCATTATCATATTTAGAATCACCATGAGAAATGCATTGAAATAAGTATTGGTTCGTAATCCTTGAAAGTTTGGAGAGGTTTCTGAATTTTTGTGTGTGTATAATATGATAAAACCAATAACCGCGTGGAAAGGAAGTGTTAACCATGTTAGCAGATAATACATTTCCTGCAATAGTTTTAAAATCCGTCTAAACTAGCCTTTCATCAAGGCTTTGTGGGGGGTAAAACAGTGTGAGTGCCCTCTATGGAAATAGCATCTCTGATCGGCCTCTAGCTCTTCTTAGCTCCATTGTGTTTTTGGTCCGCGGCCGCGCCTCGGTTGCCGTATTTGGCAAAGTGAGGGGGATTTTCACTTTCTGTGTTTTTGGTATCTAATTCCCATAGCTTACGGATACCAAAAACACAAAAAGAGATCGGATCACGTTCTGTGTTTTTGGTCCGTGAGCTAAATAAGTCATTTACTTGGTCGTAATTTGGAAAAAGAGGTTCATATGGATAAAAAACAAAGCTGCTCTCTCATCCCCAACTAAATAAAAACTTTCCATCTTCAAGTTAACCATGTAAAACTTAGCCAAAAAGTTCACGAGTACCCTATACTACCCCTTACCCATTTGCGCACCACGAAAATTAACATCAATTTGTAAGCCATAAAAGAAATTATATGGTCCAAAACAAATGTCGAATAGATGTAATTTTATAAAAAATGACCCCTTCTTCCATTTCTGATATGTTATTTTTGGTATAAAGCAGTATATTTTCTGTTTTCCCCGTTTTCTAGACATTCAAAAATGCGAGGAAAATAGCATTAAAACTTGTGTTTTTGGTCTGTGACCCTCCAAAAAGCCTGTGTTTTTGGTCCGCCGGACAAAGTGAACTACCTTTTTTTACATACGTCCTTTCAAATATCAAAGAGAGATTGTTAAAAATGTAATCGATAGACATACTTTCATACTTAAATCAACTTATTTCCAACTAAGACGTTGTAAATCGACAGATATAAATTGTTTTCCTCTCAAAAAGGTGTGTTTTTGGTCTGATTTGCTATCTGAGAGAAACTTTGCACTAGCTGTTTTCCCATCATAATACATTTACTAACGTGGAAATGTCATTTTTAATGATGTTTTAGATTGCCTTTATCGTCAAAACCATGTAAAAACACACACAAATGCCTGGGATAACAGTTCCAATATGTTGGAAAAGTGTAAGATAGCACAAAACATCATAGAGGGCGGTGTTGGTTACTCAGGTGATTATTCCTTGCCGATCTTTGGTCAGAGACATTATACGTTCAGAATGATGAATACTTTTATTATCCACTTATATTGTATTTATTTGAATATAAGTGAGTGGCTACATGAAGTTCGGAATATTTAACATAATTCTAACATATTTCTCTAAATTTTATATGAACAGTTCAAAGTTTAAAAATAATTTTCAATCCGCTCAGATTCCAACTGAATCCTTGTTATTTACGCTTGGTACGCGTCGGACTTTAAACATTTGAGATCTGGATCTAGATTTGGTTTGGGACTGTCCAACACCCCATGGACTGGTTATTATAGTGTGAATTACCATTCGCCGTACGCGTTGGTTAGACAGAGTAGCATGCAAAGCCTGAGCGAAGTGTCGAATTTGGGACACTCAAACCCTGCCCAAACACTCGCAGAGCAAGGATACATACGATATTTGAAAGGTAAGATTATTTTGCCGATTATTTTAATTTATGATCGTATACGATCACCATTCACCATACATTTTGTAATTCCAGTGCGATTGAAAATTGACACGACTGTTGAATTTGTAAGGGCTGGCCTATTATTTTAATATTATCATAATTATACTAGCCTAAGCTACATGTATGTGTTGATGCTGTTATGCTGTTATGTACTATCATAACAACTGGTCAAGGTGCACATTTTAAACCATTTTAGCTTAAATGGGCTATACTTTCATGTTGTCCAGTTGCTTGTGTGTAGTTATTTAGACATCAGTGAATACATTCCAACCCGCTTCGTACTGCTCCGCTGGATTTCAAAAAAGTTAAAGAGGTAAACATGGAGTTTTCCACATATTTTCGCTTCCAAATTTGCAAACAATGGGCGCCCTATAGTATTATAGTCAATGATATGAACATCCCTATTCCCTAGCTATGCTGAAACAACGCCAAACAATCTTAATTTCTGTAGTCTCATACTGTATATAGTGGGTAAAACCAATAAAAAAAAGAACTCTTTCCTGGTAAAACCCGTGGGCGTGGCAATACTATAATAAATTGTTTACAACCGACCAAGTCGTTTAAAGTCGATATTTGATCGATCATCTAAGTGATTGAAAAGGCATGCGCATTGCGCACGGTAAACAAGTATTATTATATTGAGATAGGCTTTTACGACGGGTATTCATAATATAAGTTAAAAGTAAAACTCGTCCGACGGCGAACCCGTTAAACTTTTAACTTATAAAGTATTATTATCTGTATTTCAAATAATTCCGGATTCCATGCCGTGCCTCGTGATCGCGTACATGCAACATCTGCATGACCCCAACACTAATATCGCTGTGCGCCTGTAGTTTTGGAATGCGGTGCCTCGCAAGACCACCATAAACCTTGGGATGAACGTGAGCGCTCGGATTAGGACGCTCTCCCTGATAATTTGTTTTGATTGATGATTTGCTACTTAGTCGTGGGGGCTATTAATTCTGTAGGCCTAGTAGGGGACTAGGGCCTATAGGAAATTAGCAGTTTTATAAAATAATATAATTTAGCAGACCTTAGGCTTAGCTCTAAATCCTACCCAATAGGCCTACTAGGTCTACTCTATAGTTCAGTCAGATTCAAATTGGGGAAACCTGTTTACAGAGCAGCGAATGAATTCAGAAGAGGGTCTTGCGCAAAACCACGGCTGTTTGATTGCGTGTAAATTGTCTGATTTATAACGAATCTACAACAACAGAGGGCAGCAGATATTTCTGTAAATCCCTAATCGATATCGAAATATGTCGCAGATTGACCAGTTCAATAAAAAAAACATTATACGTAACTCAAAATGTGAAATAATATACTAAAAAAGCAAATCGGGGGGGGGGGGGGGGACATATTAGGATATCCAGCATGTGAGCCTAGCGCGCTCTGAAAAAGACTTTTTTCGTTGCGGTTTCAACACGAACGTAATTTATTCCGTCAAATATGTCGCAGATTGACCAGTTCGATAAAAAAACATAATACGTAACTCAAAATGTGATATAATATCCCAAAAAGCAAATCGGCGGGCACATATTAGGATATTCAGCCTTTTGAGCCTAGCGCGCTCTGAAAAAGACTTTTTTCGTTGCGGTTTCAACACGAACGTAATTTATTCCGTCAAATATGTCGCAGATTGAACAGTTCAATAAAAAAACATTATACGTAACTCAAAATGTGAAATAATATACTAAAAAAGCAAATCGGGGGCACATATTAGGATATCCAGCATTTGAGCCTAGCGCGCTCTGAAAAAGACTTTTTTCGTTGCCATTTCAACACGAACGTAATTTATTCCGTCAAATATGTCGCAGATTGACCAGTTCGATAAAAAAACATTATACGTAACTTAAAATGTGATATAATATCCCAAAAAGCAAATCGGGGGGCACATATTAGGATATTCAGCCTTTTGAGCCTAGCGTGCTCTGAAAAAAACTTTTTTCGTTGCGGTTTCAACACGAATGTAATTTATTCCGTCAAATATGTCGCAGATTGACCAGTTCAATAAAAAAACATTATACGTAACTCAAAATGTGAAATAATATACTAAAAAAGCAAATCGGAGGGCACATATTAGGATATCCAGCATGTGAGCCTAGCGAGCTCTGAAAAAGACTTTTTTCATTGCGGTTTCAACACGAACGTAATCTATTCCGTCAAATATGTGGCAGATTGACCAGTTCGATAAAAAAACATTATACGTAACTCAAAATGTGATATAATATCCCAAAAAGCAAATCGGGGGGACATATTAGGATATTCAGCCTTTTGAGCCTAGCGTGCTCTGAAAAAGACTTTTTTCGTTGCGGTTTCAACACGAATGTAATTTATTCCGTCAAATATGTCGCAGATTGACCAGTTCAATAAAAAAACATTATACGTAACTCAAAATGTGAAATAATATACTAAAAAAGCAAATCGGGAAGCACATATTAGGATATCCAGCATGTGAGCCTAGCGAGCTCTGAAAAAGACTTTTTTCGTTGCGGTTTCAACACGAACGTAATTTATTCCGTCAAATATGTGGCAGATTGACCAGTTCGATAAAAAAACATAATACGTAACTCAAAATGTGATATAATATCCCAAAAAGCAAATCGGGGGGCACATATTAGGATATTCAGCCTTTTGAGCCTAGCGCGCTCTGAAAAAGACTTTTTTCGTTGCGGTTTCAACACGAACGTAATTTATTCCGTCAAATATGTCGCAGATTGAACAGTTCAATAAAAAAACATTATACGTAACTCAAAATGTGAAATAATATACTAAAAAAGCAAATCGGGGGCACATATTAGGATATCCAGCATTTGAGCCTAGCGCGCTCTGAAAAAGACTTTTTTCGTTGCCGTTTCAACACGAACGTAATTTATTCCGTCAAATATGTCGCAGATTGACCAGTTCGATAAAAAAACATTATACGTAACTTAAAATGTGATATAATATCCCAAAAAGCAAATCGGGGGGGCACATATTAGGATATTCAGCCTTTTGAGCCTAGCGTGCTCTGAAAAAGACTTTTTTCGTTGCGGTTTCAACACGAATGTAATTTATTCCGTCAAATATGTCGCAGATTGACCAGTTCAATAAAAAAACATTATACGTAACTCAAAATGTGAAATAATATACTAAAAAAGCAAATCGGGGGGCACATATTAGGATATCCAGCATGTGAGCCTAGCGTGCTCTGAAAGACTTTTTTCGTTGCGGTTTCAACACGAATGTAATTTATTCCGTCAAATATGTCGCAGATTGACCAGTTCAATAAAAAAACATTATACGTAACTCAAAATGTGAAATAATATACTAAAAAAGCAAATCGGGAAGCACATATTAGGATATCCAGCATGTGAGCCTAGCGAGCTCTGAAAAAGACTTTTTTCGTTGCGGTTTCAACACGAACGTAATTTATTCCGTCAAATATGTGGCAGATTGACCAGTTCGATAAAAAAACATTATACGTAACTCAAAATGTGATATAATATCCCAAAAAGCAAATCGGGGGGCACATATTAGGATATTCAGCCTTTTGAGCCTAGCGCGCTCTGAAAAAGACTTTTTTCGTTGCGGTTTCAACACGAACGTAATTTATTCCGTCAAATATGTCGCAGATTGACCAGTTCGATAAAAAAACATTATACGTAACTCAAAATGTGATATAATATACTAAAAAAGCAAATCGGGAGGCACATATTGGGATATTCAGCATTTGAGCCTAGCGCGCTCTGAAAAAGACTTTTTTCGTTGCGGTTTCAACACTAACGTAATTTATTCCGTCAAATATGTCGCAGATTGACCAGTTCGATAAAAAAACATTATACGTAACTCAAAATGTGATATAATATCCCAAAAAGGCATATTTTATGAAATCATCATTTTTAGCCTAGATTGCTCTGAAAAAGAGTTTTTTCGTTGCGGTTTCAACGTAAACGTCCTTTATTCCGTCAAATATGTCGCGGATTGATTTGTTCGATAAAAAAACATTATACGTAACTCAAAATGTGATATAATATCCCAAAAAGCAAATCGGGGGGCACATTTCAAGCGCCCACCAAAAATGACTTTGCTAAGCGCCCTGGGCGCTAAATAGGGATAATATGGTAGCCTTCTTCAATTTTGTTTTTAAATTCCCAAAAAATGCACACACTGACATAGGCATACCAGCTAGGCGTACCAGTAATAACGGATTACACAAGGGGTAAAATAAAATTAGTGCGGGGTTTGTTGCTAAGCCTTTACCCTGGTCACGCCGCCAGTGTAGCGTGTAAAATACCGGCGTCCATTTTGTGAACCTAAAATGACCAAAGACACATACGGCTTGTGTAGTGCGATGTGATATTATAAACGAACTGTTTGGTGCCCGTTTCCAAATATGAAAGTATATTATGCTCAAGATTCTTTTGTATTTATAGTTTGATTAACGAATTAATGGATATTAGGCGTTGAAAAACCAAGTTTAAGTGTAATATCCAACAATTCGAAAAACTTGGTTTTTCAATCGAAAAACTTGGTTTATCGATTGAAAATCCAAGTTTTTCAAATGAAAAACCAAGTTTTTCGACAGCTAGGCGAAAAACTTGGTTTTTCAAATCGATAATCTTGGTTTTTCATTTGAAAAACCAAGTTTTTCGCCTAGCTGTCGAAAAACTTGGTTTTTCAATTGATAAACCAAGTTTTTCGAGAAAAACTTGGTTTTTCATTTGAAAAACTTGGATTTTCAATCGATAAACCAAGTTTTTCGAGTTACTGGACATAGGGCCTGCCATAACCGTGTACATGCACTGACTGGATTGGCATGGATAATCAAACTATCGAAAATGTTAAGATGACGTCATTATAAATCGGACTGTCAAACAGCCGTGAAACGCTTGCATGGCGAAAAATATGGCGCGCAATGGCGCAGTGTCATTGTATGCGTGACACTTGCGTATGCCAACATCACGCTTACGCTTGGATTACTTTTGCGCGCGGATAGATAAAAAATGATTCTTTCTCGCCAACTTGGAACTGATTGAACTATAGTCGGATTTATAATTGAATAAACACATTGAAGCAGCGTATTGCATACATTGAGTGATACGCGCACAACCATAAACCCATTTCATCTACAGTGAAACTGTGACGTGGACTGTCTATAGTTCATTTCGTAGCTAAGCAAACCTAGTTGTTCCGGTTGCTGGCACAAATTTCAACTTGATATTTTCTATTCTACATTCATAAGGGTCATCCTTAAAATAGTTGTATTCCAAAGTTTGAGTTTTAAAATAACTCCAATGGTTCTTATTTTAGAAGCTCACTATGACATGAAATTTGCCCATTGAAAAGTACACAAACTGGCCAGGTGTTTATAACCATGCGCACACCTATGGCAGTAATTCACTGCATTTCGGCCTATAACACATAAATGGAACATATGTATCTTGTGCCAAATATTTTACAGAAATAATGAGAAAAATATGGGGTTTCTTCTGATCAAAATATGTTGATGAGCAAATAAAATCTACCTTTAAGTACGGTACTAATCAATTTAGTGAGTCATCTCGGTCTATTTACCAACTCAGCCCACACCAACTCGGCTTATTGCCGACTCGGCCCACTGGCCGGCCGACTTGGCCCGAATCGATATTGTGCAGGTCTTTGAATTTTAAAAAAAATCTCAGGTTCAGAAGTTTGTCAAAGGTTGCGAGAATCCATTCAGATTCTCACAAAAGGATTTTACGAGATATAATCTACGGATTCTTCTCTATTTAAATAATGTGTTTAGACAGATTATCTATGAGAATCAAACTTGGATTACCGGCCGGCGGAATCTTTGCGAGAATGGATTCTCGGATTCTCCTCGAATTTCTGACCCTGAATCTCATTTTCAGACAATAGGTGAAAAATATCAATGTGGGGGGGGGGGGGGGGGGGGGGGGGGGTACAATTGATCAAAATGTTGTATTTATCTCGAAAATCTTTATTGAAATTGGTTTAAGTATTAAAATTAAATATCAAATTAGTCATCAGTGAGTCAAAATTAATAATTTCAAACTATATTCATGTCTAAATTTTGAAATATATGTGCATTTCAATCAAAATTACGGTCTGTCGCATGATTTCTAGTGTTTAAACATCTAATTGTGAAGGAAAAAGAAACTTTTTTAAAAATTGATTATGAAAAGACCTGTTTGCTTTCATAGAACTAATGTTTTATGCAGGTATCAATGTGCATCTTGAATCTATACCCTCCTCAAGGTTAGGCAAAGATTAGATGCCTAATCTTTGCCTATAATTACTAGTTATATTTTTGAAATGGTTGTGAATCTAGATTAATTAGGTTTTGGACAGGTGAATCCATGGTGAATCTTCACTTATATTTCAACTTCTCAAATATTACTGTAGAATAAACATAGCACACTGAGGTGAATCTTCCAAAAAAGTGCATGAAAGATCTAATCTTGACCTCCTGAAGAAAGGTGAAGGCTTGAGGAGAGTGGTTCAAGCTGCACATTGATATTGTACCCTTGAATTTTAAGAAAACGCCTAATTTCAGACAAGGGTAAAAAACCGAAATAAGAATAAAAATATAGTTTGTAGCTGTTTTGCTATACGATGGTCTAATGTACAATGTAATATATAATATGTCTACGGTGACCATACACGACTCCAAATATGGTACAGTGACAGCCTAAAGCCTAATGCATTATACGCTACCTGCACGGTACAGATGGAACCATTGAAAGCGACGCTCTCCCCTCCACCACGCACTATCACGCCACACTGTGTCATGGTTTCACGCAGGTTTGTGCAACGCGTGACACGGTTTGGCGTGCGAGCGATTATCGAGAGCATCGCTTTCATTCTAAAATGGCGATTGCGTGCAAGTAGCTTATAAGACCATCATATTTACAATGAATACCCGAGTTATTCTAATTCTGTTGAATGTTTTTCTTCAAAATATTTAAATATTAAATTCAAATTCAAATGTTTTTTATTGTGCTATTTTCAATAATAATTTCATGAAATGTTGATTTATTGTTTTCAGTTATATGCAGGAATAATTCAGCAAAGACAACTCGGTCAGCAACGTCATGAAGGGGAGACAAGTGAGGTGGTACTGTTTGTCTGCACTCTGCTGTGCATAGTAAGGTTGCTGTCTAATATTATAATGATTTTCTGCAAACTTTTATTTTAACATAATGAAGAAGGACATTTTATTACTACTTCCTTCTTCTGTTCTGATAATTTTTCTTCGATTACCCAATTACATTGCCCCTCCAATCATATCACTTCTTCCTGAGCAAATTTCAACTGGGGCACGAATCCCACGATTTATGAAGAGAAAAAAAGTAAGGTTTCATTCAAAACCACTGAAAACCTAACTATTGCCAATTTCCTAAGTTTTATATTGTTTGGTTAGGAAATTGGGAGGTTTAAAACCTAACTTTAAAGAAGAAAAAAAAATTCTTATGTTGTTTTTGTTTGGTTAGGAAATTGGTGAGGTTCAAAACCTAACTTTGGAGAAAAAATAATTTCTTATGTTTTATATTGTTTGATTAGGAACATTGAGAGACAAAAAAGTTACGTTTCATTCCTAACCGAAAACCTAACTATTAGCGCGCCCTCTACGAATTCATCTTCGATGGTATTACCGTCCCTTCTATCTTCCCATCCAGCGTACTCCCGGTAGGGCTAGTAAGAAACAGACCGCACCCTAGGGAGCGTTCATAAATACTCTGGTAGGGGGGGTTGGGCAATTCAGGGGGGGATCAAAAAAATAATAAGCCTCAAAAGGGGGGATCAAGCAAAAGAAGTTGCCGTTAAGGGGGGGATCAAACAAATTACTAATATAAAAAAGCCACAAAAAAATTGCGCCCTACGCGCGCGCGTGCCCCAAACTTTACTTAGGTGGCGGAAACTAGGTTAAAGCCAAAATGTATCTCAATCATGACAAAATTAGTGTAAAGAAACAATTTTGCACCATTAAATTTACAAAAATATAGTCATTTGTAAATATCAAACATAAAACATATGTGCCTTCAAACATTAACTTTAGCTTTATGAAAAAATAAGTATAAAGTAGCAAATTTTGCATGGGCCTCCGTACATTTACTTTAGCTTTATAAAGGTTTTATGAAGGCAAGCCTCAATCATGTGTAAAGTAGCAAATTTTACTCGCGCTAAGCGCGCCTGTTAAAGTATCAGGTCAGTAGCCCCCGCCGGGCCTTGGCCCCTGGACGCCACCAGAGGGCCCTTAAGCAGGCACCTGGACCCTACGCCGATTTGGTCAGTGCCCCCCGGGCAACAAGCATTCTGGCTACGCCTATGTTTAAACTTTATTTAAAGGCTGTTGGAACGGTTCAGATATTCAAAATAACTCATAATCCGTTATTACCCCACCAAACCTAACAGAAGTGTGGTTTGGCATAGGGGGGGGGGGGGGGGGGTCAAAATAAATGTCAGACCCTGAAAGGGGGGATCAATAAAAATAAGACTTTCTCGAAGGGGGGATCATTTATTTTTTAATGTCTGGGATGCCAATTTGCCCACCCACCCCCACCAAAGTATTTATGAACGCTCCCCTAGGTGCATGGGGCCGGCTTAATTCAGAACTCCTCCGGCTTAGTGGGTCAGTGGCGTAGCTCAGGGGGGGGGCAGGGGCAAATGCCCCCCCTGACGAAAAAATCCAATTTGTGCCCCCCCCCCCGAAAAAAAAATCAACTTTTCACATATATGGGGGCTGTCTTTACCTTTGAAATTTTGTTCATGGATATGTTGGCATATTCTGTTTGTGCCCTATCTGAACGACCAATACTTTTATGATGGCCCTTCTTTTTATGTGTGAAGTTAGTAATGGGGAAATTGTGTCATATTTATACATTTTGGGTGGTTTTGTGAGTCTTTATAACCCGAACAAGTTAGCCTACATTCAGAGCAGAAACATATAATCCAGTAAAACTTTCTACTTTTGTGAGCATTGGTGCAAAGCTGAGACGAGGTGAAAAACATGCAATAAATCACATTTTTTAAATCATACAATTAGATTTTGTTACATTATACACCCTGTGGCTCTAATTTCTCGACCGTTGATGATTATATAGGGGCGATTCCATGAAAATGTGACGGAGCAAAAAAACTAAAAAATGCTCCAAAAGATTTAATTTTACATTCATGTTGTGCAAAGCCTATGCAACCGTTCAGGAAAAAAATATTGCAACCATTGACCGTTGTTAACTATGATTTTTTTAAACTTTTCTTACTTCCAAAACGGTAACACGTGTTACCGAAGCAACACTTTTTGAAAATATTTCCTAATTGATTTGATTTTAATTGATGCCACTTATAATTTTAATCCTACTAGTTAGGCCCTATTTAAAAATAGTAAACAATTTGATAAATTCATAACCACCACTCCACTATAAGCCATCAAAACGTTGTAACGCGTGTTACCGAACTCATATTTAGTAAAACGTGCTAAAACCTTAATTTTTTTTAGAGTTAGTTATCACTATTTATGGTTTATATGTTAGTTCCATTGTCAAAGTCAAACTTAATTTTAATTTAGAAATTAAATAAATAATATAAAGCTAGTAAATTATGGATGGACAAAATGTAACGCGTGTTACCGTAACACGTGTTACCGACTATTTTGCAAATTACAAAAAAGTGAGAACTTAAATTCTTGTTATTATTCTAGTATTATAAACCTTGGGTAGGTACTTGCTCACAGTAGTGACCAATTGATTGCAGGTAGGTTAGTTTAAATACACAAGCAAAACAAAGTTGGGATTTTTTTTTAGTGCGTCTTTTTTCGTAACGCGTGTTACCGATATTCAGAGCGGTCTTACATTAACATGAGCTGATATTTCATATTGGTGTTAGCATGATGATTTAGCCTTAAGTCTTGGGTATTACAATACAAAAGATGTAAACTTCATGCAGACTACTTTTACAGTTATAGAGGGGAGAATAAAGAATGGCGCCCTAAAATGTAACGCGTGTTACCGTGGAATCGCCCATAGATGTTTTTTCCACCATATCGTCCGAGGCACAGAAAAGATTTGCTGTCCAAAAGTCGTCTCATAGTAACAGATTTTGAAGTCGATGTTTTAAGAAAATATGCGCGAAGCGCAGAAAAAAAATTGCATTTACACTACAAAATAGCCTCTAAAATCACCCCAATCAC
>CM069459.1:15879277-16333732 GCA_035610835.1 Ophiura sarsii | reverse complement strand
CCCC
Source organism: Ophiura sarsii (assembly GCA_035610835.1). Lineage (NCBI taxonomy): Eukaryota > Metazoa > Echinodermata > Ophiuroidea > Amphilepidida > Ophiuridae > Ophiura > Ophiura sarsii. Next base: position 16,333,728 of record CM069459.1, on the reverse strand, counting down.
TGGCTCCAAATACCGGGACGCTAAATCCGAATGTACCGGGACGCTAAATTTCGCACAAGAAAAAAAAATATTGCCTAGGCCGAAAACACTGCAGATTTTCCATTATTTGGTGACTGTTGTGCTTTTTGGACTGCTAAATTTTGTGACCGTGCGAAATTTTGGTGCGAAATTTTTTGTACCGTGCGAAATTTTTGTACCCCTACCCCCCCCCCCCCCCCCCCCCAACTTACGTGAAATTCACGAGGTGACTGACTGGGAAAAAATTTGAGGCAACCTTTTACGAAAATAAATTTACGCCACTGTCTGGACGACATATACTTCTGCCCCTGCCCCCCCCCCCCCCCCCCTGGCTCACATGCCGCGGTACGCGCCTGCCACCGGGACCGGCCACCGGTTCGGCCACCGCGATCGGCCACATGGATCGGCTACTTGTCATCATGCGCAGAGATCTCTGATTAGTAAAGGCATAATCATTGAATACTTAACATAATCAATCAAATCAATGATGTATCTACTGATGTTGATAGTCGAGTGTAAGTTTAACAGAATATATATATTCACATCCGTCCATACTAACTATAACAAAAAATTATGTGAATATGAGGTGTATGTTAAAGGGAATAGCGCATGGTGAGGAAAAGAAACCGCTGACGACGATTTTGTACCAGCTAAACCTTAGCTCATAACTAATACATCACTTACAGCATACGATAGAAAATGCATTCAAATAAATGAAGGATGGTTGATTGAGCGCGCCACCCACATTGGGTTAAGAGATTGTTGTAGAGTCGCACACAATACCGCTTGCATGTAAACATACGTAGAACAATTACAGACTGCGCCAATGTCCAACTTGTTTAGATTCAAATAGTCGCCGCGCGCTGTTCAATTTTCGTTAGAATCCTCACATGACCGCTTCCTTTTAAGCCATACAATCATCAATGTAATCCCATTTGCATACAAGTCTGATTCTAGATTTAAAAGGTGGAATCCTCACTCTTGTGACAGAATGTATTTGATTGATAGGATAAACCGCCTACACCCCCCCCCCCCTAGACTGTAACTCTCAGTCGCCCTCTTACGTCGCTATCTTGCAGGCTCCGAGTACAGCTTTAGCGGCCGTACGGTAATATTGAAGACTGGGGGATGTAGTCTACCCCCCCCCCCCCCCCCCCCCAACCCCCAACCCCTACCTTGGGCCATTGGGGTCAAGAGTCGGAGTAAGAATTAATGTAACATAGTCTTGTTTTTTCCTACAGAAAGATGCGTTTTTTAGAGATAATTCTTTGCCTTCTTTTACTGCACGTAGCGTTAAGCACAGGTAAGTCAAATACCACTGCAAACATAATAAAGGGTCCTAATAACAGAACGCCTATAAAGTTAACCTAATAGTAGGCATAGCACAATGCAGATACACAGAGTCTGCCACACAACAACATGATTGGGTGTGTTGCAAAAGGGCCTACATCCACTTCTACCTGTTACTCATTTGGCATTATTGAATGGATGGCTATTCATATGTGGAATGTGGCTTGTATTGTTGGTGCCTCAATTGGCGTGCATGGATACGGCCATGTGTTTTGAACTGACCACCCAAAAAGGGTGGCGGCGTTGCATTTTTGGTGACGAATCATCCATCTCTCTCTATTAACTCAACAACTAAATGTGGTAGAGATATGGTTAAGGTGTCATTTGAAAGCTTATTTATCTAGCTACACTGTGTGAATAAATCAGGTATTTATATAACTGTTTGGCTGAGATATGATTGATTATATCTCGAAAGGCAGGGGTGGCGGCTGTGGCGGTGGCGTTGTGTGCAATCTCTATGGGGAATATAGAAAATGTTCCCAATTCTACGTTCAAATTACAATAACTCCTCATCTCTGTATGGTACAAACATGATTTTGCGCTCATTTTATAGATTGTTTTATATTCTATAAGTTTCTGTTTCAACAAACCTGTCAACTATTACGTAACAATTGTAATCACGAATCGATTGCATTGTCCTTGGCTTTTTCCCTATTCACTTCACAGTGAACTTGCCCTAATTCATCGGTTTTACATACATTACTATAACAACAGAATTATTCAACCGATTACACATTTTTGAAAAGCTCTCAAATAGGTGAATTCAAAAATCTCGCTTAAATCAGGATAGGATGAATAGCCAAAAACATATACGTGAAAACTCTAATAAATATGAAATGTAAACGTTTGTGCTCATTTACCTCCCGATATAGTATATTTCAACAAGTTACCCTTGACAACCATTATGTTCTGATGGGTAAATTGCATGAGGAACTAATATGCACAGTAAAATGATGATTGGGATAGGAATAAAAAAAATATTGAGCTTTAATCAAAATATGAAAAAATCGATCATTCTTAATCACAAGATGTTACCATTAGGTCCTATGAAAATTCCAATAGCATATTTGGATTCCTTGTAAGATTACCGTTCAGAAAATATATACTTTTTATGAGGTAGAACAAGTAGTTATTGCGATATGCTAATTCGAATCTCAGATGGTGTAAAATGTAAAAATCTTGACATGCAACGGGAAGGGTGGCGAGTTCAAAACACATGGCCATGCACTAATCAAATTCATGAAGACAGCCATACAATAATTTGATTTACTCAATTATCATGATTATGCAAAATGAGTAACATGTAGGAGTGGTCTGTAAGCCCTTATGCAAAAAAGCTCTTCATATAATGTATGCAGCTCTACTTTGAAAAACACCCCTATATAAAATTGATTATCCTCACACTGTGCACTCCCTATAGGGCAGTGAACTTGCCATATATGTTAGGCATGACCTTACACTATATAACATTGATTCAGGTATAAATAGTTATCATCTGGTTTTTTAGTTAGGACTGTTTTTACCAATTTTTGAAACTTGTATATATTCGGCCGATTTAAATAAACCTAAACTGAGATATTGTACTAAACACTTCAGTTCATTTTGTGATATAATCAGATTTTGCATCCCTTGAGTGCACAGTGTGAGTAAAAGACTGAGAATTTAAATTATGGGTGTTTAAGGTAGCTATATCGGCTATTATACCACTGCAGAAAAACAACTATTGTGCCAAATGAATTATATCTATACTTAGTATTTTGAGACCACATTAAAGACAAGTCTTTGCTCTACCAATTTGAGAACTTTCGGAGTAATTTGGATATTTCTTATGTTTTTCTTTATTTTTTGAAAATTCCCTAAATCTTTGGACATTTGAATATTTTCAGCCAAGAAGGAAACTGCTATGGGTCTGTCATTTTGGGGGATGGTTAATAAGCATATTACCTAAATTCTCTAGCCAGTTTTTGTGAATAAAGTGTTTACTTTTTGAGAAAATTATTTTTTTAGGGAATTTTTAAAGGCAAAAGTTCAAATTGACACAAAAAATTCTAGAAACACTGTAATGGAAAAAGCTGGCGAGAGAATCTTTTAAATTGAATTACCTTTCATTTGACCCCTTGTTTGTTGAAATAAGAGCTATACTTCTCTTTAAAAATATTCACAAAGTTTGACTATTTAGTGTTTCTAGAAAAAATACGATTTTTTTTTGTGTTAAGTACTAACATTCTCACTCCATTCAATCCATGTTATGATTGTAAATATGGAAATAATGATATTAAATATTGTGCATTGGTATTTTGGCAAAAAGATAATATAAAAACAAGTTCATCCTAAGGATAGAAAGGGTTAAAAAAATAATTTCTAAATAGAGTGTGTTTTGAGAAAAGAAGCAATTTTGGGGAATTTGGCAACGTGCCAAAAACCTAACACACAGTAAGTCTATGGGGTTTTTTGAAGACAAAAAATTGCGCCGTTTGAAAACGGCTTGATGGAAAAAATTCAAAATTGGCATGTGAGTTTATTTTGTCAATCTACACATCCTGTATAATTTTGAAGCAAATCTGAGCATGACGCCGTAGCCGATAAATGCAGCAATATTTGTCATTCAAATTGGGTATACAAGTTATGTATCTATTACCGATCACTCCTATGATAGGAAAAATTTGTCGGACATTTCTCATTTGCATATTAATGACTTGAATAGATAATTAGCTAATTGAAACTGAGCTTATGAAACTAAATTATAGTTAAAAAGATTGGATATCATACAGTTAACCAGTATACCAATTTTGATTGCAATACACCATCACATCTGGATTTATAACATTTACGCATATTAATTAGCTAGACTTCGTCATTTTTTGATTGCGGTCAGTGTAACTGGTCAAAATGACCAATTTCACTAGGTTATTTTAGCTTAATGCAATATCATTTTACCATATTTTTTAATTAAACATGGTATATAGATATTCAATTGTTAAGAAATATGTGTAAATGGTGTTTTGAATGTTACATTATTAACAAACTGAGCTCTCTAAATCCTGAAAAATTCTATTTTTGGCCATTGTTACTGTTTTGGCAGGTTTTCGGCCATTTTCGGAGTATTTCAAAACACCGTAACACAAGAACGCATTGACCGATTGTCATAATTCTTTTTGGAAAATAAATCTTTTATTGCAATCTTTCATTTGACACCAATATTGTACATGTCTCAATTATTTGAATGTTATGTGTGCTATGCCTACTAATATAGCCACACAAAAAATTGTCAGCCACAGCATGATTTGTAGTATTAATATTGTCCGCTGAACTGAATAAGCAGTGTCAGGTATAGGTATATGTTAATTAGTAGCTGAAGCTCTCCTGACTTCCACCCCCTCTATGTCTTATAATGGCATAATGTAACCACATAATATGAACAAGAAGTTAAATTCCAACTAAAAATTACACATGTGTTATTCACAAAATAAAGCTAAGGGTCTTTCAGAAAAACGAAGAGGACTGAATCGAGGTGTCATTAATTGTACTATTCAGGATTTTCATAAAGACCCTCGTTTAAAATGATCCTTTCATTGTAATGTAATATCGATTGGAACCAATAAACACTGGTGACAGAAATCACTGATGAAAGTGAAGAAATCTTGTCTACTAGTACTAGTATGACAGATTCACGACCAGCTCTGAATGTTGAGGATGAACGTATCCGTGGTTTTTCCCGAAGCGTCGTGGCGCGCGGCACATTTGAGACGAGATATCTCAGTATAGTCCACACAGCACCACTGTCGATTTTTTAGATTGGACGAAACAACGTAAATATTAAAGTTGTTATCGGTTTTGGCCAATAAAAGGGATTGTATCAACATTTGTTTGGACAGATTTATCAAAGACATTCATAGATACACATTTCTGAATGAGTCAATATAAGACATCCCGGTTTATTCTAGCTTTCAACTAATGCTAATGATTGTTTGAGTCGCGCTTCAAGGAGTTGATGGTGTATTATTTGTATTCGATGGCCGTCGTTCGATTGAAAAACAGTGGTTAACGCTTTACAGCGAATGGAAATTATTTTCATTAGTTATGATCAAATAATTTAATGGTCTGAATTAATTAAGAAATTGTGGTTTTGTTTTCTTTCTTTTTTTAATTTGCAAATATTTATAAGAATTATAAATAATTTGTATCGCATACAAAGAATATGTATTATTATAGCTTATACTTTTTCGTCTCGGCCAGATTTTTAGAAGACCTTGTTTTTTAAAAAAGCGGATTTCTCAGACATTGGGCAGAAACTTGGGGCGTGAAAGAGTTGGGCCGGTGTGGAGTAAGCTCATCCCTTGATCTTCCGGTTTCGGCGATGTTGATACTGTAAAGACCAAGACAAAGTATGATTTTGATTTGCGCACTTAAGTTTTCAGCACAAATCCTCGGTGTAGTAACCATGTAATAGGTTGATGGTAAGGACAACTCGAGCATAGATCTAGAATGCGCCCTATTCATCGTGTTAAAAAAACCCAAGTGCAAACAAATGAAATCATACCTGAAAACCTGCTACTTAATTTGACAGAATTCTAGTTTGACATTTACGCCATGGATTTAAATCATTATTTGCACATTCTGGAAACCTTAGAGTACACACCACCAAATAATATTTTGCATTTTGGCCATACACGGCAGTGTTTGAAATAAGTCTAAAGTTAACATCCTAGAAAGGTAAAAAGTGCTGTAAATGTACCAAAATGTTTCATAATTTGGCATTTGTAGGTTATTTCCTCCACATTAGGCCCGACATCTCTAGTTTTTTCTTGAATAATATCATTTTACACGATTTCACTGTTTCCACCAATTTAGAGCTAAAACCCCTGAATATAGGCAGCCTGTTGAACCTAAGGTAGATATCATTGGCCCGTAGCGGGGAAAAAATTGGTTACCCCCTACAAAAGTGATTGTTTTTAAGCAGAATACATCTAGATCTTCAATAAAAACAATGATTTGAATGAACCAGTTTGCTCTAAAGGTGAAAAAATTTAAAACCAACTTGACCTCTTTACCACACAAAGCAATAGGGAACTGATTTGGTGGTGTGGGACCTTTAGGATTTCTATCTATCTTTTATTTTATGTGCATGTAAAGAAAGGTAGGCTATGTCGAAAACCTGTTTAACCGATTTGACGGAAAATGACATCTCATCTCAAGGAGTTTTAATAGAAATTGTGTTATTCAGTACCAAAATTAATCATACAGAAGAATAAAATCTCAACTTTATAAGTACATGTCGAGCAAGGAATATTGAAGCCGTATTCGGGGTATTACCTTTATTTGTTACAATATCACTATTGTAATCATGGTTATACTAGTATATGTTATGATCGTTTATATTCTATAGGATTGTGTCCTGCAGAGTGGATTTTGCAAAAAGGGTTTTGTTATCATTTCAAGCCCATGGCCGCGTTGCAATACGAAGGAGCAGAAAAAGCTTGCATTTCATTAGGAGGTCACTTAACAAGTATTCACAGCCAAGAGGAACAAAACTTTCTTAATCGTAAGTAACTATCATTTTAAAATTCGATTCAGCATATTGCACTAGTGGTCAAAATGGCCGCCATAATTGAAAAGTATCGTCCCAACTAAACTCCTCAAAAAAGGGTGGTGTTTTTTTTCAATAGCCAATTTTTCGGTTATTTCTTATATACTCATAATTGTGTTTCATATCAATGAAAAGCTAATGTTGCTCTTTCCAACGAAACCTCATTTGTATCAATTATCGATCCGGTTATCCGTGTTTTGGATAGCTGCCATGTTGTCGGAAGAATCAACTGTGTTTAAGATTGTCAGAAAGAAGACACACCTTCTTGATAAAGCTCATCAGGACTTTCAAAAGATGATTGATGATTCATTTTTTTTATCTATTCCAAGGAAACCCACTTACTGGTGGACGTTTCGGAAACGAGCTGTTTCCTTTATCAAATTGATGTGGAGACGAGTGATGATGATCTGCTGTTTACAACACGTGATGTTGGTTGCTTAGTTGCAGTGTTGCTCGATGATTTATCAGCAATCAGTAGATCGTCAATTGCAGTGAGTTTTCTACTGATTGCAATCAGTAGAAACCTCACTGCACTCTTAGGAACATTCTCGTTCACCCACAGGATAAGCGTGACCCTCTTAATACCACCGATGTCACCTATTCAATTCCATGAAAACACTGTGACACCCCATACATCGGAGAGTCTGGTAGAAAATTCAGGAAGCGCTTAGAGGAGCACAAAACAGAATATAAACGAGCGGTATTAGTATGGCATCAGTTCGCACCAGAGCAACACGAATGAGTTCTCAATCAGCCATCATCTAATCGGCTATAACCGACCATGTAATGGATAAACACCATGTTATCGACTGGGAGGAGGCAGCGATTGTAGGCAGCGTGGCAAATAGATACAAACGCTGGATTAAAGAGGCAATTGCGAAAGCAGGGCAAGAAAATGAACAAAGACAAGGGGTAATATAATCTGGTTTTCCTTGGACTAGATATAAAGGAAAAACCTGTTTCAGTATAGTATTTCATGATTGTTCAAAAGAAGTAAGCGCCACTAAAATAAGGTCCCGTTTGTTTTGCATAGCTCTTCACACGATAAGACGTTTTGAGACATTGCTGTTACGCCCATTAAGTTCCCATTTTCAGTAACATTTTACCTTTCCCAAAACAGTTGCACTTCGTAAGATCCTGTACAAGTTACCATAGGACCTACTATTACTATAGTATCACTATGTGGGTGTGGGTGGGTGGTTTTTTGCTTTGTTGTGTTTTTAGGGGGAGCAGAAGTATTTGACCAACCAAACCAAATGCGTACCAAAATGTGCCATCATTTAATATTGGCTTGATTGATTGTAGATTGTTATGAAGTAAATCCCGATTCATACGACATAGTGTTATCAAATTACTTACCGTTCCCAATTCAAATCCTTCCACGACCCCCGGGCACGACCCTAAACCTTTATAGCAGTGTAATATCATATATTCATTTAACAATGCAGGAACAGTAAGGCCTCTAGCTCAACGTTTGTGGATCGGTTTGAACGATAGACGTGAGGAAGGTATATTTGAATGGGTGGATGCAACTCAAGTAAGTATAGACCTACATGTAATGTATGTATACAAGGGTGACACGAATAATAACGTTACACATTCAAATTCAACTGACTGTGCACACTGAACTCTCACCGTATATCGCTGAAGCAGATTACGTTTTCAAACAAACGGCATCACATCATATTATTATGGGATGTCTTTCAACCCATTTCCTTGTTGCCGTGTGCGTTGCTATAGGTTTCCTTTATGTGATCAGTGTGATCGGGTAATAGGTCTTTCGATACACCCCCAAAGCACCCGATCCCTTTATTGTACCCCTTGCAATAGCGATGGTTAAGTTGTTCTGTGTAATCCCATTACCGTGGCAATTTAAAGAGGAAAATGACCGTAATGACCCAATATTGAGAGTAAAAAGATAAAATAATAATAATAATAACAGCATTTATTAAGCGCTTAATCAAAAATGGCCAAAGCGCTGTACAAAACATTTAAAATGACAGTCATGATAATAATTACAATATTACAGGATTATTAACACTAACAAATACCCTCATACATTGCACCTCAAGAAAAAACAAGCACGCAAAAGACATATGGGCGATTCCACGGTAACACGCGTTACATTTTAGGGCGCCATTCTTTATTCTCCTCTCTATAACTGTAAAAGTAGCTTGAATGAAGTTTACATCTTTTGTATTGTAATACCCAGGACTTCAGGCTAAATCCTCATGCTAACTCCAATAAGAAATATCAGCTCATGGTAATGTCAGAACGGCTCCGAATATCGGTAACACGCGTTACGAAAAAAGACGCACTAAAAAAAATCCCAACTTTGTTTTGCTTGTGTATTTAAACTAACCAACCTGCAATGAATTGGTCACTACACTAAGCAAGTACCATCCTAAGGTTTATAAAACTAGAATAATAACAAGAATCCAAGTTCTCACTTTTTTGTAAATTGCAAAATAGTCGGTAACACGTGTTACGGTAACACGCGTTACACTTTGTCCATCCATTATTTACTTGCTTTAGATTATTTATTTTATTTCTAAATTATAATTAAGTTTGACTTTGACAATGGAACTAACATATAAACCATAAATAGTGATAACTTACTCTAAAACAATTAAGGTTTTAGCACGTTTTCCTGAATATGAGTTCGGTAACACGCGTTACAACATTTCGATAGCTTATTGTGGAGTGGTGGTTATGAATTTATCTAATTGTTTACTCTTTTTAAATAGGGCCTAACTAGTAGGATTAAAATTATAAGTGGTATCAATTAAAATCAAATCAATTAGGAAATATTATCAAAAAAGTGTTGCTTCGGTAACACGTGTTACCGTTTTGGAAGTAAGTAAAGTTTAAAAAAATCATAGTAAACAAAAGTCAATTGTTGTAATATTTTTTTCCTGAACCTTTGCATAGGCTATGCACAACATCCGTAAATTTATATCTTTTGGAGCAATTTTTTGTTTTTTTGCTCCGTCACATTTTCATGGAATCGCCCATATATGTATATATAAAGTTATATGCAGCAATGGAAATACCGACATGACTTTCCACCCGGGGTAGACAGTCCCGTGGTAGACAGTGCCGGGGTAGACCAACCCTAAATCGACCAACCCTAAGTCGGTTAAGGTTAGGGTTAGGGTTAGGGTTAGGGTTAGGGTTAGGGTTAGGGTTAGGGTTAGGGTTAGGGTTAGGGTTAGGGTTAGGGTTAGGGTTAGGCCCTGGGTGGAGGGTTAGGGTTAGAAACACTCCTTGGGTGGACAGTTCCTGGGTGGACAGTCCCGGGGCTGGACGGTCCCGGGGTTGTTTAGAATAGGTGGGTTTTTAGTGCTTTCTTGAGTGAAATAGTAGTAGAATAGCAACGACGAATGTCAATTGGCAAAGAGTTGGCAAATTAGCAATGTGTGTAACGACTTTGAACTCATTTTAAATACCAGGGTAGTTATTAACTAGTATTTTGAAAGTAGCTCAATATTATTATCTATGGTTTATTCCAAATGCTCGGCCAAGTGCTACCGTAACCTGGTGGGTTTTTTTCTCAGTAAACCCAACATCGTAAAAACCCGAATTCGACAAACTCGCTCGCGACTGTTCAGACCTATTGGAAATGAAAAACGAAGCATAAATCTGTCACAGAAAACCTGTAATTTAATGGACATAAGTACGGGGGAGGGTTTTAGTTTGGGTTCAAATTTCATGCAAATTTCATGCAAAAGATATCGTCAATTTTAATGCAACAAAAAACACGTTGATAATCTGCTGGTACCAAAAAGGTAATAATTTGCTTATTTTTCGATCGATTTCGTCGGTCGAAACGGCATGGTGTCTACAGGATGTCGATATTAAGCATGCGCTCTCACCCGAATGTTCATGATATCATTGCGCAGCCAATTTATGTTGGCCCTTTTTTGTAATTTTGGCCAAGCTTGGCAGATCCATGAAAGGCAGATCTGAGATCGTCGTCTGCTTGCGTTATAGCGATCCCTTGACGGTTCGGAGCAATTGGTGCATTGAGAGTCCAAGTATGTGCTGTGTCCTTCCATAGTTTTATCATGGTGTCGACTATTGCAAACATGCCGTTTTTAAATCGGTCGCCTCTCATTTTGAGAAAAGTAAAACAAGTGTAAAGTTTCTCTAAACAATGCTGTAGATTTCATTTACCTGCTTGCGAAAAAAACAAATTATTTTGACTAATTATTGTCATAGAGATGCTGTAGTTTCTTAATTTTATTTACAAATTCGTTCTCACCGTATACGAGTGACGTTTAAGAACATGTAAACACACAATCCCCCACTCCCAATTTAAAGTTTACCTTTTTGTTCTTTTTTACCATTCTTTACTTAGAATATTTACCATCACTGGGGCCAGATGCAACCTGACGGACTTGCTGGAGGCATTAAGCACTGTGTTTATATATTGTTTAATGGTACCGATGGTTGGTATGACGTGCCCTGTAACGAACAATATGGATATATCTGCAAGAAACCAGGTATTACCAAGACTCTGACGTGGGCCCCACCACTCCGCGACAAATTGTTATGATTATTTTGTCATCATCCTTCGGCTGCAGAGCAGTGGCGTACCGACCGGGGGGCAGGGGGGGGGGGGGGGGGGGCAAGTTGCCCCCTTGGCTCCAAATACCGGGACGCTAAATTCGCAATACCGGGACGCTAAAATCTCAGAAGGCGACAACAAGTTTCTTCCATGCACGACGGTCTTGAGCAAGAGTGACAATCTGTCGATCTTCAATCATGCCTTCATTGTCCCCGAGTAAGCGTTGTATATACATGTATGTCAGATATGTTGTGCAAGGACGACCAGGTCTCCTTCGGCTATGTGTTGGTGCGTAGGTGGCATACTTTTTAGCAGGCTCTTCATCAGGGAGACGGAGTATATGGCCAAGGTGGATAAGAGGCTCTGTCTTGGTCATGTCATAAATTGTGGTGTTTGGGACATGATCCATGCGCTTGATGTTTAGCATTATCCTGTAGCAAGAGGTAGCGAAGGCATTTAATTTGCATTCCATATCTTGGGATATCACCCAGGATTCACATCCATACAGTAAGATAGTCACACACGTGTTATTGAATAATTTCATCTTTGTTGTGATACCTATTTGAGGGCTCCTCCAGAGGCGTTCTAACCATCCAGAATGCGCACCATGGTAATGCCTTGCGTCTTTTAAGATCACTTGCACCTGATGCCATCATAGAGCCAAGATACCTGAAATCTATCACATGGTTGATGGTATCCCCATAGACCTGAAGTGTCGGGTGAGGATTGCAGTTGGCAGTCATGTCTCTGTTTTAGATACGCTAATGTAGAGGCCGAGGCTGCTGCAACAGTTTCTGTCAGCTGCGTCTGGGCTCGTGGAATTGTTGTCTCGAATAAGGCAATGTCATCAGCAAAGTCTAAGTCTAAGATCAGATGTGGCCTTCTTCAATAGGTAGTCTACCAATATCACAAATAGGAATGGAGCCAGAACGTCACCCTGTAGCACTACAGTGGAGACAACGAAAGGATCAGAGATACTGCCATCGACCATCACAGCATCTCGAGTTGTTGTACAGTACACCTATGGCGTCGCCTAAAGCTTTTGGGATTCCGTAATGTCGCAGTACTGCAAACATAACTTTCCTGTTTATGGAGTCGAAGGCTTTCTTGAAGTCTATGAATGTGACTGTGAGAGGTAGCTGCTGGTCTTTAAACCCTTTCATGATCCTCCTCATGATGTGGAATTGCTGAGCACAGCTTCTGCCAGGGCGGAAGCCAGTCTGGTTATTCCTCAAGATGGGGTCGACATGATCTCTAATTCTGTTGAGCAGGATCTTGTTGTATACTTTATCTGCAATGGACAGAAGAGATATTCCTCTATAGTTAGTCATAAGAGAGAGGTCCCCTTTTTTAGGTAGAGGAACAATAACACTGGTGGTCCACTGGTTGGGTGGTTTCAGGGTGGTGTAAACTTCCATGCAGAACCCATGGACAACTTATACCAATATGTCACCGCCATATTGGAGTGCTACTGATGTGATTGCACAGTCAAGACCTGCAGCCTTCTTTGGCTTCATTTGATGAATGGCTTTCTGTGCTTCCTCAAGTGTGGGAGGATCAATGTGGATGGGCAGGTCCCTGAGCAGCAGGTGATGGTAGATCAGATGGGATTTGACCACTGTCATCGTTTAGCAGTGAGCTGAAATACATTCTCCATTCTGCAAGCAGGTCTTTGTCATTCTTTTGGGGTGGTACCATCTCTTTTCTTGACCTTGACGCTGGGCTTTCTATCTTTCCCAGAGAGATCATGGATGATTTTCCATATGGTGGAATAGTCGCCTTTCTGGTCAGCCTGATGAAGATCTTCCATCTGTTTGTTGAGCATGGACGATTCATCTGCCTTGTAAGACTCATTCAAACAGGTGTTGAACTTCTTCCATCTGTCTCTGGATTGCCGCGACTTTGAGACAAGGTAAGGTAACGTCTTTTGGCCGCGTCCCTCTCAGACTTTCGGTGAATGGTCTTGTCCGTAACCCAGGTTGGCATGCCATGAGGTTTGCGTTATCCAACAACTTTTTCGGCTGCTTCTGAAACTGCTTTCTCAAATTGTTCGTATCTCTCAGTTATTGGTGTGGATGTGTCGTTGCACTTGCGGATTTCGAATCGTGTTTGACAGCTCAATCTGGCATAGCTCTTTTGTGTCAGCGTTCTGCAGCTTTTCCCAGTCAAACCTCGGTCGTTGCAGGGTTTCCCTTTGGTAGATCTTAGGCTACACACGAGCTTGATGCTGACAATCCGGTGGTCTGAGTCTAGTTCTACAGAGTTGTATGCTCTACAGTTCCTTAGGGAGTTTTCCACTTGCTGTTATTTAGGATGTGGTCGAGCTGATGTTTAGACCCTGTTGGTGCATCCCCGGGGTGCATCCATGTCCACAGACGGCGTCTGGGTTGAGGGAATCTAGACTGCGCTCGGCGGAGTTATATTCTACTTTTCGCACATACTCACAAGCCTCTCTTCATTGTTGTTGGTCATGTCATAGAAACAGTTTCGTCCAATAACCTCAGGGTGTGATGAGTGGCAGTCTAATCCAACTCACTCGGGCATTAAAGTCTTCCAAAATCAAGTGGATGTTGTGAGTTTTCACCTGCTCAAGGTGGTTCTCCAAGTTGTTGTAGAACTCATTTTTGTCATCAGGAGTAGCACTTTCAGTTGGAGCATAAATGGACGTAATGGTGAGTTTGGGATTACCATGGAATGTGGCAGTGATGATTCTGTTGCTGATGGAATTTACACTCTGTAGGCATCTGTGTCTGTATTTTGACACTAAAATACCAACACCTCCCTGACGCTGATTTGTAGCCGAGCTATTATATATTAGGACCCATTTTCTGTCATCAGACCATAACTCATCGGTGTTGTTGGTAGTAATCAAGCGATGTTCCTGTATGCCAATGATGTCTATACCTGCATCTGCACAGCCTACAAATAGTTGGTGTACCTTTCCTTGTTGGTATAGAGTACGCACGTTGTATATAGATACAACAAGAGGTTTGAAGGCAGATGCTTCTCAGGACCAACAGTTCGTGATGTTGACCGGGGATGTTGACATCCGCCCAGCTTCGAGTTTGCTTTGTGAATGAATTGTAGTGACAGAGGTGGTTGTCTTCCATAGATTTGGAAATAGGCTTATACCATGAGTGAAGCAGAGGTCGAACATTCTGCAAAGTTTAGCGCCACATTCTTTGACAACCCTAGATGGACACATGTCTGGTCCAGTGGCTTTGTTTGGATTAAGATGCCGTTGCCTTTTTCGAACATCATGGAGCTTGAAAACTAGTTTGTCGAAGGATCGGGCCTAGATATTTCCGACAAAGTCTGACAATTTGCTATTTTGGGGACATTTCAAAACTATGACTATTAGCAGACCACATATATATCTCCCAGATATGTTTCTACGGAGAAATCAAGAGATTATTATCGAGTTGGTTTGATTTGATATTAAATTCCCGGATAAAATGGCATTTAACTTCCAGTGTGACTAATGTTTAATGTTTTTATTTGTTATTATGCAGCCACGAAACAATGCGATCCTCCTAAAATCACTACGGGCGTTGCAGTTGGTTCAAGGAAAACCGTTTTTGATGTCCAAGAACAGTTATCCTTCTCCTGTTCGAGTGAACAACATCATATAGTTGGGGAAACCCCGCTAACGTGTCAGAATGTAGACGGAGAAGTGAAAGGCGTGTGGAGCGCTGCTCCTCCAACTTGTGGTAAGAAATGTTAGGTGGCACCTTGTTGCACACTATTCGTAAAAACAGAAATAATCGTAGATGCGAGGGGCATTCAATAAATACCTGCAACCATTGAAAATCTCTGAACCGTGACATATGTAAATAAAATAAACTTATGATACTTAAATTGTAAGTCATACCCCTTTCTCACGGAAACTTTTCAACATGTGGGTCATTTTTATCATGTAATTTCAGGGGGAGAGGGGGCGACCCCTCCCCCCCCCCTCCCCCAATATTGACGTCGTGTCGGTTGAGATTGGCACTGTCGGTTCATTTGACCAAAGGAATCATGGAATTATGATGGTCAAAAGTACACAGATGAAATAAATGCGCGCGCTAAACGCGCATATGTCTTCCAAAAATGCAATATTCTTTGGTACAAGCTTGTTTAGAGCCAAAATGTAGCTCAATCGTGCAAAACAAAGGTGTCAAGTCGAAAATGTTCGCGCGCTACGCGCGCATTTCTTGACTCAAAAAATCTTATCGTTTCATTTTCATTTCTCGCCCCCCCCCCCCCGATATGAATAACATAGCTACGCCATTGATTTCAGTACTATAAACAATATCATGATCTCTGGGTACTGAAATTGACAAGAATCAGCATTATAAATCAAGCGCCAATATTAACACTGTTAACGCATATATCTTAATGCAGGCTTTCTCAACTGGCGGCGCGAGCGCCACTTGTGGCGCATCAAGGCATCCTAAGTGGCGCGAGAGTGGTTAATTTTTTTTTTTTAAATCATATCATGATATAGCCAGGCCGTCATAGGCTTATGACGGTCAGATGAATAACGACAGCAAATTTTTTTGCGCGCGCCCTCAAAAGATTAATATTAGTTATTATGTTGCCTATTATAGGCCTATGTTAAAATATTTTGAAATTAATGTTAGGAAGGGAATTTTGCCATTGTAAATTGTAAAAAACTATGACCAAGTGGAGCTTCAACAAGTTGGTTACTAAAATGTGGCGCATCAGTAAATCTAGTTGAGAAAGCCTGTTTAATGCATGCCATAAACTTCCCGCCATTGTAACATTTAATTCCCTAACCAGTGCCCTGAGATCACGGTTTTCACAGTGCTGAAATGTAATGATACCTACGTGTTCGAAATTTTCTGTGAAAAAAGATTAAGACTTACAGTTTAAAGGGGCGTGTACATCTCAAGTGTTTGTCCTGGACAAAAATCACATGACTCGCTTCGCTCCCAAGTCCTGGCGTGCCCGGCAAAAAGCCCATGATGCAATTCTTAGTCGTAAAAGATGTGCACATAAATCGACAAAATGCTGTACGAACGAAATATAATATATCTAGAATTGTTTCAAAAAGTAGTGTTATTCGTTACATTTAAATCAGAATTACATTCTTTAACAGTAAATAAACAACTTTTGAGCGAGAAACTATCTTGAAACTGCAAAGATTAAGAAATATAAAGCATTTTAAACATCTAATTTATAGAAGAGTGGTATGTTGAACCATATTACTTTTGTTTGTTATCGAGTTCACATAGCGCATGGTTGGCTCAGCGGTAGAGCATTGGACTAGAAATCCGGAGGTCGTGGGTTCGAATCCTATCACGGCTTGACATTTTATTTTAATCGTTTATATACATTTTTTTAAATTAGTTTTCGATATTATTTATCATTTCGTATAATCATTCATTATTGTTCCATTATTGTTCCATTATAGTTTATTTTGGAATGTGGAATTATTTACGATTTCATTTTAATTTTCCACTGACTGGTTAGTGTGCATGGCATCATGAAAGGTGACATGTACCGCGGTATACCACCGCACTGTCCTACTCATGCAACATGCCAATACAATAGAAACTCGTTGTGTGTTATTATCGATTGAGCTAAACTTGTAAAGCAAATGCCAGCCGTTATGTAATACAAATCAATGTGCCTGTATTATTATTATTGAAATAAATACACCACCATTTGTAGTTTCTGAGTAATATATTTAAAACTCAGCTAGGACGGTTCACGGATTTCGCGGCTCGAAAAGGATGTTTGAATTTGATCTCAATATAATATAATCCAAGCTGCTATAGGCAAAAGCTATATACAAATGACCGTGCAGCTATTTCGTGAAAAGCTATACAGCCGATGATCCAGCAGCAACCCTTACCCTAATCCTAACCCCAACCCTAACTCTAACTCTTACCCTAACCCTAAGGCCAACAAAAGGTAGGGTCGGTAGGTAGGAGTGTTAAAAGATCTTGGGTTTTTTTATACGGATATTGTATTTGGGAATTTAAATTCGGCATGGATACTGTGTCCAAACACAAAACACATCGCTTTGACAATATAAGTTAGGACATGTTTTAGTCCCAAACGGCCCGAAAAAACGCTTTTCAAAATGGGAAATGGGGTGTTTTTCGGAAAATTGGGGTAGGTGGGGGGCGTTTTCACAAAAAAGGTACATTAGTAACAAAAAAAGGTACATTGGTACCCAAAAAAGGTACATTGGTACCAAAAAAAGGTACATTGGTACAAAAAAAAGGTACATTGGTACAAAAAAAAGGTACATTGGTACAAAAAAAGGACTTTTTCAGATTCCGCCCCCCCCCCCCCCCTAGTTACGGGCCTGAGGTCGCCGCCATTATTACAGAAAGCGAAAGAACGTTGTGTTGAAGTTTTGTTAGAAATATAAACGTGAGAGTATTACTAAACCTATTTTTCCTGTACTAACCCAACTTTTTATACTATGTTGAAATTAATATTCATGCCGTTGAGCAACATTTTGGGAACAAATAACTAGATTTCTTCATATTTTCTTACAGTATAAAAAATGACATCACTTGCACGTGCGAACAATTTTCATTTAGTCCTTTTAATAGTCCCCGCGGGTGCCAAGTTCACGCAATAAACATCATGTTACACGAGATTGCGCATTGGGGGATGGTGTTATAAAGACCAGATTGAATATGTCATACGAAATCAGGAATAAAACGGTCCGTTTGGCCGTTCAAATTGCTAAAAATGTTGTTTTAAAAAAATAATCGAAAAAATAAATAAAAATACGGTCGGCACCACAGGTACACGGTCGGTCGGACGTGGACAAACAAACAATTTATTTTTCTTGGCCTAACCCTACCTTACCCAACCCTAACCCTAACTAACCATAAGGCTAACCCTAACCCTAACCCTATAACCCTAACCCTTACCCTTACCTTTACCCTTACCCTTACCCTTACCCTGACCATAACCCTACCTAACCATTACCCTTACCCTAACTATAGGTTGTACAGTCTGGTACCATAGGTTGTATAGTCTGGTGAAGCAATTGGCTACCCGATGATAGGTCGTATAGTCACTTCCATATAATAAACAGTGGTAGATTTGTCAAGCAATTGAAGCAACGGTGTGTGGTTAGTCCACTGTTAAGTTGCGATTTTGTCTCAAAACAGAATGGACATATAAAATGGCGATACATTCTTAGTTTTTACTCAAACCCTGGTATTTCAAATTTGGGCATCGATGGGTATATCATTTTGTGACAGCCTGTGTATGAATAAATGCACCAAATTGGAAACAGACAATTTTGCGCATTTGACTTAAATGTTTTCTGAACACTTTGGAATACGTTTCATTTATGTAATGTTAGCATAACACTGAAGTTTTGACAATTTCTTTTGCAAAAACCCACATGAATGGAATCTGAAGAATGAGCACGTGTTTACCATGTTTGAAAGTGATTTCAATGTGTATTGTTTTGAGTTATACAATCAAACATTTTATAGCTCATGGGGCCTCAGAAATTGTTAATGTTAAAAACTTATTTTACAACTTATTGAGCCACTTGCTGGCGCACCCGCTACGACGGTCGCCTCTATCATGTTTATAATGTTGAGTTTAAACATAAAACTAGTCGGCATACCCACCTGTGATCTTTTCCAGGGGACGCCCTCAATCCTGGAAAAATTGGAAGCAGATTTTCTTGCAGATTTACTTTTCTGATCATAAATCATGAATATATTCCAAGGTACAGAGTGATACGATTCCTAATAACCTCAAAATCATAGTTTTAGAGTGAATTTAGAGTAAAATTTAAAATAAAAAAGATTGTACCGCTCGGTACAATCTATTTTCAAACCATGCATGATTTTGAAGTAATTAGAAATCGTATCGATCTGTAACTTAGAAGATCTTTATGATTTATGATCAAAAATGCAAATCTGCAAGAAAATCTGGTTTCATAGTAAAATCAATGATAGAGGGCGCTACTTGGAAAAGATCACATAATATGCCTTTAAGTCTCACAGTGTTTCACAGTACAAATAAAATATCTGTTTCACCTGTGGTATGATGTGGTCAAGACGAGAGAGAGAGATTTTGGACAGCGAAAACGGAAAATTACCCTCAAAATGTATACAGTCATGTTTTTGCTGTTTTTCTCCGTATTGTATCGATAGATCTAAGACTGCGATTTCAACACAGAAAATGGAATTACTGTTGGATTATCTAAATATAATATGGAACGATCATATTGCAAGAGTTAAAGGTTTTGTACTTGCAGATAGCATGAACTCCAATGTATTACTATGCTTTTAGCATATCTGGAATATTTCTAATCGGTCACATTCATTGTCAAATGTATGTCATAGTGATGCCTCTTATGTTAAATCTTTAGAATCTTTATGAGTTTCTGTGTGTGCAACCTTCAGAATAACCAATCAGATAGTCAACCGTACAGAAAATCAATTCGTGAAGAGACTTGAATCATCTTCAGTTAGTCCTGTAATTGATATATCTCAGTTCAAAAACAAACTACTTTTGCAGTATTTCTTATAGGGGAGGGTATAGCTTAATGGTTGTCTTGACCTGGATCTGGATAATCAAAATGCAATTTAATATCAAATTCTATTGTTTGCAGTCTGTGAAGTGAAAGAGATATCTGAAATTTAGACCGGTTATATTTGACCTTATTTCACAGAAATGCACACTAAATGGAAATTTGGTTTTCACTGAACATATGGTACTGATATCAATATACTTGTAGCTGAGATTCAAAGCTACAATTACGGAATATTGCGTAACACTTTCCACGCGGCTATTGGTTTTACCATATAAAAACAGATGTTCAGAAATCTTTCCCAATCTATCTCAAGGATTACTGAACCAATACGAGGCATGTTTGTATTTATTTCAATGCATTTCACATGCTGATTCCAAGTATGGTTATGAAATTTAACAATTTTGACAACAGTTTGAGACATTTTAGAATGTCGTCTGACGCCTGCCACGTGGAAAGTGTTAAAACTGGCTTATATAATAGAAAAGGTAGTTGGCAAAAAAGGAACAATAGCGTAACCTACAATTTTTCCTGATCTTTGTACCATTGAAATTGACAACAGAGAACTGTAGTCAATCTCGGGGGAAAAATACCTTTACTTTTGACATGTTTGACATTGCTGAAAACTGACCTCATGAAAATAATGTTCACTATTGCAAACTATATGCAACGGGATATACATGTACATTGTAAATTATCAGGTGATGTATGTATTAGACCAATAATATGGACAACATCTAATTCATTTGTTCTTGTGGAAAATTAACACAAACGAATAGGCCTATCCTCGCATATAATTTTATTTGTTCAAAATGTGTATAATGTTTTCTCATTTAAGAAACCATGACATCGTGAATAAAAGGTCCGAAAAGGTCATCGACCCGGGCAGTGACTTGTATCTGTTTTATTTACAGTCAAGGTTTAAATAAAATAAAATTCCGAACAACTCGTATCATTTTATTTTAGTTATATCGAAATAACCATAATGAGCACTATATCTGTATAGTTGCGTTCAATTAGATTATAGTCGATATGACACTCAAGTCAAGTCTAAAATTTTTATTTATTTTATGCTCACGTGATCCTAAAGCAATTAAGCTTGGTTGCAAAAATTGTCAATTTAGGCAAATCTGATAATTTTCACGAATTCAAAATAGTTCCATTAAAACGTTACGCCAGCATTTTATAATTACGCTTTCGCAGCAATGAGCATGATGAGTTCAGCACGGTATCAAATCCATGCCAAAACTGTCGCCCAAATCAGGCCGTGAAAGCCGTGAACCGCGTAATGTACTTTTGAAGATACAACTCTCTTTTCTGAATTGTCTGAATTGTGAAGCAAATTACAAATATCGGTAGTGTAGGAAATAGGAAAATCGATTCAAGGACATAAGCCGACTGGCTTCTTATTTACATAACAATTGGCCTTTGCAGATCATGTTCATAGACTAGCTAGGGCCATTCAATGTAGGCCTACGGAGTAGTAGTAAACACAATTATATTTACAGGAAATTGCAAAAGAAAAAAAGTATCATATTTAACATTCAATAAATATAGCGAACGATAAGCAGTCCTGTCAATTTATAAAAACAAACAGTGTAATAACAAAACAAAACAGAAAAGAAAAACCCCATCCCCAGGACTCGAACCACTGACCTCATGATTGTAAAGCCGGCGCTTTGACGATTGAGCTAATGAAGGCTATACATAAACGTTATGAAGAAAAGCATTACATAGAGTTCAAAATACAAATATCTCTTAAATCGGAGGCTAAAATGCTTTATATTTCGATTGGTGTGCATTTTTAACATGGGTTATCGCCCAAAAGTTGATTTTATGCTGAAGGAGATTGTAATTCTGATTTCATTATAATGCATAACACTATTTTTTGAAACGATTCTAGACACCTATTTCGTTCGTAAATAAATTTCACCATTACGTTTGATCGATTAAAATTCGCGGCGAATCTATTGCACCATGGGTATTATTACTTGGAAACACGGAGACTCAGATACATAGGGAGTCATGTGACTTTTGTCCAGGACAAACACTTGAGATGTACACGCCTCTTTAAGTTTATTTTACTGACACGTGTCACGGTTCAGAGATTTTCAATGGTTGCAGGTATTTATTGAATGTCCTCGTATGTTGTTTAAACAACACACATCTATTATAATCCAGCGGTGTAGAGTTGATGCAATATTTAAAAGGTACCGGTCCACAGTGACGGCACTAGTATCAACGAAAATTGGGGGGGGGGGGACATTTGAGGGGGACAAGAAAAAATGGGGGGGGGGGGGCAAAATGCGCACTTTGGCTTTTATTGTAAAAATTGCTTACAATTTAGCTTAATTTGTTCCGTCTGAATTAGATATGGGCAATTCCAAGCAAATGTCAACCAAATAGCCAAAATTTCAAATGTGCATCCAAAGTTTAATTCTATGCCTATAATGTAGGCAAGAGTCCAAAGTTCAGGAATTTTTAGTTTGTTTAGCGATACTATGTTTTTTGATGTATAAACTAATTAGCATAAATTTGAATATTTGCAGCTTACAAAATCAGTGAAAAGGCTTGTTTTTATTTATTCCATATCTTTCAGACACATAGGTAAATAAATGTCAGGCACAATAGTAGTACTGATGGGAAAAGTTTTGATATAAATTTAATTTTGATCAACGGCCGATTAGTCTCGTTAATCCAGGTAATTAGTATGCATAATCTCATGTCATTCCGCAAGGCAAAAGTACAATTTTTTAGGATAGCAAGAAATAAATGTACCCTATTTTTTTATTTAACTATTTTTTCTCTGCACACAATTGACATGCTTCACAATGATAAAAAAAAATTGGGAAATTCTGTTAATAAATAGCACTAACGAGCGTTGCGCAATGACATGTTGCGGAATGACGGTGCGGAATGACAAAGGTATTTATTCCCTATATTTAGGTAATTTATTGAGCAAATTGTGATATTTTTGTGTACTTGGTATAAGATCATCCTTATTTATGATAATTCATTCAAATATGGACTTTAAACTTCTAAAAAAGTTTCAAAACTGATGAAAACTCATAATTTGCTGAATTAGGCAACTTTGATGTGCAAGCTGTTGAATTCGGCAACTTTATCACAAAATCATGGCTACTTTACCTGTTAATGATGATTTCAATGTGAAAATAGTTGGGTTACTTGTATTCACGAATTTGTAACATATGAAATGCCACTGATTACTCTTTCTTTTATTTTTGTATGCATATTAAAGCATAAAAACATGTTTTTTCTTTTCTCTATGGAGTTTTGCACATAAATTCACACTGTCATTCCGCAACGTCATTCCGCAACACCTACTTTTATTTTTTGATGACCTACTAGAAATCCTAGCTGATGATTAAGTTTTATGAAAATGCTTTTGTCAGTTAGCTAACACTTCAAACCTTCTAAAAAGTAACTTCAATAATGATACACTCTAAAAGGTTCACAGAGTTTTCACTTTGTGTAAACATGTAAAAAAAACCACAATCGTCTGCGTCATTCCGCAACGCATGCAAATTAGGATACTTGGAAGCGTAGTGTAATATTTTCCCTAGGTTGTTTTTTTGAGTATCAATCGCTATTATTAAATAAAGTTGTAAAATTGGGAGTAACTACAAATCTCTGGGTTTTACACCCAAAAGAAAGTGGATTTTTGTGTGTAAATGTCATTCCGCAACGCGTGGAATTGCCCATATACAGTAACTTACTTATGTCGATCTCGATCGGTCTTCGTGATGGCTAGCCATATGACTCTGTCCCTCATGCATGCTTTCATCTCCTTATCATTCAGTCATGTGTCTTTCGCCAAGATGTCCAAGTATATATGTTAGGGGTTGGCGGTCGACAGATTTATGTCCGTGTTTGGGTCTCCATAGCAGAAGGTCAGACACTATCTCATTTTCTCTTCTCATGCAATGCCCGGCAAATCGCATCCTTCGATCTGTGATGTTTTCTGATACCTTTTGTAAGTTTCCATACAGGTCATCTGTTCAATACCTTGTCTTTCCAACTACTGTTGAGTGCAGTTCTCAGCATTCTAGTGTAGCATCCATCTAGAGATTTCTTGAGTCTGTTGGTGATGGTCCATGTCTCAGCTACATACAGTAGAACATTTTAAACAGTAGCTTGGAAAAGTTTGATTTTTATTTTTCGTCAGAGGCTGGATTTCCACAATTGGTTCAGAGCATTGCAGGCCTTCCAAGCAAGTGCTTTACGTATTTGTATGTCATGCTGGCTACTACCTACCCAAGCTCCCAGGTATTTGAAGTCCTCTACGTTGTCTAGGTTACTTCCATCAGAGGTTTTTAGCTGTACCGCTTGTGTTTGTTGAAATACCATGCATTTGGTTTTCTTGGCATGTGGAGCTCAGTTTTGAGTGCTGCTTCCCATGACATAAATTGCCCGCTTAGGAGCGCTATTAATTCGGTCTAGTAAACCTATTGTTATCAATTACTACGAGAGGATTACCTGGTTGTATATTTAAATTCGAGCAGTACTTCTTGCTAACTGCATGGGTGAGTTTCCATTATGTTGCAAATTACATCCATGCTCGAGCGTTTAAACTACTCAATGGGCATTGCAATACAGCCGGTTGGTTGCACACGAGAATTATGTCATTTATAACAACCAGCTTTGATGGAAGGCGAATATTTAAATTTGTTGCTGGTTGTATGGCAACAATTTATGGCGCTGCTAAGCGGGCCTAGTATCGTAATGTCAACATATTTCAGCAGCTTCTGTGCCTGCTCCTTAGTGTCAGAAAGTAACGCTATGTCATCTGCAAAGTCAAGATCCGTGACTTTCTTTGGCCCTATTCTTCGATTTCGTCTAGGCTTGATGGTGAATCCTAGTTCCTTTTCTCTCCCACTGATAGCGATAGCTATTCTTAGGCAATAATCAAGGATGATTATGAATAGGTAGGGGAAAGGGTACTTTGGCTCTTGTGCAAGTAATTCATCTAGGTGAGGTCTTATTCTGTTGAGAATCATTCTGTTTTATGTCTTGGCCACAATGGAGTTCAGACACATGCCTTGACCTTTCCTGCTTGACCTAGGTCACCATATTTTGGGACTGGAATCAGGTTCAATATTGCCCACTGGTCAGGTTTTTGCTTTTCTAGGAAGGCCTTATTACAGATGTCCAGAATTATATCATCAAGATTGCATCTTGTCGTTTAGGTGGAATGTTGTCCTCTCCTAAACTTTTTCCCTCCTTGATAGATTTCTTGGCATTCTGGTACTCAGTGTTATTGAAGACAGTACACTTTAATTGGTAGTTCTTCGAAAATCTTTGGGATGTCTTCATCTTTATCGGTCACTACCGAACAGGCTCTCGTGTCAAAATGGACCAAGAAAAGTCCAGTTTTCTTTGATATTCCCAGTGAATTATGTCAGAAATTAAAGTTTATTTGAACATTAAAGAAAAACAAGAACATTTGAGAGGAGCTAGAAAGGAAAAAAGTGAAACATTGATGTGTGTATGTGGGAAGTGTGGGGGCGACTTCAATGCATGCCCCGTCTCAGTGTCATGAATTGAAATATTGAAAATTAAATGATTATATGCAAGGAATAAATTGACTGAATCAGGTCATTAATTTTGCCTTCCCTTCCCATACTTTCTGGCACGTCACTATGGGGGCGCATCACCAAATCACTCCGCATTTATGTAATAACGCATTTCGGTTAAAATAGTTTTAACATTGAAGTCACGATTTTAATAAGAAGATAGGCTTGAAATTGCACGATATTCGGCAATATGATTAAGATATATGTCAAGATTATAAAACCAACAAATCATACTATTTTGAAAAAAGTAAGCAAAAATAGACACGCGGATGCACGACAGCATACCCAAATATGAGTGATGTGTATTCAGTCAGTAACTTTCGACGAATAGGGAAGTGAGTGTTGAGACTTGGTGAAATAAGGTGGGAATTTCATCTTGCCGAGCCCAGCAAATTACTCGAGTTTGGCTCAAGTTCTCTGTGATCTAAGTGTGTTCAAATCTGAAATCTGGGCCCAAGCATACTAGTTCTTTTAACGCTGAGGATTTATTTTATTAATTTAAACACACAGTACAGCTTGAATTAGGCAAAATAAAAAGTAAAAGTAAAAAAACAAACATGTTTAGCGTCGGGACTTTTTTCCACAAAAAAAGGAAGGGGCCCTTTTCTTCTTCTTCTCCCCCCCCCCCCCCCCCCCCCCCTCACTTTTAGTACAAAATCGCCCTGGAAAGTGATAAACTTTGTCAACCTGACCAAGTAATGACTGAAATAAAGAGCAAAAAGAACGGAAATTGAAGCGGACCCCCAACCAAGCAAAAAGGAAGCGGGACGCTAAACAGGTTTTTTTTTTTTAGTTTGCCTTAGTCTAGTGCACAACCCACACTATGAGTATGATGACAATGCGATGATAGTGCGATGACAGCGCATTGATCGCGGTCGGCACATTTGCAACACATTAGGGAGCTTTCGATTTGGACGACGGACGCTTAAGATGACACCTCGAGTCATGTGCGCATGCGTCGACTTAGCAATCCGTCGGTCGTCCAATTTCTAGGACCTGTCTTCGGCTGACTAAATAGGGAGCTTTCGATTTGCACGACGGATGAATCTAGGACAGTTGAATTATTATTATTATTCATGGTATAGTTTATTGTCATCGCAGCCAGCCGGCTGAATTGGCACAATATTACAAATTACAAAAATACATTAAGAATGCAAGATATACAATAATAGATTTTAAAAACAATGATATCATAAAAGCAAACACCCACCCTTGCATACAACATACACTCCATTAAAGACCACAATTACCCCCCCCCCCCCCCACACCCCCACACACTCCACACCACATACACACTACCCCCTCCCTCCCCAAAAGAAATTGCACTTAACACACGGTACAATGTACGTGCCCACCAAACTCACACAATACATACCCCCACCCGCACCCCACACGCCCCTACACACACACCACATACACTGCCCCTCCCTCCCCCAAAAGATATTGCACATAAAACATGGTACATTTACGTGACCACCTGACTGACACCATACATACCCCACCCGCACCCCCCCCCCCCCCCCCTCACACTCCCCACACACACCCCATACACAACCCCCCTCCCCCAAAAGATATTGCACATAAAACATGGTACATTTACATGATTAATTAGTGTTCATTGGTCAAGTTATTATTCCACAGCTTGACAAGGTATGGGATTGGACTGTTGGCATGTCTTTTGGTACTCACTTTAGGAATTGTGAGGTGATTGCCATTGCGCAACATACGACCAGTTACGACCTCTCTTTGGCTGGGTAACAACATATTAAAAGTACTTGAACGCATAAGATTCTTGGCAAAAATAAAACAAATATGATCCCGCCTAGGTCTGAGTTGTTGAATATTACATGATAAAATAGCATTTTGGTACGAATCATATTTATAGCCTAAAATAATTTTACACGCTCTTTTTTGGATACGTTCAAGCATTACATGCTGTCGCTCAGTGAGACCAGGATGCCAAGCCGGCACGGCATATTCAAGGAGAGGACGCACATAACCAATGTAGATGGTGATAAGATCCTCGGTTGACAGCCCGAAACGCTTGAGAGTAGTGAGCATAAACAATCGGCCACTAGCACGCTTGATCATATCGCTGACCTGGATATCCCATTTTAAGTCACTAGATATTTTGATACCAAGGATCTTAACCACATCGGTACATTGTAAATCCTTGCCACATAATTGAATTGGGACAGGCTCCTTGGGGTTCTTGGTAAAATTGATATCCATAGACATGCATTTAGATGGATTTAACAACATATTGCTATCAGCAGCCCATTGACTGAACTTGTCTATGTCGCTTTGAATTGTGCTGCATTTATTTACATATGTATTCTCAATAATAGTAAGATCATCCACATACTTTAAGGAAAGTTTGTCATCATCAATGTTGATGGCAGCATCATTTACCACTGCTAAAAAAGTAGCTGGCCCTGTAAGTGTGCCTTGTGGAACCCCACCTTTTAATTGCTCCCAATCGGACAGCTTATCGCGATATCTGACACATTGTAATCTTTGAGACAGAAAGTTGCAAATCCATGGTATGATAGAAGGCCTAGCACCCATGTTCAACAATTTGGGGATCGCAACATTGTGGTCAACTCGATCGAAAGCTTTGCTGAAGTCAGTAATGACTAGGCGTGTGAGACTTTTTGACTTATCTGCGTGCTTATATATTTTGTCAAGCAGCTTGACCAGATAGTGAGTGGTTGAACGGCCTTTTCGATTACCGAATTGGTTGTCATCAATGTTGGGATCAATATCTTTCATAAGCCATCCGATCGCAAAGGATTCAGCAACTTTTGCAAAATGATCAGTTAGAGACACAGGCCGGAGCTTATTCCAAACAGCAGGGGAAGATTTAGGAATAGGCACTACTATTGCACGTTTCCACTGAGGGGGCACAATACCCTTAGAAAAAGAGATGTTTAGAATATCCGTCAGCGGAGCACAGAGCTCATATGCAAATTCACGAATAAGTGTCGCTGGTATGCCGTCCGGACCTCCAGCTTTTTTCCTGCTAATTTTGGATAGTTTAGCAAAGACCTCCCAGGGATAAATTTCTGGTAATGCTGCAGGAGCGGGTAAGAAGGCCGGCAATTCTGAATGTATGAGGGGTCTTATGTCACTGCCAATAGAAGCAAAATGACTGTTCAAACTATCAGCTACACCTTTCGTGTTGGATGGGTCAATAGTTGGTGGAGGCTTGATAAGAGGCTGCGACTTATTGTTTGTAGACATTACACGTATTTGACGATACCACTCTGCTGAATGACACTTTGAGTCATGTGCGAATGCGTCAATTTTGTCTACAACGCGTAAAGGGCCTAACAACCGACGTGGGGACGACGGTAACGTTTTTTGTTTTACCGTCGTACAAGCGCGCGTCCGTCGGGCAAATCGAAAGCTTAAGATCACAGGTCCCAGAAATTGGACGACGCATGCGCACATGCGCACATGACTCGAGGTGTCATCTTGTCGTAGAAGCGTCCGTCGTCCAAAGCGAAAGCTCCCTATTATCAGGGACTCTAGCCCTGGTGTTTTTATTTGATGCCATCATAAAGTCTTTCAGTTGCTATTGTTTGCTGGTGGTCGCAACTCCTACCAGCAGGTGTCCAGTGGCCGTTAAGAAATGCATGTAGTTAAACGTTTCCCATCCGCCCTTTACTCTGGTCATCTCAGTCTCCCACCCGAGAATAATAAGAGGTATTCAGGTCTCAGGACTCCCTGTTTTTGTTCACTGGCCGTTGAGAAGAAATATGATCATCGCGCCATTTTGCCGTTGTTAGAGATTGAATCTCTCATCCGCCTTAGGTGAGTGACTACCTAATAATAAGCGGTTGTGGTTTTTGTTCAGGTATTCCTTCCTTAGCTTTTTTACCCATAGCTGGGTGGTTTATGTTCAGGTCTTCCTTCCTTAACTCAGACCCCCGTTGGTTTTATAAAACAGACTATCAGAGAAAAACATAAAATGATAAGTCAATGAAGATTAACAGAGTTTGTATAACAGTATAACCATATTACAGCAAGGGACATGGCAGAAGCTTTTTGTCAGACATTTGCAGAAAAAGGTAGACTCAAAGGTGCTGACAACCAGGCCCCAAATGTCCATCCTTCAACAACCAAATTGTTTGACAAAATAGTTTTTTAAGCCCAAGGATGTTCAAAAACTATTACAGCATCTCAATTCGGATAAGAAACGGACTAGACCAGACCTAATTCGAACCAAGGTACTCAAAGAATGTTGTGCTCTACAGGCTTTTTGACCTCTGCTTCACTCATGGTGTGTTTCCTAACCTATGAAAAACAGCGTCTGATACTCCAATCTACAAGTGAGGTTCCAAGGCAGACCCAACAAAGTGTTGTCCTGTCTTACTGCTAAGCAATATCAGCCAGATCATGGAAGCTGTTGTGCAGAAACAACTTCAACGCTTTCTTCTAAGCAATAATCTGATTTCCAGCAGACAGTTGGATTTAGAGAAGACCACAGTGCAGCTGATCTCCTCAACATCCTGTCACAGAAATGGAACCACTCCCTAGACCAAAGTGACAAGGTTTGTGTCACTGCCTTTGACATAAAAGGAGCTTTCGACAGATAATGGCACAATGGACTCTGCTCAAAACTGATGTAAAAGGGTGTTACCAGAAGACTGCTTTCATCATAGATACAAAGTTATCCGTAGAACAATCAATGTCGTCAAGTCGAGACAAGCATCCAACACTGCACCCATAAATGCTTCTGTTCCACAAGGATCTATTTCTGGTCCACTTCTGTTTTCTGTCTTTATTGATGACCTTGTGGATGTCTGTTACAACAAGCTCTATCTGAACGCTGACTATTCAACACCAATTAAGTCTTCTACTAGCTCAAATGAAAGCATGGGCAGATAAATGGAAAGTGACTGTTGAGCCTACCAAGTACAAGATCATGGTAACCTCACAGAAGAGAAGAGATCCCCATCCCAACTTGAACTCTGCTTTGGTGACTCTACTTTGGTGACTGCAAACTAACATCTGCAGACAAACGAGACTTCCTGGGTGTTACCATTGATAGCACGCTGACTTGGTCAAAACGTATCTCGGCTATCCCAGCCAAAGCTGGCCAAAAGCTCGGCCCTCATCGAAAGGTTGCAAATAAATTGACGGCCATAGGCAGATCCATTGTGTACAAATCGCAAGTCCGTATGCGTAATGGAGTATGCTTCACTAGGCTGGGCTAGCGCTTCACCAACTATCCTAAGCCAGCTTGACAACTTCCAAAGGAAGGCACTCAAAGTCATTAGAGCTCATGAAGCTACTTGTCTATCGCATCTCGGCATCACAAGCCTATTTCATAGGCGACAGGTAGCAGCAGCCACGGTCTTGTACAAAATGCACACCAACCACTGTCCAGAAGATTTAGCAGCATTGATCCCAACACCATACATTCATCGTCGTGCTGCGCGTTCAAGTGTTGCAATGCCAGCTCATACCCTTTCATTGCCGATTGCCAGTACTTGCTGGTTTATAGACAAAAGCTTCATCCATACAGCTGTTCCACTGTTGAACACTCTTCCAGACAATGTTGTTGACAACATCCTAGAGGAAGGACTCCAATCTTTTAAGTGTCGTGTGAACAGACAGTTTCTCTTCAACTCTTTAGAGTTTGTTGGCTAAGCTCTTTCAATGTCAATGACCTCCATAATATAACTTTTCTTCTCTTGTATTTTGGTTGTTGTTCTCTATGTTCGGGTTTTTATCTTATTCCTGTCCTACGCCACTTACATTGGCTTTTTACCAGCCCAATTGTGTTAACTTGTATTTTGATTATTTTCTGAGTTGCGGTGAACCTATTGATTGGCCCATCAGAGCTCTCTGTTGGGAGTTACCAGTTTGATTTGTTATCACTGAGTTCATTAACTTTGTTAATGTCTGTTGGGCTATTGTTCACATTTGCTCTTTATATACAAAAGACGTGAATTGATACTTCAATATGAAGATTAAGAGAGTTTACGGGATGTATCATGTGTATGTGAACCATAATGGGCTATAATACATGTCACATGATCCTAAACCAATCTTTTTCTTTTTGTTATAGTTCCAAACATGTGCTTTCCTCCTGCGGTTACTATAGGCGTTGGAAAAAGCTCAGCTAACACAGAGTTCAGTATTAATGAACAGGTTTCATTCGTCTGTACTACGCAGGATCATGTTATCTATGGAGAAAACCCGCTAACTTGTCTAAATAAAGTTGGTCAGGCGAACGGTGAATGGAACGCTGCACCGCCAACTTGTGGTAAGTTATGCCGAGTGTTCACGAGGACCGACCGCTTAAACAAAGAAAGAAACCAACAGTCAGTAGTTAGGTCACCCGGTGTCACCCAAGCCTATATGAAAGCTATGAAGATTGTTAAACGGGGTCAGTCGTCACAAACATGCACAAATACAATAGTCAAACGACCTTGCTATTGTCATGCTATTGTCAACACTCCCTACACAAAGGTCTGCAGTGCAAATCTGTACGATTTTCGCCATTGAATGTCTATGGCAGATTTCATTCCGTGGTATAAAGCTATGAGGTTTCCGTGGTCTTCGCTATCTCCAAGCAGATAGAGCAATACGTACATGGACTTTTTTGTAGACGAGGGTTCATTTCATGATTTGGTGAGGTTTAGAATGAGTTAGGATTCCTGTAATTTTGAAGACCACGGATTTTCAAAACGTGAATTTTCCGACATTGTACGACATGAATTTGGTCACCAAACGTGTATAAAACTATACCTTTTACTGTTTTGCAGATGTTATTGACCCTCCTCTAACATTCTACATGATTTTTAACACGATTCTTAGATTTTGAGATGCCCAAATAGACTATTTTCCGAAGCTATTTCTAGCAAATATTGCAGTCACTAAGACTCCATTGTTTTCTTGCGTATAACAAAATATGACATGCAGCGTGACCTCCCTACTGGCTGCCAACAAAAAGCCTAAAACACCTCAGCAAATAAACAAACAAGCAAAAACAAAACAAACGCCAAAACAAACATACAAACAAACAAACTCGTGTGTTTAAGTGAGGGTCTTGTGAAATGACTAGTTAATTAACATTAATGTCAAAAATGGAAATTATAATTAATATTATATGAAATTTGTGTTCATTTGCAGGTGTTTCCAGTGTTGGTGAACCTCGTCTTGGATCCAACGAGGATCCCGTAGTAACCATTGCCGTTCCAATTATCGTTAGCTTCATATCATTGATTGGCATAATCGCAGGCGGTCTCTTGGCGCGCAAACATCCCAAATTCGATAGTTGCGTGAGCAGCATCTTTGGTAAACGCGACGTGGAGGCGGCGGCCACTGACCCGTCAAATAAAGAATAGATAGGCCTATAGTATTATGTAACTAAATATATTGAAAGAGCACGCGGAGGCTGACTCCGAAGTCATATAAATAGATGTAGGTTTTCTTCTTTTTCCACCATCAAAGTCGTTACAAGCTTCTATTAGGTTACTGCCGACCACCTCAAGGTGTCTCCTGGCAACCATCTCAGACGTCTCCTGTAGACCATCACAGGCGTCTCCTGTCAGACGACGCTGGACATAGGCGTATTCACGAGTATTCATATATTAAAATATGCGAACGAGGTTACCTGATCAAGTGAATGGGACGACCGCTTAACAACGGTTTAAATTCAAAAAATAGCATTTACAATTGGGATGATTAGCCATCCCGAACGGTTTTGGATTGGAAAATTTTTCTTCTAACCTATGATGAATTTTATGGGGTCATATAATCAAAATCCATTGTTACATTGAAACCAACGGAAATTCAAAATTAACGGCCGTTCGTAGCCACCGTCGTCTGTCTCCTGTCGTCCATCGCAGGCCGCCTACGTCTCTGATCCTGTCAATCACTCCTTTCAGATCCGTCCTCCGAGCCTTTGTGTTGAATGAAGATGATAAATCTCATGTTGAGGACCCCAATCCGGTTTAATTAATATTAGGAGAGATAGGTGATTATTGTGATGGGATTACTGCGATCATGTACATGAGGAAACGCCAAAAAATACCTAACATTAGACACATTTCTCCAAAATGCAGAAAATTGAGCAAACTTCTTGACATAGCAACTCCCATCTTCACAATATTTCTGGTAATATTGCGCACCTTTCGGCAACTAACTGCAATTGTTTGAGGTTGTAGACAGCTTGGTACAAATTTGGACCATTTTAGGGAACTTTGGTACGCTGATACCCGTTAACCTTTGTGTATAGGAATTCACACGCGAATTTCACGTAGAAGAAGCCAATTACGTAAACGTTTTCAGTGAATATCGATAGGGGGCGTTGTATTTATTGTCCGAATTTACAGACTTTAACCAGTGGTAACACTTGTGTACGCCTACACCATGTACACGTAACTTTGAAAATTGTAGGGAACCTCAGTCAGTCCAGGCAAACGCTAATTCGGGACGCCACTGTGATCCCAATCGAGCTCAATTTACGTCCCGATCGGGCTCGTAAAGGTCACATTTGACCGGAAATAAGCCACAATGGCACGTTGCATAACGGCGACGCTACACGAAAGTCTATGGCGAGACGGGATACTTTACCGGAAGTGACACGATATGCTAGCTAATCCGGAAAAGTGCCCAGTCGACTTTAGTCTACTATGTTCTTTAGTATTTCTAGCATAAACTGACCAAAGGATTTTATTATTCACCTGCAAAAAATGGAAATATTTTAGTTTATAAAGTCATCGGTCGTGTCTACATTTACACTTTAGTCTACTCGTCCAGTCGCCCAATTTATTTTGCATCATCAGACCAGACACAGCCGGTCGCCGTTTTCAATCGTCACCGTTTTTCGTAAAATATTATATTGTCATGTGGCTTTATTTTTCTGTATCATCGATCTCATACGTAACCAAAGAAAATTGAATTAATTCACCAACTAACTAATGCTATTTAGGCTCATTTTCCAAATGTTGACATTTGACAAAAAAATCCTTGTGATTTCTATGCTAGAGTCGGGAGGACAGGTTTTAGTATGTTCATAAAAATTTGAAAATAAAAGTATCTCTTTGAAAATGGAATACATGGAAACCAAGTACTTTATTCTTTTTACAATAAAGAATGAAGGTTCAACCATGTCTACAGGATGAATAATAAAATATTGCCTCATATTGCTGAAAACTGTTCAAGTTATGCAAATTTTAAACCATTTTAGGTATAAAAAGGTTTACTTTCATGATGCCCAATTGTTTGTGTTGGATTATTCAGACATCAGTAAATACATCCCAGCCCACTTCCTACTACATCGCTGGATTTAAGAGGTAAACATGGAGTTTTTCACATATTTTGGCTACCAAATGTTTAAAAAAATGTCGCCCTCTGTAGTCAATGATATGCACATCCCCATCTTTGCGAATGAAATTTTTTCGTCAAATTGATTGGGGCTTGACTTTTTTGTATCATCGATCTTATACGTAACCAAATAACATTGAATTATTTAACCAAATAATGCTATTTGGGCTCATTTTCCAAATTTTGACATTTGTCGGTCAGGCCCAACTCAGCCCAAGCATTAAAAAAAACCTACGATTTCTTTGCGAACGTCATTTTTGTCGTTAAATTGACTGCGGCTTGACTTTTTGTATCATCGATCTTATATGTAACCAAAAAATATTGAATTATTTAAGCAAATAATGCTATTTGGGGTCATTTTCCAAATTTCGACATTTGTCTGTCAGGCCCTGAGCATTAAAAAAAAACCTACGATTTCTTTGCGAACGTCATTTTTTTCGTTAAATTGATTGCAGCTTGACTTTTTTGTATCATCGATCTTATACGTAACCAAAAAACATTGAATTATTTAACCAAATAATGCTATTTGGGCTCATTTTCTAAATTTTGACATTTGTCGGTCAGGCCCAACTCAGCCCAAGCATTAAAAAAAACCTACGATTTCTTTGCGAACGTCATTTTTGTCGTTAAATTGACTGCGGCTTGACTTTTTTGTATCATCGATCTTATATGTAACCAAAAAATATTGAATTATTTAAGCAAATAATGCTATTTGGGGTCATTTTCCAAATTTCGACATTTGTCTGTCAGGCCTGAGCATTAAAAAAAAACCTACGATTTCTTTGCGAACGTCATTTTTGTCGTTAAATTGATTGCGGCTTGACTTTTTTGTATCATCGATCTTATACGTAACCAAAAAACATTGAATTATTTAACCAAATAATGCTATTTGGGCTCATTTTCTAAATTTTGACATTTGTCTGTCAGGCCCAACTCAGCCCAAGCATTAAAAAAAACCTACGATTTCTTTGCGAACGTCATTTTTGTCGTTAAATTGACTGCGGCTTGACTTTTTGTATCATCGATCTTATATGTAACCAAAAAATATTGAATTATTTAAGCAAATAATGCTATTTGGGGTCATTTTCCAAATTTCGACATTTGTCTGTCAGGCCCTGAGCATTAAAAAAAAACCTACGATTTCTTTGCGAACGTCATTTTTTTCGTTAAATTGATTGCAGCTTGACTTTTTTGTATCATCGATCTTATACGTAACCAAAAAACATTGAATTATTTAACCAAATAATGCTATTTGGGCTCATTTTCTAAATTTTGACATTTGTCGGTCAGGCCCAACTCAGCCCAAGCATTAAAAAAAACCTACGATTTCTTTGCGAACGTCATTTTTGTCGTTAAATTGACTGCGGCTTGACTTTTTTGTATCATCGATCTTATATGTAACCAAAAAATATTGAATTATTTAAGCAAATAATGCTATTTGGGGTCATTTTCCAAATTTCGACATTTGTCTGTCAGGCCTGAGCATTAAAAAAAAACCTACGATTTCTTTGCGAACGTCATTTTTGTCGTTAAATTGATTGCGGCTTGACTTTTTTGTATCATCGATCTTATACGTAACCAAAAAACATTGAATTATTTAACCAAATAATGCTATTTGGGCTCATTTTCTAAATTTTGACATTTGTCTGTCAGGCCCAACTCAGCCCAAGCATTAAAAAAAACCTACGATTTCTTTGCGAACGTCATTTTTGTCGTTAAATTGACTGCGGCTTGACTTTTTTGTATCATCGATCTTATATGTAACCAAAAAACATTGAATTATTTAAGCAAATAATGCTATTTGGGGTCATTTTCCAAATTTCGACATTTGTCAGTCAGGCCTGAGCATTAAAAAAAAAAACTACGATTTTTTTTCTCGAGCGTCATTTTTGTCGTTAAATTGATTGCGGCTTGACTTTCTCGTATCATCGATCTTACACGTAACCAAAAAACATTGAATTATTTAACTAAATAATGCTATTTGGTGTCATTTTCCAAATTTTGATATTTGTCGGTCAGGCCTGAGCATATTACAAAAAAACCTACGATTCCTTTGTGAACGACATTTCTGTCATTCAATGTCATAACATTGATTGTGGCTTGACTTTATTGTTTCATAAATCTCATAGGTAACTCAAAATATGATAAAACAACGAAATGCAACAATTAATGGACATTTTTGAGCCAAACTACTGACATGTTAACTGTTACAAGTGTAAGTGAATGGGGCAGCTCAGCCTCATGGAGTCATGCAGTAACATGTAAGACGAATGATCGAATCTTGGACATAAATGATAAATAAATTATCACACTAGACTGTTATAGTGCACATTTTGACTACTGGTCTCATCCCGGTGGATTGAATGATTTTTTATATCCATATCTGTTTTGAATCGACTACGAAAACTATCGCCACCAGTCATTCAATGCATCGGGAGACTGCCGAATTATGCGTCAATCGAAAGCAAAAACACATTTTACGCATATGTGATTTATCCACTAAACTAGCTTTTAATTGACCTCTTTTGTCGGTTTAAAGAGATTTTAAACCAAGTTAGCAAAGGGTTGATGTCTAAACATGCTTAATAAAGTCGTTCATGACTTTTGCTGTTTCAGTTTAGCTCAGTTTTAACTGGAAAACCGATACGAAGGTTTTTAGTATTAAAAAAAACGGCTGCAAAAAAGACTATACCAGTTTGACCTCTACGAAATGGCAGCTTACATATGCCAAACTGATCGTTTCTGAGCATGCGCATTGCTAAATATGGGCCCGTTCGGGCTCAGAAATACTTCCCGATTGGGATCATTACTGCATCCCGAATTAGCGTTTGCCTGTCAGTGCGAACTAAAGACAACTTGAAAAGGAAACTTTGATCAACTTTGGACATTCGTGTGTGTTTTCCGGCAACTTATATTACGGTATTTTAGATGTTCCTGATGCTAAAACTATGCATGCACAAAAAAAATGGGTCGGAGCTCGGATAACAGTATACACGTTAATCCGGGAATTCGAATCTCGGCATGCAGGCATAATATAGAGCGTACGTATAATCTGGTAACATTTGAGACTGTATTATTTAATCTTCATAAAACATTGTAAATCTTGCGCATCTTTGGTAGCATGTAGGGTATCAACATGTAGCTAAACATAATTATTATTCGAAAGTGCATAACAAGTTACATAATCTCACAATATGATCAGATTCATAGTTATAATCTCTTTAACAAAGGTGGACTTTCGTTTATTGTTTATATAGGGTCACGCGTTATGAACTCGCCTCCCAATAGGGTGGTGCCGTTACATTTTTTAGCTTCATGCTGTCATTTTCCTCAAATATTTTTAAAACCACAAAAGCTATCTCAACAAATTTGGTATCATTTTAAAGCCCTAATAACAAGCTATCAGCCTGCCAAATGGCATTGGTATAGCTAATACAGACAGGGAGATACAGCTGTTTGATGTTTGGGGACCAGGGGTGGTGCTGGAAGGGGTGCCGCTGGAAGGGGTGCCGCCTGTACAAACTCAATGGGGATAATCCCATGCTTTGTTCTTTTTACAATAACTAGTCATCCCCTAATGTTAAAAACACAATTTTGGTCCCATTTCAAAGGATATTTAGGGGAGACGTCAAAACTCGACCGCCCGTTGACTGCCGGTTACGGGCGGTTCCGCCCGGTTCTTTCAGGTCAAATGTTTTACTGGTATATGAATATTCGCGCATGCAACACTGAACAACCGCCGGTTGACTTAATGCTGTAATCTGACCAATTTACACTATCAATCTGTTACTTTGCGGTCATAATAGCTCTCTCTATAATCGTTCTATAAAAAAACAACATTCATAGACTTTCGGTATTGATTTTAAAAAGTTAATTGAGCTATAAACAGATTGAAAAAGCCAACCCCAGCGAAAATCAATAGCTGTATTGTACTGGTGTCAACTGAGACTTTTAAGTCTTAAAAGAGCCCATTACTTCAAGATGTTATTGCTCACGTGTGTGACGAGGCACTTTCAACC
Source organism: Ophiura sarsii (assembly GCA_035610835.1). Taxonomy (NCBI): domain Eukaryota; kingdom Metazoa; phylum Echinodermata; class Ophiuroidea; order Amphilepidida; family Ophiuridae; genus Ophiura; species Ophiura sarsii. The sequence continues at coordinate 16,294,715 of CM069459.1, read as the reverse complement.
GGTCGTGATCACCAGAGTGTTACTATTTGACCTCATTATGTGTGTATATTATAACAGACGACACGTTTTGTGAGAACCGAACGGAACCGGCCGTAACCGGCGGTTGCCGGGCGGTCGAGTTTTGACGTGATCCCTTAGTAGTCTTTAAAGGGAAGCGGTCATGGTGAGGATTCTACCGAAAATTGAACAGCGCGCGGCGACTATTTGAATCTAAACAAGTTGGACATTGGCGCAGTCTGTAATTGTTCTACGTATGTTTACTTGCAAGCGGTATTGTGTGCGACGCTACAACAATCTCTTAACCCAATGTCGACGGCGCGCTCAATCAACCATCCTTCATTTGATTGAACGCATTTTCTATAGTCCGTCGAGAAGTCCCCTCGCCCAGTGAGCTATAGAGCGCCCCCACACGAGAACCGACAGGCCCGAGCCGAAGGCGAGGGTCCTTCGGCATACGTCAAACCTGCGTTGGAAAGTCAACGCAAGTTTGACATTACAGTTAGCCAATCAGCGTTGACAATGCGTTCGCCCTTTAGATTGCATTAAAAGCTATTGAAGCTGCTATGACCCGTTACCACGCGCCGCAACGCGCGAGTATGTGTACGCGGTACGCTTGTATTTTTAATTTGAGAGGGCAAGGCGTACATTTTAATAGTTAACTATTAAAATAATGGTTGGACACTCACAGAATAAGTGTAGTATGGTTTTTTCTGTTTCTTTATCAAATGTGCAAAAATGTGAGTCTTTCCGCCCTATGATTTTTCCAAAACAGGCGAAATTGGAACCATCTTAATATTATATCAACGGTCCATTGGAATGGTATAAGAAAAATAACCGATCATTTTTTTAAACTATAATATGTCTAACTTGCTTTCCCATTTTCTATAAATATTTGTTTGACCTTTTTAGACGAGATTAGAGAATCATAATTATATTAACCTTTTTTGAACATTTGATGTCGAGTGTTATAATTTTAAAGTAAATTACGGCTCTATAAATTTTCGTTTGACCTTTTTAGACGAGGTTAGAGAATCATAATAACCTTCTTTCATTTATAACACTCGACATCAAACATGTCAAATATTCAAAGAACTTCTTTGAACATTTGATGTCGAGTGTTATACGACTTGAACATGTTGAAAACAAGTTGAGCGTGTTTGTTATTGTTCTTTAGGCAGTGATTGAACGGGTGTTTTAAGGCCATATTAAACAATTGGTTCTAATGTTAAATTCGTCTAAAGAGAGAAAAGTACCATTTTACCAAAACGGCTAATCCACTCTAATTCCTCCGCATTAAAAAGTCTTGAGATCCATGTAGCTTTCAGGGCATAGATGTAAGATTGAATGGCCACCATCCGTATAAGCCACCGTTTTCATAATTCTGAATAATTTGATTTCTCGTTACCCCGGCCCGTGTTCAGGGAGGGGTTGACACCCCCCCCCCCCCCCCCCCCCCTCACCCAGGGTCCCCAAAGGGAACAAATAAGAGAGGGGAGGGAGGAGATAGGGAGGGGTGGGTGGGGGAGGAGGGGAGGGGAGGAGGAGGGAAAGGGGAGGGAGGGAGGGAGCTTTTATTAGTGTCTCTCACTTTATCTATACGTCTCCAACCGTGTCAGTGTTTTATAACAAATGTAAATATTGATAGCAAGGAGAGTTTAGGTCATTCAGACAAGAGTTAAAACCCAACAGTTCGGCCCCCTGAATCCCAGCCAACGACATTCCCCCACTACCTGTGGCGCCACCAGGGGCCCCAGCAGGCCATGCCCACCCCCCCCCCCCCCCCCCCACCCCCCTCATATTTAAAAAGAGTAAAAAATAAAAAGGAAGACAATTAAGGAGGAAGAGGAGAATGAGGTGGAAGGGTACCTAGCATAGACAGAGCAAGCGGGCGGGGCGGGGGCACGCCCCCATTATTTTCACGGTGGGAACCGCCCCCCCCCCCCAAAAAAAAATGAAAATGGGCGCTTTGTTCAATGTTTAATTATTTAAGCTTAACAACGTAGTTTCAGGAACGTTGTCTAGACCAGTTTTAAGAAAAAAACAAGACGTTTTTGCACGCTTCGCGTGAATTAATTTCATTGTTTAATTATTCAAGCTTAACAATATTGTTTTTTAGGAACGTTGTCTGGACCATTTTAATGACAAAAATAGAAGTTTTTGCACGCTTCGCGCGTTCAATGTTTATCATTCAAGCTTAACAACATGGTTTCAGGAACGTTGTCTGGACCATTTTAATGAGAAAAAAAAGTAGACGTTTTAATTATTCAAGCTTATAAACAACATGGTTTCAGGAACGTTGTCTGGACCATTTTAGTTAGAAAACCAGTGTATAGCCATTTTTTGCGCGCTTCCCGCGAATTTTTTTTCAATGATTATTATTCAAGCTTAGTAACAACATGTTTCAGGAACGTTTTCTGGACCATTTTAATTAGAAAACTAGACAATTTTGCGCGCTTCGAGCGAATTAGTTTCATTGTTTTATTATTCAAGCTTAAACAAGATGGCTTCAGGAACGTTTTTCTGGACTTTTTTGTGTTAAAATTGCCAATCTGTGCGAGCTTGGTTTCAAGGTTTAATTATTCATGCTTGTATAAAATTGCCAATTTGTGCTCGTTTCGCGCGAATTATGTTCAATGTTTAATTATTCAAGTTTAACAAGATGGTTTCAGGAACGTTTTTAGGGTTTTTGTAAATAGCTAATTTTCAGGAATAATTTTTCAGGAATGTCACATGTCAAATAGGCCTAGATATGAAACATGGGGTCACTCAAGCGTGACAAACTTCTTTTACTTTATGATGAAAACAAATTACATTTTGTCAAAAGGGTAAAACTGCCATGTCTTCTGCACAAAAGTGTATTTTCAGTTTGATAAGTCCATGCGCAATGTTACAATGTATTCATGATAAACTAAAATCAAAATACTAATTGAAGGTTTATATGTCAAGGATGAAGAAAAAACAACTGATATAATTCATTGATTTTCATACGAAAAATGAATGAACTTTGGGCATCGATGGGTCTTCTCTATCTCTAGGAGCGCATTTTTTTTGTTTGTTCATAAAACTGTTTAGTTTTTAAAATGTTGACCAAAAAGTGTCAACAAATTGATTTTTTTAACCTCAAAAATTCAAATAAAATTGCGCTCCTAGAGAAATGTCTTTAGATGCTTTTAGTGTAATTTCGGCATTTTTTACCAAAAACTGATTTTGTTACGGTGTCCGGAAAAAAATTGGTCAATATTGTACAATTTTTTTAGTGACAATTGATGGATTCTCTGACTCATTTCCTTTCCAATAATGTATACATTTATAAACATCACATTAATAGTTCAAAAGTTTCAGCGCTTGATAAACTTCATGTCGAAAGGGTTAACACCCATCCATCTCTTCTGAGCGAGGATTGTCTTCACGGCTGTTTGACTGTCCGATTTATAATTTAAATTATGGAATAAAAAAAGATTACATAGTGGCCCAGTTATGGTTTGACCCGATTTAGGTAGCGCCAATGAATACGAGTATACGGTGAAAATTTCACGAAAATTGTAGGAGCCATTTTTAAATTATCGGCATTTTCTACTTTACATACATTTTTCATGTAACTCTATAGGAAATGTGGCCGATGAGGGCGCTATTATAGTAAATAATAATATTCAAAGCTCTATTTCTTAGAAATGGCACCTACAAATGTTCTGAAATTTCTACAAAAGATGGCCAGTATATTCAGGTACTTGAATAAGTTAAAACCAGATCCGGGCCAGCAAGTTACGGTGTTCTCAGAATAAATCGGACAAATTATGTGGGATCAAACAGCCGTGTCTTATAACCAATTGTTGCGCGCTTTGAGCGAATTAGTTTCGGTCTTATTATTCAAACTTAAAAAGATGGCTTCATGAACGTTTTTTTAGACCTTTTTATATTTACAATATTTTCCGCTCAATATGGCTTCAGAAACGTTTTTCTGGACCATTTTAAAGTGTTATACAATAACCAATTTTTGCGCGCTACGCGTGAATTAATAGTTTCAATGTTTTATTATTCAAGCGTTACAAGATGGCTTTAGGACCTTTTTTCTAGACATTTTTATTTTATAGCCAATTCTTTTCGCGCTACACGCGAATTAGTTTAAATGTTTTATTATTCGAGCTTAATAGCGTGGCTTCAGGAACATTGGCGTAGCCAGAGGGGGGCGATCGCCCCCCCCCCCCCCCCCCCCCCCACCCCCCAATATTGACGTCGTGTCGGTTGAGATTGGCACTGTCGGTTCATTTGACCAGAGGAATCATGGATTTATGATTGTCAAAAGTACACATATGAAAAAATTTTCGCGCGCTGCGCGCCGCGCATAACAGTCACCTAAATGCAATATTCGTTGGTACAAGCTTGTTTACAGCCAAAATGTACCTTAATCGTGCCAAAAATAGGTGTAAAGTCAAAAAGATTCGCGCGCTACGCGCGCGCGTCTTCACTCAAAACAATCTTGTCGGTTCATTTTCACTTTTCGCCCCCCCCCCAATATGAATAACCTGGCTACGTCACTGTTCAGGAACGTTTTTCTGGACCATTTTACTTAGTCTTACAATAGCCAGTTTACGCGCGAAGTATTTTCAATGTCTTAATATTCAAGCCAGGATGGGTTCAGGAACGTTTTTCAGGAAATATTTATTTTTACAATAGCCAAATTGTTAGCGCTATGCGCGAATTATTTTCAAAGTTTTATTAATCAAGATTAATAGGATGGCTTCAGAAAGGTTTTTGTGGACCTTTGCGCGATGGCCATGTTGTTATATAAAATTTTGAAACCTAATTCGCGCGGAACGTTTTCGGGACCAATTCAGTTAAATACTGAAACCGTCTCACATAACCCCTGCCGCAAAAACGTGCTCGCTCGCGCCGCTTACCTAATGATTAAAGGGGCACTAAGAGATGTGTTGGAGACTGCGCCCTCAATTATGATAAAAACTGGGATTAGCATATTTTTATAATTGTATTACATGTATGAACTTACACCTATAAGGATTAAGAAAAATCAGCCCTCTTTGTACAAGAAAACGTCGATTCAAAAATGCTCGTACAGCCGCGACGAGCATTTTACGTCAGACAGTATTCCCCTGCAGTACGCGTGATACATAACGCGAACCATATTTTCAGAGAGGGCTTTTTTCAATAAATAGCGATGATATTGTTTTAATCAAGTTTTGCTGTGTTTTTGTTAGTAGAAACAACAATAATGGCAATTTTTTAATGTTCATCTTGAATTCTGAAGTAAATTTGTAAACATTTAAAGTTTTCAACACCACTTAATGTCCCTTTAACATAGCCTATAGCCTATACACCTTTCCAGATAATCTGCTCAGTTCCTTGATATATTCTTCAAGAGGATCAGGTAAAGTTCACATTAATAAAGTGAGCTTGGATAACAATAGGTTTTGATATGTTTAATTTTCAATATTGTGAAGTTTCTTGATCTTGACCATTCATAAATTAGTTTTCTTATAAGAGATTCCATGACATGTTCAGTTCAAATTTACCATACTCTCGACATTAGTTGAGAATACAATTCTGAGAGCTTTAAAATTGTCCTCTGCATTAATACTCCAGCCCATTTTACTGGGATTTCAATATATTGTATTTAGACTCACCTTTTCTGAGCCTATTTTAATATTAAAATATTAAAGTAATATCCAAACTGCTTTAACAAATCTAGCATCTCATGGATTTGGCAGAACCATCAAGGAAGAGAACGGTATCATCAGCATCGCATCCATATTGAGAAAAACGATATTCCCTATCCGCTAGTAAAACCCCTTTAATATTTTTATTTTTACGATAACAGTTATATACCTACGTAATTCTGATTTCATGATTTAGTCATTTCGATGCAGATGACATCAAAATTATTAGCACGATTTCCAGTCCCACATGTCATGATATTGCTTCATGAACAATATTTCTATCATTCAACCCTTTTTCTCATACATTATTACATTTCATGGATTCTAAAATCTATAAACTGTAAACAATATTTTTTTCCAAATTTCATTTTTCTCGGCAATCTCTCTGCCCTTTTACACTTTGAAGCATTTTTTTTGGTAAATGGCACAGATTTGACTTTTAGTGCCAACTTTATTTTAATCAAGCATATTTTGAGACAGTATAAAGCATATGAGACAAAACAAACAGCATCTGCAAGGTAATTTAATCGTCTTGAAGTTCCTATAAATGTCAATTAGTAAATTATTTAATAATCAAAAGTGGCACAATCAGTTTTTAAGTGTCCGTAATAGTTGATCAAGCATCTCGATTTCACGTGTTAAGCGAATCAATGTTGGTCAGGGCTCACATTCTGATTCATCATGAAATACAATTTAAAGACAAAAATACAATTTAAAGATTCAAACATTTGGAAATCTTAAAATGTTAGCCAAAAAGGTTTAAACTTAAGGTGATGAGGCCAATATAATGTCGTGAAGCTAAAAGTTCAATGGTGAGTGAGGACAGGTCAAGCATGAAAAAAAGAATTGGAGCCAATAGCAATTTACCTATTTTGAAAATAAGAAAGTGGCTCCCAAGAATTTTTACAGTATTTTCTGAAACCATCACAATCGATGGGAACCAAAATTAACCCTTGAGGCAGCCTTTTTCGCCAATTCTTTCGGGATGGGGCGGATGTTGTCAAAAGTGAAAAGGACGAGTGCCAAGTGGACCTTTTTACACTAAAAGGAGAGGAAGGGGGCTAACTTGTCAAACACACCCCAACCCTCTTTTGAACTTTGTTGTTGTTGTTAGTGGTGGGTTTTGTTGTTGTTGGTTTTTTTTTGGGGGGGGGGGGGAGGGAGGGGGGGGGGGGTTGGGGACTTACATCCAACCAAAGGAATTTTTGAGTGACTTCTGTACTTCTGAGGACCTTATGTCATGTACAGGCTGTCCCAAAATGATTAGTACCCATCGATGACCACATTTGACTAATTCTTTCATCATGAAGATCGATGATAATAAAAGTGTTTTTTTTGTAATCTACTGTAAAATATTGTAACCTTTCGTGAGATTTTTAAATTATTAAAATCGGATCGACATATCAAACTGACAATAGGCTATACGCCATTTTGTAAGGGTTGGTGATTTTTAAAAAATCCATCTTCTTCTCTAACCTTTTATTCCCATCTCTCTTTTATAACTGTTGTTATACAGTTAGGCCTAGGTTGTTCAAATAATTAATGATTATTTTAGTTTAAGTCAATTTTGAGGATATAAAAAATAATCGTCACACTAGAGTGATTTCAAACATTGTTTCTATTTGGCTACTTTCAGACTTTTGAAGCTAATTAATTTTGAGAACATATTTTATCTCAATCTATATTGACAACCTCTCAACAGTATTTGCATTCATTGGTGCAAGCACATTTTTTTATGTGATAACAAGTAAGTAGATTATCTCTACTTCCTGCCATCGCAAAATCACCAACTTGATTATCCAATGTGATAATTAAATCACCAAATACAACTTGCAACCCCCTGATGCCCCCCAAATGAAATAATGAAATTACAAACCACCAGGTATACCTAATGACTGATACCTATATACTAAAAAAAGAGTCAGATATGCCCCCCCCCCCTGATGACATGCCTGTCCCCCCACATGCCCCCCCCCAAAAAAAAAAAAAAATAAATAAATAAATAAATAAATAAATAAATAAATAAATAAATAAATAAATAAATAAATAAATAAATAAATAAATAAATAAATAAATAAATAAATAAATAAATAAATAAATAAATAAATAAATAAATAAATAAATAAATAAATTAATTAATTAATTAATTAATTAATTAATTAATTAATTAATTAATTAATTAATTAATTAATTAATTAATTAATTAATTAATTAATTAATTAATTAATTAATTAATTTAATTAAATTAAAACAAATAAATTGAAACCCTAGTTACGCTACTGATATCGGGGCCGGCCTTGATACTCGTTCGGTACTAGCCATTTTGCTGCACCGCCGGGCCTTCATTGACAAAACCATATTAAACTAAACTTCATCCAATGTTTAAATTTTCCCTTATCCAAAATACAGTCTCATTTGATCAGACTAACAATGTGTCATCACTCATCAGCATGCGCGTGGACGGTTTGTTTGAAACGCTGAGCACGCGCGGTATCTCCAAGTAGTGTTTTTGGTCCGTCAAAGCGGATCTTTCCTGTGTGTATGGTCCTTCTCACTGTATAGTCAATGGGAACCCAATTTTGTTATGTGTTTTTGGTACCTGTGTTTTTGGTCCGTGAGCCTCGTTCACGAAGATTAAAGCTAATTAAGAATCTAGCAACACTGAAAATTTGATAGCGCACGGAAAGTCGGGGTGAATGAATGAGTGACGGTAACCGGCGGCTGCAGATTTCAGCGATTTTACGGCCTGTATCGAAAGACACTTCAAAGGAAACACATTAAATCGTTTGTAAGTAACATTTACGCATAAATCCCCTTCGTATTTTAATGAAATGTATTTTGGTTTTCGCCAAAAATGGAATGTAAGTTCACTACGGTGCCGAATTTTGCACCATTGACTATTGAGCATACGAGTACACTGTATTGTATACAATAGCCGCAACAGGTCAGCCAGGGAAGAAAAGATCAGTGTAGATTCAAATTTATAATGTATAACTATCAAGGCAGGCAATTTAGAAAAAAAAAGGGAAAAGGGAAACAATTAAAGTAGGCCTAGGCTGTAGGCATGCATGTTCATACAATTTTTGAAAATAAAAGTTAAAGTACTAAGTAGGCCTATCTCTTTGAAAATGAAATAGGCTACATGGAAACAAAGTACTTTACAATAAAAATGATGGTTCAGCCATGTCCATGTCTTCACGCTGAATAATAAAAAAGTTATAATATCAAAAGTAGTTTACTTTCATGATGTGGCGTTGCAAGCCGCGGCGTTGCAAGCTACTCGGATTTGGTTTGGTCGGGTGTGTGCCGCTGGAGATTCAAAACCCCTACTTATTTCTAAGGGTGATTTTTAGGGGTTTTGCTTCATTTTAGACCAAATTTTCGCAAAAATAGAAAAAAACCCTATGTCTAAGGATTTTTCAGTTGAAAAGCCTACCCATGGCTAAGGATGTCTCATGAAAAAACAATCCACTGGAGCGGCACGTCCCAGTATGCCTTACATACGTGAGTACCCCCCCCCCCCCCAGGTGCAAACTGCGGCGTTGCAAGCCGTGACGTTATAAACTCTCATCATCCCCCCTCCTGCAATAAAGCCGCGCCGTTGAAAGCCGCGCCGTTGAAAGCCGCGGCGATGAAAGCCGCGGCGATGAAAGCCGCGGCGATGAAAGCCGCGGCGATGAAAGCCGCGGCGATGAAAGCCGCGGCGATGAAAGCCGCGGCGTGGAAGCCGCTGCGTGGAAAGCCGTGGCGTTGTAAAAGCTCTCATCATCCCCCCTCCTACGATAAAATAACTAACGTATAAATCTGTTATAAAATAAAGCCCTCTTTAAACATTTTATAACCCATCCAGTTTGTGATAGTTTTTTAATTGATTTATTCTGAAAGGTGCACCCTCTGGGGTGCTACTGATCTGATAAGTGGGAATTCCTCTAAACAAAACATTGCAAACATTTGAGTTTGAGGGCGTACACCACTAATTCGATAATATGCGGCACTTCCGGCAAAGTTGAGTACGATAATAGTTCCTATTTGACAGAAAGAATGGTAGCAAATGAAACTAATCATTATTGTTTTTGTGTCAAATTTGTGTTCTGCGTATTCCTAAGAATGTATATTTAATGTTTCAAAAAGAAAATACGTGATTTTAACTGAAACATAATTTTACGGACCGATTTACACACACGTTGCATGCACGGGTAAAAGCCGACTTATAAGTAACAAAATCAGTACACTCTGACGTGCCGGCTTCTAGCTAAAAATCCACCTGATGACCCGGGGTTGAGTTTCAGATATGTTATAAAATACCGTTTGTGTTAAAACATATCAAAATTTCAGAGAAAAATTCGCGAGCTAACTCAGGTTAGAGCGATTTGAACACAGCCTCCAAAGCATGTAAAGTCTATGGGAGCCGAATTAGTGATGTACGCCCTTAAAGGTACACATCACTAGTTCCCGGTGGTTTCACTCGCCAAGGGCATGTGCATGGTAACGAGTACCAACAAAATACATGCAGTCTTGGGCGGGTTTTTTAATCACAAACTCGCAAATAATGACCGTAGGCCTACTTCAAAAACCCGTGTGAGCCAATGATTTCTTTACTTTTTTTACGATTTTTTCCCCATTTTGCCCATGAGATAGACAACGGACCATTATAAAAAGAAGTTGGATGTAGGGAAATTGAATATATTCGACTTCTTCTTGATTAAAACAATGTTTTGGTTTCACAAAACTTCATATTTTTGCAGTATAAAAACGTAAACCCGCCTTTTATTAATAGGAAAATGCGACATTATTTGAAATACGGTGGGGGGGGGGGGGGGAGCTTCCGACTCAGAAAATAGTGTAGAGGTCTATAAGATTAAAAGTTTCTTTAACTTTTCAATTTTCAACCTGACATATCATCAGTGCTGCAACAAATGTAGTAAATTTCTGTCAGATGATGTCCGCCCAACACCGTTTGACAACTCGATCAAAGGGTGACGGACGATCGCGGATATCGAAATTTACTAGTTTTGGGCGAATTGCATTATGTGTCGAGAGTAATTTAGTGACTTAAAATGCTTATCCTTTCGAGCAAAATGTGTTTATATTCTTATATTGTTCATTTTTTGAAAAGTTTCAATGACTTCATACAGTATAAAATCACAAAACTTGCCGATGCACGGCGGATGCTATCTACTGAAGACAGTAGGCCTACTTCGTGTGCATTCCACGCGGCACGGAGATAGTTTTTAAAAAACACGCGCAAAATACAAATTTACGCATGGCGATACGCCTCTTCAAATGACTACATCTCTAAAACTATATTTCAGAATTCTATAAGATTTGGCATTTAAACTCAAAATTTAACACTGAAAACAATGGTATATGATTGATATGACTTTTGAAAAAAAAGTGCTCTTCAAGGGCGTACACCACTAATTCGATAATATGCGGCACTTCCGGCAAAGTTGAGTACGATAATAGTTCCTATTTGACAGAAAGAATGGTAGCAAATGAAACTAATCATTATTGTTTTTGTGTCAAATTTGTGTTCTGCGTATTCCTAAGAATGTATATTTAATGTTTCAAAAAGAAAATACGTGATTTTAACTGAAACATAATTTTACGGACCGATTTACACACACGTTGCATGCACGGGTAAAAGCCGACTTATAAGTAACAAAATCAGTACACTCTGACGTGCCGGCTTCTAGCTAAAAATCCACCTGATGACCCGGGGTTGAGTTTCAGATATGTTATAAAATACCGTTTGTGTTAAAACATATCAAAATTTCAGAGAAAAATTCGCGAGCTAACTCAGGTTAGAGCGATTTGAACACAGCCTCCAAAGCATGTAAAGTCTATGGGAGCCGAATTAGTGATGTACGCCCTTAAAGGTACACATCACTAGTTCCCGGTGGTTTCACTCGCCAAGGGCATGTGCATGGTAACGAGTACCAACAAAATACATGCAGTCTTGGGCGGGTTTTTTAATCACAAACTCGCAAATAATGACCGTAGGCCTACTTCAAAAACCCGTGTGAGCCAATGATTTCTTTACTTTTTTTACGATTTTTTCCCCATTTTGCCCATGAGATAGACAACGGACCATTATAAAAAGAAGTTGGATGTAGGGAAATTGAATATATTCGACTTCTTCTTGATTAAAACAATGTTTTGGTTTCACAAAACTTCATATTTTTGCAGTATAAAAACGTAAACCCGCCTTTTATTAATAGGAAAATGCGACATTATTTGAAATACGGTGGGGGGGGGGGGGGAGCTTCCGACTCAGAAAATAGTGTAGAGGTCTATAAGATTAAAAGTTTCTTTAACTTTTCAATTTTCAACCTGACATATCATCAGTGCTGCAACAAATGTAGTAAATTTCTGTCAGATGATGTCCGCCCAACACCGTTTGACAACTCGATCAAAGGGTGACGGACGATCGCGGATATCGAAATTTACTAGTTTTGGGCGAATTGCATTATGTGTCGAGAGTAATTTAGTGACTTAAAATGCTTATCCTTTCGAGCAAAATGTGTTTATATTCTTATATTGTTCATTTTTTGAAAAGTTTCAATGACTTCATACAGTATAAAATCACAAAACTTGCCGATGCACGGCGGATGCTATCTACTGAAGACAGTAGGCCTACTTCGTGTGCATTCCACGCGGCACGGAGATAGTTTTTAAAAAACACGCGCAAAATACAAATTTACGCATGGCGATACGCCTCTTCAAATGACTACATCTCTAAAACTATATTTCAGAATTCTATAAGATTTGGCATTTAAACTCAAAATTTAACACTGAAAACAATGGTATATGATTGATATGACTTTTGAAAAAAAAGTGCTCTTCAAGGGCGTACACCACTAATTCGATAATATGCGGCACTTCCGGCAAAGTTGAGTACGATAATAGTTCCTATTTGACAGAAAGAATGGTAGCAAATGAAACTAATCATTATTGTTTTTGTGTCAAATTTGTGTTCTGCGTATTCCTAAGAATGTATATTTAATGTTTCAAAAAGAAAATACGTGATTTTAACTGAAACATAATTTTACGGACCGATTTACACACACGTTGCATGCACGGGTAAAAGCCGACTTATAAGTAACAAAATCAGTACACTCTGACGTGCCGGCTTCTAGCTAAAAATCCACCTGATGACCCGGGGTTGAGTTTCAGATATGTTATAAAATACCGTTTGTGTTAAAACATATCAAAATTTCAGAGAAAAATTCGCGAGCTAACTCAGGTTAGAGCGATTTGAACACAGCCTCCAAAGCATGTAAAGTCTATGGGAGCCGAATTAGTGATGTACGCCCTTAAAGGTACACATCACTAGTTCCCGGTGGTTTCACTCGCCAAGGGCATGTGCATGGTAACGAGTACCAACAAAATACATGCAGTCTTGGGCGGGTTTTTTAATCACAAACTCGCAAATAATGACCGTAGGCCTACTTCAAAAACCCGTGTGAGCCAATGATTTCTTTACTTTTTTTACGATTTTTTCCCCATTTTGCCCATGAGATAGACAACGGACCATTATAAAAAGAAGTTGGATGTAGGGAAATTGAATATATTCGACTTCTTCTTGATTAAAACAATGTTTTGGTTTCACAAAACTTCATATTTTTGCAGTATAAAAACGTAAACCCGCCTTTTATTAATAGGAAAATGCGACATTATTTGAAATACGGTGGGGGGGGGGGGGGAGCTTCCGACTCAGAAAATAGTGTAGAGGTCTATAAGATTAAAAGTTTCTTTAACTTTTCAATTTTCAACCTGACATATCATCAGTGCTGCAACAAATGTAGTAAATTTCTGTCAGATGATGTCCGCCCAACACCGTTTGACAACTCGATCAAAGGGTGACGGACGATCGCGGATATCGAAATTTACTAGTTTTGGGCGAATTGCATTATGTGTCGAGAGTAATTTAGTGACTTAAAATGCTTATCCTTTCGAGCAAAATGTGTTTATATTCTTATATTGTTCATTTTTTGAAAAGTTTCAATGACTTCATACAGTATAAAATCACAAAACTTGCCGATGCACGGCGGATGCTATCTACTGAAGACAGTAGGCCTACTTCGTGTGCATTCCACGCGGCACGGAGATAGTTTTTAAAAAACACGCGCAAAATACAAATTTACGCATGGCGATACGCCTCTTCAAATGACTACATCTCTAAAACTATATTTCAGAATTCTATAAGATTTGGCATTTAAACTCAAAATTTAACACTGAAAACAATGGTATATGATTGATATGACTTTTGAAAAAAAAGTGCTCTTCAAGGGCGTACACCACTAATTCGATAATATGCGGCACTTCCGGCAAAGTTGAGTACGATAATAGTTCCTATTTGACAGAAAGAATGGTAGCAAATGAAACTAATCATTATTGTTTTTGTGTCAAATTTGTGTTCTGCGTATTCCTAAGAATGTATATTTAATGTTTCAAAAAGAAAATACGTGATTTTAACTGAAACATAATTTTACGGACCGATTTACACACACGTTGCATGCACGGGTAAAAGCCGACTTATAAGTAACAAAATCAGTACACTCTGACGTGCCGGCTTCTAGCTAAAAATCCACCTGATGACCCGGGGTTGAGTTTCAGATATGTTATAAAATACCGTTTGTGTTAAAACATATCAAAATTTCAGAGAAAAATTCGCGAGCTAACTCAGGTTAGAGCGATTTGAACACAGCCTCCAAAGCATGTAAAGTCTATGGGAGCCGAATTAGTGATGTACGCCCTTAAAGGTACACATCACTAGTTCCCGGTGGTTTCACTCGCCAAGGGCATGTGCATGGTAACGAGTACCAACAAAATACATGCAGTCTTGGGCGGGTTTTTTAATCACAAACTCGCAAATAATGACCGTAGGCCTACTTCAAAAACCCGTGTGAGCCAATGATTTCTTTACTTTTTTTACGATTTTTTCCCCATTTTGCCCATGAGATAGACAACGGACCATTATAAAAAGAAGTTGGATGTAGGGAAATTGAATATATTCGACTTCTTCTTGATTAAAACAATGTTTTGGTTTCACAAAACTTCATATTTTTGCAGTATAAAAACGTAAACCCGCCTTTTATTAATAGGAAAATGCGACATTATTTGAAATACGGTGGGGGGGGGGGGGGGAGCTTCCGACTCAGAAAATAGTGTAGAGGTCTATAAGATTAAAAGTTTCTTTAACTTTTCAATTTTCAACCTGACATATCATCAGTGCTGCAACAAATGTAGTAAATTTCTGTCAGATGATGTCCGCCCAACACCGTTTGACAACTCGATCAAAGGGTGACGGACGATCGCGGATATCGAAATTTACTAGTTTTGGGCGAATTGCATTATGTGTCGAGAGTAATTTAGTGACTTAAAATGCTTATCCTTTCGAGCAAAATGTGTTTATATTCTTATATTGTTCATTTTTTGAAAAGTTTCAATGACTTCATACAGTATAAAATCACAAAACTTGCCGATGCACGGCGGATGCTATCTACTGAAGACAGTAGGCCTACTTCGTGTGCATTCCACGCGGCACGGAGATAGTTTTTAAAAAACACGCGCAAAATACAAATTTACGCATGGCGATACGCCTCTTCAAATGACTACATCTCTAAAACTATATTTCAGAATTCTATAAGATTTGGCATTTAAACTCAAAATTTAACACTGAAAACAATGGTATATGATTGATATGACTTTTGAAAAAAAAGTGCTCTTCAAGGGCGTACACCACTAATTCGATAATATGCGGCACTTCCGGCAAAGTTGAGTACGATAATAGTTCCTATTTGACAGAAAGAATGGTAGCAAATGAAACTAATCATTATTGTTTTTGTGTCAAATTTGTGTTCTGCGTATTCCTAAGAATGTATATTTAATGTTTCAAAAAGAAAATACGTGATTTTAACTGAAACATAATTTTACGGACCGATTTACACACACGTTGCATGCACGGGTAAAAGCCGACTTATAAGTAACAAAATCAGTACACTCTGACGTGCCGGCTTCTAGCTAAAAATCCACCTGATGACCCGGGGTTGAGTTTCAGATATGTTATAAAATACCGTTTGTGTTAAAACATATCAAAATTTCAGAGAAAAATTCGCGAGCTAACTCAGGTTAGAGCGATTTGAACACAGCCTCCAAAGCATGTAAAGTCTATGGGAGCCGAATTAGTGATGTACGCCCTTAAAGGTACACATCACTAGTTCCCGGTGGTTTCACTCGCCAAGGGCATGTGCATGGTAACGAGTACCAACAAAATACATGCAGTCTTGGGCGGGTTTTTTAATCACAAACTCGCAAATAATGACCGTAGGCCTACTTCAAAAACCCGTGTGAGCCAATGATTTCTTTACTTTTTTTACGATTTTTTCCCCATTTTGCCCATGAGATAGACAACGGACCATTATAAAAAGAAGTTGGATGTAGGGAAATTGAATATATTCGACTTCTTCTTGATTAAAACAATGTTTTGGTTTCACAAAACTTCATATTTTTGCAGTATAAAAACGTAAACCCGCCTTTTATTAATAGGAAAATGCGACATTATTTGAAATACGGTGGGGGGGGGGGGGGGAGCTTCCGACTCAGAAAATAGTGTAGAGGTCTATAAGATTAAAAGTTTCTTTAACTTTTCAATTTTCAACCTGACATATCATCAGTGCTGCAACAAATGTAGTAAATTTCTGTCAGATGATGTCCGCCCAACACCGTTTGACAACTCGATCAAAGGGTGACGGACGATCGCGGATATCGAAATTTACTAGTTTTGGGCGAATTGCATTATGTGTCGAGAGTAATTTAGTGACTTAAAATGCTTATCCTTTCGAGCAAAATGTGTTTATATTCTTATATTGTTCATTTTTTGAAAAGTTTCAATGACTTCATACAGTATAAAATCACAAAACTTGCCGATGCACGGCGGATGCTATCTACTGAAGACAGTAGGCCTACTTCGTGTGCATTCCACGCGGCACGGAGATAGTTTTTAAAAAACACGCGCAAAATACAAATTTACGCATGGCGATACGCCTCTTCAAATGACTACATCTCTAAAACTATATTTCAGAATTCTATAAGATTTGGCATTTAAACTCAAAATTTAACACTGAAAACAATGGTATATGATTGATATGACTTTTGAAAAAAAAGTGCTCTTCAAGGGCGTACACCACTAATTCGATAATATGCGGCACTTCCGGCAAAGTTGAGTACGATAATAGTTCCTATTTGACAGAAAGAATGGTAGCAAATGAAACTAATCATTATTGTTTTTGTGTCAAATTTGTGTTCTGCGTATTCCTAAGAATGTATATTTAATGTTTCAAAAAGAAAATACGTGATTTTAACTGAAACATAATTTTACGGACCGATTTACACACACGTTGCATGCACGGGTAAAAGCCGACTTATAAGTAACAAAATCAGTACACTCTGACGTGCCGGCTTCTAGCTAAAAATCCACCTGATGACCCGGGGTTGAGTTTCAGATATGTTATAAAATACCGTTTGTGTTAAAACATATCAAAATTTCAGAGAAAAATTCGCGAGCTAACTCAGGTTAGAGCGATTTGAACACAGCCTCCAAAGCATGTAAAGTCTATGGGAGCCGAATTAGTGATGTACGCCCTTAAAGGTACACATCACTAGTTCCCGGTGGTTTCACTCGCCAAGGGCATGTGCATGGTAACGAGTACCAACAAAATACATGCAGTCTTGGGCGGGTTTTTTAATCACAAACTCGCAAATAATGACCGTAGGCCTACTTCAAAAACCCGTGTGAGCCAATGATTTCTTTACTTTTTTTACGATTTTTTCCCCATTTTGCCCATGAGATAGACAACGGACCATTATAAAAAGAAGTTGGATGTAGGGAAATTGAATATATTCGACTTCTTCTTGATTAAAACAATGTTTTGGTTTCACAAAACTTCATATTTTTGCAGTATAAAAACGTAAACCCGCCTTTTATTAATAGGAAAATGCGACATTATTTGAAATACGGTGGGGGGGGGGGGGGGGAGCTTCCGACTCAGAAAATAGTGTAGAGGTCTATAAGATTAAAAGTTTCTTTAACTTTTCAATTTTCAACCTGACATATCATCAGTGCTGCAACAAATGTAGTAAATTTCTGTCAGATGATGTCCGCCCAACACCGTTTGACAACTCGATCAAAGGGTGACGGACGATCGCGGATATCGAAATTTACTAGTTTTGGGCGAATTGCATTATGTGTCGAGAGTAATTTAGTGACTTAAAATGCTTATCCTTTCGAGCAAAATGTGTTTATATTCTTATATTGTTCATTTTTTGAAAAGTTTCAATGACTTCATACAGTATAAAATCACAAAACTTGCCGATGCACGGCGGATGCTATCTACTGAAGACAGTAGGCCTACTTCGTGTGCATTCCACGCGGCACGGAGATAGTTTTTAAAAAACACGCGCAAAATACAAATTTACGCATGGCGATACGCCTCTTCAAATGACTACATCTCTAAAACTATATTTCAGAATTCTATAAGATTTGGCATTTAAACTCAAAATTTAACACTGAAAACAATGGTATATGATTGATATGACTTTTGAAAAAAAAGTGCTCTTCAAGGGCGTACACCACTAATTCGATAATATGCGGCACTTCCGGCAAAGTTGAGTACGATAATAGTTCCTATTTGACAGAAAGAATGGTAGCAAATGAAACTAATCATTATTGTTTTTGTGTCAAATTTGTGTTCTGCGTATTCCTAAGAATGTATATTTAATGTTTCAAAAAGAAAATACGTGATTTTAACTGAAACATAATTTTACGGACCGATTTACACACACGTTGCATGCACGGGTAAAAGCCGACTTATAAGTAACAAAATCAGTACACTCTGACGTGCCGGCTTCTAGCTAAAAATCCACCTGATGACCCGGGGTTGAGTTTCAGATATGTTATAAAATACCGTTTGTGTTAAAACATATCAAAATTTCAGAGAAAAATTCGCGAGCTAACTCAGGTTAGAGCGATTTGAACACAGCCTCCAAAGCATGTAAAGTCTATGGGAGCCGAATTAGTGATGTACGCCCTTAAAGGTACACATCACTAGTTCCCGGTGGTTTCACTCGCCAAGGGCATGTGCATGGTAACGAGTACCAACAAAATACATGCAGTCTTGGGCGGGTTTTTTAATCACAAACTCGCAAATAATGACCGTAGGCCTACTTCAAAAACCCGTGTGAGCCAATGATTTCTTTACTTTTTTTACGATTTTTTCCCCATTTTGCCCATGAGATAGACAACGGACCATTATAAAAAGAAGTTGGATGTAGGGAAATTGAATATATTCGACTTCTTCTTGATTAAAACAATGTTTTGGTTTCACAAAACTTCATATTTTTGCAGTATAAAAACGTAAACCCGCCTTTTATTAATAGGAAAATGCGACATTATTTGAAATACGGTGGGGGGGGGGGGGGGGGAGCTTCCGACTCAGAAAATAGTGTAGAGGTCTATAAGATTAAAAGTTTCTTTAACTTTTCAATTTTCAACCTGACATATCATCAGTGCTGCAACAAATGTAGTAAATTTCTGTCAGATGATGTCCGCCCAACACCGTTTGACAACTCGATCAAAGGGTGACGGACGATCGCGGATATCGAAATTTACTAGTTTTGGGCGAATTGCATTATGTGTCGAGAGTAATTTAGTGACTTAAAATGCTTATCCTTTCGAGCAAAATGTGTTTATATTCTTATATTGTTCATTTTTTGAAAAGTTTCAATGACTTCATACAGTATAAAATCACAAAACTTGCCGATGCACGGCGGATGCTATCTACTGAAGACAGTAGGCCTACTTCGTGTGCATTCCACGCGGCACGGAGATAGTTTTTAAAAAACACGCGCAAAATACAAATTTACGCATGGCGATACGCCTCTTCAAATGACTACATCTCTAAAACTATATTTCAGAATTCTATAAGATTTGGCATTTAAACTCAAAATTTAACACTGAAAACAATGGTATATGATTGATATGACTTTTGAAAAAAAAGTGCTCTTCAAGGGCGTACACCACTAATTCGATAATATGCGGCACTTCCGGCAAAGTTGAGTACGATAATAGTTCCTATTTGACAGAAAGAATGGTAGCAAATGAAACTAATCATTATTGTTTTTGTGTCAAATTTGTGTTCTGCGTATTCCTAAGAATGTATATTTAATGTTTCAAAAAGAAAATACGTGATTTTAACTGAAACATAATTTTACGGACCGATTTACACACACGTTGCATGCACGGGTAAAAGCCGACTTATAAGTAACAAAATCAGTACACTCTGACGTGCCGGCTTCTAGCTAAAAATCCACCTGATGACCCGGGGTTGAGTTTCAGATATGTTATAAAATACCGTTTGTGTTAAAACATATCAAAATTTCAGAGAAAAATTCGCGAGCTAACTCAGGTTAGAGCGATTTGAACACAGCCTCCAAAGCATGTAAAGTCTATGGGAGCCGAATTAGTGATGTACGCCCTTAAAGGTACACATCACTAGTTCCCGGTGGTTTCACTCGCCAAGGGCATGTGCATGGTAACGAGTACCAACAAAATACATGCAGTCTTGGGCGGGTTTTTTAATCACAAACTCGCAAATAATGACCGTAGGTACTTCAAAAACCCGTGTGAGCCAATGATTTCTTTACTTTTTTTACGATTTTTTCCCCATTTTGCCCATGAGATAGACAACGGACCATTATAAAAAGAAGTTGGATGTAGGGAAATTGAATATATTCGACTTCTTCTTGATTAAAACAATGTTTTGGTTTCACAAAACTTCATATTTTTGCAGTATAAAAACGTAAACCCGCCTTTTATTAATAGGAAAATGCGACATTATTTGAAATACGGTGGGGGGGGGGGGGGGGAGCTTCCGACTCAGAAAATAGTGTAGAGGTCTATAAGATTAAAAGTTTCTTTAACTTTTCAATTTTCAACCTGACATATCATCAGTGCTGCAACAAATGTAGTAAATTTCTGTCAGATGATGTCCGCCCAACACCGTTTGACAACTCGATCAAAGGGTGACGGACGATCGCGGATATCGAAATTTACTAGTTTTGGGCGAATTGCATTATGTGTCGAGAGTAATTTAGTGACTTAAAATGCTTATCCTTTCGAGCAAAATGTGTTTATATTCTTATATTGTTCATTTTTTGAAAAGTTTCAATGACTTCATACAGTATAAAATCACAAAACTTGCCGATGCACGGCGGATGCTATCTACTGAAGACAGTAGGCCTACTTCGTGTGCATTCCACGCGGCACGGAGATAGTTTTTAAAAAACACGCGCAAAATACAAATTTACGCATGGCGATACGCCTCTTCAAATGACTACATCTCTAAAACTATATTTCAGAATTCTATAAGATTTGGCATTTAAACTCAAAATTTAACACTGAAAACAATGGTATATGATTGATATGACTTTTGAAAAAAAAGTGCTCTTCAAGGGCGTACACCACTAATTCGATAATATGCGGCACTTCCGGCAAAGTTGAGTACGATAATAGTTCCTATTTGACAGAAAGAATGGTAGCAAATGAAACTAATCATTATTGTTTTTGTGTCAAATTTGTGTTCTGCGTATTCCTAAGAATGTATATTTAATGTTTCAAAAAGAAAATACGTGATTTTAACTGAAACATAATTTTACGGACCGATTTACACACACGTTGCATGCACGGGTAAAAGCCGACTTATAAGTAACAAAATCAGTACACTCTGACGTGCCGGCTTCTAGCTAAAAATCCACCTGATGACCCGGGGTTGAGTTTCAGATATGTTATAAAATACCGTTTGTGTTAAAACATATCAAAATTTCAGAGAAAAATTCGCGAGCTAACTCAGGTTAGAGCGATTTGAACACAGCCTCCAAAGCATGTAAAGTCTATGGGAGCCGAATTAGTGATGTACGCCCTTAAAGGTACACATCACTAGTTCCCGGTGGTTTCACTCGCCAAGGGCATGTGCATGGTAACGAGTACCAACAAAATACATGCAGTCTTGGGCGGGTTTTTTAATCACAAACTCGCAAATAATGACCGTAGGCCTACTTCAAAAACCCGTGTGAGCCAATGATTTCTTTACTTTTTTTACGATTTTTTCCCCATTTTGCCCATGAGATAGACAACGGACCATTATAAAAAGAAGTTGGATGTAGGGAAATTGAATATATTCGACTTCTTCTTGATTAAAACAATGTTTTGGTTTCACAAAACTTCATATTTTTGCAGTATAAAAACGTAAACCCGCCTTTTATTAATAGGAAAATGCGACATTATTTGAAATACGGTGGGGGGGGGGGGGGGGGAGCTTCCGACTCAGAAAATAGTGTAGAGGTCTATAAGATTAAAAGTTTCTTTAACTTTTCAATTTTCAACCTGACATATCATCAGTGCTGCAACAAATGTAGTAAATTTCTGTCAGATGATGTCCGCCCAACACCGTTTGACAACTCGATCAAAGGGTGACGGACGATCGCGGATATCGAAATTTACTAGTTTTGGGCGAATTGCATTATGTGTCGAGAGTAATTTAGTGACTTAAAATGCTTATCCTTTCGAGCAAAATGTGTTTATATTCTTATATTGTTCATTTTTTGAAAAGTTTCAATGACTTCATACAGTATAAAATCACAAAACTTGCCGATGCACGGCGGATGCTATCTACTGAAGACAGTAGGCCTACTTCGTGTGCATTCCACGCGGCACGGAGATAGTTTTTAAAAAACACGCGCAAAATACAAATTTACGCATGGCGATACGCCTCTTCAAATGACTACATCTCTAAAACTATATTTCAGAATTCTATAAGATTTGGCATTTAAACTCAAAATTTAACACTGAAAACAATGGTATATGATTGATATGACTTTTGAAAAAAAAGTGCTCTTCAAGGGCGTACACCACTAATTCGATAATATGCGGCACTTCCGGCAAAGTTGAGTACGATAATAGTTCCTATTTGACAGAAAGAATGGTAGCAAATGAAACTAATCATTATTGTTTTTGTGTCAAATTTGTGTTCTGCGTATTCCTAAGAATGTATATTTAATGTTTCAAAAAGAAAATACGTGATTTTAACTGAAACATAATTTTACGGACCGATTTACACACACGTTGCATGCACGGGTAAAAGCCGACTTATAAGTAACAAAATCAGTACACTCTGACGTGCCGGCTTCTAGCTAAAAATCCACCTGATGACCCGGGGTTGAGTTTCAGATATGTTATAAAATACCGTTTGTGTTAAAACATATCAAAATTTCAGAGAAAAATTCGCGAGCTAACTCAGGTTAGAGCGATTTGAACACAGCCTCCAAAGCATGTAAAGTCTATGGGAGCCGAATTAGTGATGTACGCCCTTGAGTGCCATGCATACGTACATAGTTGGTGGTGGGCAAATGGTAGTCCCAATCGGTACCGTAGTGCAAGTGTATATTTCCCCCTAAAATGAGGATACTTGAATAACTTGATCAACATTAATGAACTCAATGTATTACTAAGAGTTCTAGGAATAACACGTGAGTGCATTTTGAAAGATTTTAGTTATATTTGATGTGCAATGATATTGATTTCAAAATGTCATTTTCTCGACGTCAGATGATGTCAACTCAAATCATCAATGACTATTTAAAATCAGTAAATGAGGGGTGGTGTGGATTTAGTGAATGTTGGACAACTCGGCTTTCATTTCAAGACAACTCGGCCTACAAGACAACTCGGCCTCCGAGATTCTGCCTGCCACACAACTCGGCCATGGCATTAGACAACTCGGCCATGGCATTAGACAACTCGGCCACTAGACAATGAAACATCTCGCACACATCAATTTTTTGTTAAATGTTATTATTGTTCTCGCAAATTAATATAATTAAACCGTATCACTTGTCGACGCATTTTAGAATTCACTTAGCATAATATTATCATCACTGACTATATACACTAATCCCGGGACGCACTGATCATTCCCAACATCATGAACATGCAACTATAGTCTCAGACTATGGATACGTCAATAGACTGTTTTTGAGAAATATTGTGTAGACTAAAACATAGCAAAATTCCCGACCAAGAAATCGCCATCGGTAAAACATAAAATAAAAAATAAATGGAAACAACATGTTCTATTATACATAGGCCTAATACGGTCTTATTTTAATTATTGTAGTTAATTTGCTAGTACAATAATGACATTTAACAAAAATTAATGTGTGCGAGAGGTGTGTTGTCTAGTGACCGAGTTGTTACATTGGCCGAGTTGTCTAATGGCCGAGTTGTCTAGAAGGCCGAGTTGTCCTGACACGTCTGACCGCTTTAGTATAGTGAAGCATGAACAATAGTAAAGCCACCATTGGGGCTAGGCAAATGGTATAGTAGAACCAATGATAGCTTTACTATCGTTCATGCTTCACTATACTAAAGCAAAACCACTCCTCATTGACATTTGATCGACGTCACGAAATTCACATTGAGTGTCGGCACTACCGATTTTTCACCTCAATATTTCCCCAAAAAATGAGGATGCTTGATCAACATTTATGAACACAATGTTATGTATATAAGCGTTCTAGGAATTACATGTGAGTGCATTTTGAAGGTTTTAAAGGGACATTAAGTGGTGTTGAAAACTGTTTAAAAATTTACTTCAGAATTCAAGATGAACATTAAAAATTGCCATTATTGTTGTTTTTACTATTTAAACAAAAACACAGCAAAACTTGATTAAAACAATATCATCGCTATTTATTGAAAATGCAAATATGGTTCGCGTTATGTATCACACATACTGCAGGGGGATACTGTCGAACGTAAAATGCTCGTCGCGGCTGTACGAGCATTTTTGAATCGACGTTTTCTTGTACAAAGAGGGCTGATTTTTCTTAATCCTTAAGTTCATACATGTAATGCAAATAAAAATATACTAATCCCAGTTTTTATCATTGAGGGCGCAGCCTCCAACACATCTCTTAGTGTCCCTTTAACCCTAACCATCCTCAATGCCGCAAATGTCCACGGTAAAGTCTGTCTGTGCCAGCTGGCGTGGCACTTTTTCGATGAAATAATGGCCCCAGGCTACATAGTCGGGCCAATACACTGGCCCGAGTATGGTTGGCCCCCGTGGCCATTGGTAGAGCGTTCGTCTCGCAACCGAGAGGTTGTGGGTTCGCGTTTTTGTCGTTGAAAAAAAAATTCTTCAAAATGTGACTTACGAGGTTAGGGTTAAGTTATATTTGATGTGCGAATGATGATGATTTTTAAAATGTAATTTTCGCAACGTCATGAGTCTATGGAGGGTGGTGGTGATATTGGCGAGTTTAACACCCTTTTGCTAACGACGCTATTAGTGTTAGAGTCTATGGAAATTAGCGTTAAAAGCACCGCTAGAGACAAATTGCGCTATCACCACCGAGTTATTAGCGGTATTAAGTGTACTAGTGGGCTAGCACGTTATTCGCGGGATGGACGCTATTGACAAAATCTAAGTGTTGTAGGTGTAGCGCGAATTATCAGCCATAAGCGCAATGGAAGCTAGCGGTATTAAAGGCACATTATTTGGTGTTGAAAATTTTAAATGTTTAAAAATTTACTTCAGAATTCAAGATGAACATAAAAATGGCCATACTGTTGTTTCTACTAGCAAAAACACAGCAAAACTTGATTAAAACAATATCATTGCTATTTATTGAAAAACGCGTACTGCAGGGGGATACTGTTGGACGTAAAATGCTCGTCCCACGGGACGAGCATTTTTTGAATCAACGTTTTCTTGTACATAGAGGGCTGATTTTTCTTAATCCTTATAGGTGTAAGTTCATACATGTAATACAATTATAAAAATATACTAATCCCAGTTTTTATCATAATTGAGGGTGCATCCTCCAACACATCTCTTAGTGCCCCTTTAAGTGTACTAGCGGGCTAGCACGTTATTAGCGGGATGGACGCTATCGACAAAATCTAAGTGTTGTAGGTGTAGCGCGCTATTAGCGCTAATATCGCTAATTAGCAGCCATTAGCTTGATGGATGCTAAGGACCAAACCTAAGTGTAGTAGGTGTAGCTTAGCATTATTAGCGCTAACATTGCTAATTAGCGTCCATTAGCGGGATTAGCGCTTATAGCGTCCAGTAGCGGGACGGACACTATCGACAAAATCTTAGTTAGTAGTTTAGCGTGCTATTAACGCTAATAAGCGTCCATTAGCAGGATGGACGCTGACGACAAAATCTAAGTGTAGTAGATGTAGCACGCTAATTTGCGTCCATTAGCGGGATGGACTCTATCTACAAAATCTAAGTGTAGTAGTAGGTATAGCACGCTATTAGCGTTATAAGGGCTAATTAGCGCGATGGATGCTAACGACAAAACATAAGTGTAGTAGGTGTAGCGCGTTATTAGCCCTAATTAGCGTCCACTAGTGCCATGGGCGTCTAAGTGTAGTAGGTGTAGCGCGCTATTAGTGCTAATAGTGCTAATTATCGTCCATTAGCGCGATGCACGCTAACGACGAAGTGTAGTAGTTGTAACGCGATAATGCGTCGGTCTTTGAATCCCTAAACTTAGCGTTTGAGGCCAATTATACAAAGAACTAATATTTGTCTCATCTAGAAGCCTTGTGCTTCGCATTCTGAGTTATAGAGCGATACGAAGCTCTTTTAAGAAATCTCTCAAAATCATGGTTTGAGAGTGAATTTAGATTGAAAATAAACTGTACGTAGGGGAGGGGTTATGTTCCGATCACTTTTTTGGGGGCTATGATTTTTTTCTTCACATCAAGATTTTTTTGATATCAGAAGAATCCCCATATTTTTCTCATTATGTCTGTAAAATATTAATTAGGGGCCAGATATGTTCCATTCAGAAATTATAGGCTAAAATGTGGTGAATTAATTACTGCCAAGGTTAACCACCGATCAGTTTGTGTAATATGACTCAATGGGCAAATGTTTGTGACCTTGTGCTGCTAAAAATAGAACCGTTGGAGTTATGTAACTCAAACTTTGGAATGCGACAGTTTTAAGGATGACCTTTAAATAGAAAACATCAAGTTGAAAATCGGGCCAGCAATCAGAACATCTACCTTTAACTTTGACAGTTCATTTTCACTCTAAAATCATGATTTTGAATTAATTTGGAATTGTACCGCCCTACGTAACTTAAATGTATATTATGTGATCTTTCCAGGGAACGCCCTCAACATCAACAACAAAAATTGAAAGCAGATTTTCTTGCAGATTTACATTTCTGATCATAAATCGTACATACATTCCAAGTTACAGGGCGATACGATTCTTAATTACTTCAAAATCATGGTTTTAGAGTGAAAATAAACTGTCGGGTTAACACAACAGTTTATATTTTCACTCCAAATTCACTCTAAAACCTTGATTTTGAGGTAATTAGGAATCGTATCGCTCTGTTACTTGGAATGTATGTACGATTTATGATCAGAAATGTAAGAAAATCTACTTTCAAAATAAAATCATGAATAGAGGGCGCTCTCTGGAAAAGATCACATAATATGCCTTTAATGTATTTACGATTTATGGTAGAAATGTAAATCTGCAAGAAAGTCTGCTTCCAATTTTGTTTTGATGGTTGAGGGCGTCCCCTGGAAAAAATTGTCACCAAATGTAAATGGAAAACTGGCTACAATTTTCCAAAACACGTGTCGTTATTAAAAAAACTAATGAATTTGACCTGGTGTACGATGCGAATAAAATTTAAACACATAACAAGTGTTTAAATGTCAAATTGGTCCCAACGTACATGACAAATTCTCCTCAAATCGGTGGGAGGGGGGGGGGGGGGTGGAGAGATCAGCATGTTATTTATTATAGGCCTACTTGGCCTAATTAAATTTGTGGTGGTGTATGCATTCATCATTTACTTTCATTCAAACATGGTTCTTGCAATATTAAGAGATGAAGCTGTCAATTTAAATTTTTATATTAAATATAGGGTGAATATAGGGTGAACGGATGCGGATGTCGAACATTTTCTAGATTTGATGAATTTCATCTCAACAATCTGTGCAAAAAACCTTAATTCCAGGAAAATTGAGGGCGCACTCCCATAGGTATCTCTCGGTGCCCCTTTAAATACTGCAATATGTGTTAAAATATGTTTGCATGGAGCCAATTCACTAATTATTCACAATCACTGCAACATTTTCTACTGCAGACTACTGAAATAAGAATTGATGATGATAATGAACACCTTTCAGGTTTATTATATGCAGTGTTGTTGTGAATGTGTGGTCCAATGACTTGTATTTGTTTTCTTTTTCTAAATATGTAGGCAATTAAGAAGATAATAAGGGCAAATGAAATCCTGAGCAGTCGAGCTGGCAATTGACAATTGAGGCGAGGCAAGAATCGTACAAGTACAGGTAAACACAACAAATTGCAATAGGTATGAGTTACATGTGGTGCACAGTCTGCGTATCTGTTTTAAAATCCTCGGTTGTTGTTCTGGTCATTCGGAATTGTCCCTCAAGGGCTGTATCCCTAGAGACAATTCCTCAGACCATAACAAAAACCTCTGATTTCAAAGCAAATTCACGAAAACAAGTGTCACGCAGTCATTATTCTCAAATCATTTGGAGGAATTGCATCCTTTTGGGGGAACTGAAGGGTCAATTTAATTGTTATCCAATTTCAAGGTACATCAGTTGCGGATCCAAATCAAATTACCTTATTATCCCTATTAAGCGCCCATGCCCTAATATGCCCCATGAACCCCCGTTTTTCTCAATGACTACCAACAGACAATCCCTTTAAGTGTCAATTACCGTAGCATCCAACAACATTTTTCGCCACAGCGTCCTTCAGTAAAGTAGTAGGTTCGATCACCGCCGCCGCCTGCTCTCCCCGATCCAACTAGGCACTTACTGCCACACATACAGTAGCGCTGATGACACTACCTGTACAGCGACTGGCGAGTTTATTCTCTGTGGTTTTGAACATGCGGTAAGCGTACGAATATGCGTAGTGTTGTATTTTAGTCACAAATGAAAAGCAAAGATGGCCGCCCACATGTTGTATGTTTACCGAACAAAATGTCTTCGCAACCTTGCCAAATTCGACAGTCTCCACGATAAATGAGTTTAAAAAAAAGGTACGGTAACATAAAAAGCGCCCACCCAAAATGACTTTGCTAACCGCCCTGGGCACTTAATAGGGCCAATACGGTAGTATAAAAATAGCACAATTGGCACATTAATATAGTGTGTGCTTTGCGCACATTATGTCCAGGAATTATTGGTCAATAAATGTGTATGTTTCGACAGACATACACTTGCTGATGTTGAGTGTGAATAATGGCATCACCACATAGAGGAGTGCAAATGTTTGATATGTTAACAATAGTTTGGGTTGGTTTACTAAGAATGTTTGAATATCTTTTAAGCCCGCTTTAAACCAAACCTAATTATGGCCAGGTTCACGCATATAGTTTTCAAAATTGCAAACGTGCGTGTTTTCAGGAACAGATAATCGGACAAAATGATGTGAACAACTATAAACCCAGGCTAACCCTAGCAGTAAAACCATTGTGATGAAACCCAGGACTAGTCAGAAGTTTGCCAACTGTTGCAAGAATTTGGTAGGAACCTCTTCTCCATTTAAGTGTCACATCACAGTTTATGTTACAAGAACTAACTTGGATTCCCAAAATATTTTCATGCAATATACACATGGTTACCAAGATCTTCTCATTTTTTGTAATAGGGCCAGACGCGCTTTTTCTTTCTGCAACTATAATGGGATTCATCGCTTTGTGTTACATACGCTTTATTCTGTGTAGCGATACCTTCTTCATGTACCTCATCTATCGTCTATGCATCCCATTATAGTTGCATAAAGAAAATACACGAGCCGGCAGTGGCATACACTGTGTCCCGGCTAATCGGGGCCTGGAGCCAGGGCGCATATTTTCAAAAATACAGGGGAAACAACACTATTTGATCAGTTCAAAATTGGCGAGAAATATCCGTTTGTATTTCTCCGCGCCCAAAAGGTTATGGCTACACGCTCGCTCGCAGTTTTGGCCGCACACACGCAGGGTCATACATATTTTGCGTGCTGCATGTTTGCCCGCCCGCGATTGATTCATTTCCTGCTGTAAGTAGTCTTCACCATTTGATCAATAGACCATTTTTGTAAATGGATTGAAACAACTCCAATGGACAGAATTGCTGGTATAGGGGGAGTAAGCAATGGGAGAGTGTACTTTGTAGTTGATATCTGTTTACATTTTTTGTAGTTGAATGAACATACACACTTAATAATGCCTAAGTTGAATGAAGTCATCAGACATCCGTCCATCACATTCCGTCCATGGCGCTTGGAGTGATCTTGGTTAGCCAATGTTTGAAAATACAAAATTATGAAAACTTGTAGATAGTCCCATCACTTCTATTAAACTAACTGTTCCTGTTTTTATTTATCTATTGTTCACCAGGCATTCCAGAATAAAACAACAACCCAGACATAATCGGACATTGCAGAAACTGTTGTTGATGGATGTCACCATAAATCAGCTGGGACCAAATTTCTATAGACTGGGTCTATGTTTAATCTCAGCTGTTAACATGAAATAAAGTCAACAACTCGGTATGTATAAGTGGCGTCCCCCACCCCAACCTTTGACTATCATTTGGCTGGAGTCACACCAATTTGGCTGCAGGGGAATTGATGGGGTTTTACATAATATAATTTCTATTCAATTTCAAGATCCAGCTTGGGAAGCATAGTTAAAGCAAATTAATATAAAAACAGGACATTTCTGCATGCATACATCATTTTAAAATCCGGTTGAAAATGAAACTGAACCTTGGCCATATTCATGTAAATGATTAGTAAATGTGAAAAAGCCCCGGTGGTTTCAGTCAACATTGACTTTGGGTATATGCATGCAGGCGCGTACGCAGGGGGGGGGGGGGGGGGGTGTTTTGGGTGTGAAACACCCCCCTTGGGTCTATCCTAAAAAAGAGAAGAGGAAAGGAGAGGAAAAAGAGAAGGGAAAGGAGAAGGGAGACTACTAGGGGACAGTGGAGACAGGGGGAGAGGCAGTGGCGTAATTACGTAACCAGAGAGGGGTCTAGGGGGGGGGGGGATCGCCCCTCCAATATTGACTGTATGTCGGTTGAGATTGGCATTGTCGGTTCATTTGACAAGAGGAATCATGGTATTATGATGGTCAAAAGTACACAAACGGAAAAATTTTCGCGCGCATATGTCCCAAAAAATGGAATATTTCGGGAGTAGAAGCTTGTTTAAAGCAGAAATGTCAAATAAATGTAACATCGAACATTTTCGGTTCACTTTTCTTGCCACCCCCCCCCCCCCCCTCCCCAATATGAAAAACCTAGTTACGCCACTGGGGAGAGTGGGAAACAATTAAGCCTCGTTGAACTGTCAATGGGGAACAGGGAGGGAAAGAATAAGAGAAAAAACTAGTACCGGCGGGGGGTGGTTGTACCAATTACCAGACGCGCGTTACCGGCTTCAACCTAACTTTGTTAACACGGCGCCGTATAGCATGCTTAAAAAGGGTTTGTTTACATTGCTAAGACGACTGGCGAACCAGACAAAGTGCATGGGCAATGGTGGGGTAAAATTCCAACGCCTGTTTTTTTCAACAATTGTGGGCTTTTGTCAGCACGTGCGTTTGAACCGTGAAGTATAGGGCGAGTGGAACCCCCGGGGGAACCCTGGCTATCCCCCTCCCTGTTTGTACCTCAGTTAGGGTTAAAAACAGGTGGGGACAGCTAAGGGTTCAAAGGGTTAACCATGTATTAAACACCCCTCCTAGCCGGATAAACTAAGTAAAAGAAACTAAATTGAAAAGATAACTTTAGGCGTCGATGCTTTTTTTTTGTCTGTCTGCTAAACTTGAAAGGGAGAATAACCCGTGTCATGTGACCAGGGGCTTCAATTCTGTATGGACGAGGGGGACATGTGTGATCGAAATAGAACATTTTAGAAACACCTAATAGTCCGTTAGTTTGCAACGCGCGCATGTGTCCCACAGATGTATTATGTTAGGTATAGAAGCTTGTTTGAAGCAAAAATGTACCTCTATCATAGCACAAATAAATGTGAAACTCAAATTTTTTCGCGCATTTGTTTCCTCGAAAATATACTGTCGGTTGACTTTCAATTCTTGCACCCCCACATATCAAAAACCTAGTTACGGCACTACGAAACACACGGAATATTAAAAATATTATGTGGGTGGCGTTAAAAACGTCATATTGGACCATTTAAGTGTTAGAAATACAATTTTTGCGCGCATTTCTTCTATAGGTTTCTCCATTATAATGGGTCTCGATCCACACCAAATATTCATTTGTATCAACATTCAACAACGAACATTTCAATACAATATCTGTCACTAAATCAATCAATCAGTATTAAGATTTGGTGAGAGTTGCAACGTTGAACTAAGAATAAATCTGCAATCATTGTTCAAAAATATGCAAAGAAATGCGTTCTTTTCAACCGTGAATTTCAAAAAACTTCTGGCGTAAGCTTCTGACGCAAGCGTGTCCCGGCCGCGAATTTATTAACCGTACTCACTCACTGTATAAATGTATTGCTGTACAATGTACATGTGCTATGCACTTTACTCCGTCAGGTATCAAATGTTGTTTACAGTAATAAAGATCGCGTCCCGGCCAGCACTTCGCGCAGGCATAGATAGTGAAATAATTATATAAATATTTCTAAAACACCCCTCTTCACAAAATCCTGCGTACGCGCCTGTATGCGTGGCATGATAGTTCCAAAAATCGCGGAAAACGGGGGGGGGGGGGGGGGGTGGTGGGTGGGGGCAGAGGGTGTCCGGTGATTTCCCCAAATTAGGTGTGTTTTTTAAGCTATGTCCATGATTTCCAAAAAAAAGGGGATCATTTTGGAAGCTATGTCTGCTATTTCAAAAAATTAGGTCGTGTTTTTCGGTGAGGTTATGTCCGCGAAGAAGACAAAAATTACAATGAGTAATTGTGTCATATCAAATTGTCCTGGGAATAGGAAAAAGGGGTATTTTGAACAAGATGTGTCCTTGTTTTTGTGCAAAAAGGTTTACTTTGAACAAAGATATCTCCTCGTTTTTGCGCAAAAAGGGAGACTATTTATAAAGTGTCCTTGAAATGCTGAAAAAGGGGGTTATTTTCAGACAAAATGTCCGTGTTTTTGTGCGAAAAGGGGGTCAAATTCGCAAATGTTTTCGCGAAACGCCGTCAAATAGTGGGGTATTTCAAGATCCTGGAATGATCATGTGTTACTGTTATCCCTACGAAGAAAGAACACCGTTGAAAAAAGCGTCCATATTTTCAGTGACAAGATTCAGGCAAATGTGACTAG
This sequence comes from Ophiura sarsii, assembly GCA_035610835.1. Classification (NCBI taxonomy): domain Eukaryota; kingdom Metazoa; phylum Echinodermata; class Ophiuroidea; order Amphilepidida; family Ophiuridae; genus Ophiura; species Ophiura sarsii. The sequence continues at coordinate 16,261,609 of CM069459.1, read as the reverse complement.
AAGCTAAAAGAGGGGGGGGGGGGGTATTTTTAATATGCCAGGATAATACTTTGTCATCATCAAGTGCCTGATGTGTGTAGCATCTGTTCGCAAATAGCAAAGGCTGTTGTTGAACAGCTGGTGAAGGCTACAATTGTTCAGCTAGTGAAGGCTATTATAGCTGTACCTAATTTTACATGACAGCTTGTGAAGGCTTTCGCCAGCTGTACCTAATTTACATAATTTGGCTGTTTGCAGGCTATGTGCAGGCTAAATGACAGCATGCAAAATAATAGCTGATCAATGAAGGCCATCACAGCTAGCTATCAATAAATTCCAATGTGTGTTATTTGATGATGGTGAGCATGGCAATGTGGTCTGGTTCTCTGATTACATGTTTTTTTTTATTAATTGAGAATGGTCCAACATTAGACTGATTTTCTAAAATGTTAACATGTGATGTATTTATAATTTCAGATGCAGATGAAGAAAGTGGAGAAAAAAGAGGTACGGTTTGTCAATTGTGTAAAAAATTAATGGGTTGTACATTACATGTTGATTGGTAAAACAGTTATGGTGTGACATGGCAATGTGGTTCTTTTCTATGTGACAATTATGTGACAAGATGCTGTGAGTGTATTGTAATTTGTATAGCACAGCCTTCCAACATGTGTAATTTGAATTGATCGATGGTCAGCATGGCTATGTGGTCTGGTTTTCTGTGACATGTTCTTCATTAATTGGGAATGGTCCAACATTAGACTGATTTTCTAAAATTGTTAACATGTGATGTCTTTATAATTACAGATACAGCAAAGGTGGCAGCAAACAGGAGTAAAAAACAAAACCCGCTAACGCAAACAGTGAGACAGGTAAGATTTAAAAGAATTTAATAAATATTTCTATTCTAAATTACATAGTTGGTCCATAACTATTTGATATTTTGAAAGACATCAAATGATATGAATGATTTGACTATAAAATATCCAACATTAAATCAAGCAAGTGTGTTAGTTCATTCTTCCATTGAAATCTCTGTACAAGATATTGTGAGTGTATTGTATTTTGTATAGCGCAGCTATCAATATATTCCAATGTGTGTTATTTGATCGATGGTCAGCATGGCAATGTGGTCTGGTTATCTGTTACATGTTTTTTTTTATTAATTGGGAATGGTCCAACATTTAGACTGATTTTCTAAAATTGTTAATATGTGATGTATTAATAATTTCAGATGCAGATGAAGAAAGTGGAGAAAAAAGAGGTAAGGTTTGTCAAATTTTTAATTATTAATGTGGTGTACTGTTATCTATATACTAATTTTCGGAACATGGCTTTATTAGATAGTTCAATATAATTTTACACTCGCGTCCCTCTTCAACTGAAAAAGCGTGGTAATTGCGCCTCTAATACACGAGCTAATTAGATAGTTCAATGCCTGTTTTTTCCCGTTTTCAGACATGCGCAGAAAGGATCACATGTGAAAATCCGAAATGTTGAATTTCTTTTACTCGGGTAGTTACTGTTCGGACACAAATTGTGGTTTTCAGAATGGGTGATGACATATGGTCTTCACCCAAAATATTTTCTTCAGGGATATAGCTACATTTCTGTATATGCGGCTGTTTGTTATTCTTAAAGAACGCATAGTAACAAGCATTTATACGGGACCATACGTCCAACAAATTAAAATATTTTACGACATTTTCTAAATGTAAACAAAAACTCTTACGCAGAACTTAAAGTGACACTTTCACATTAATAACATAGATGAACGCGGAGTTTGCTAACGATAAAGAAACTGGCGGTACCATACCAACCGTTGTTGTTGCTGCGCGACCGCGTTTAACATGGCGCACGCGATTCGGAGCACACGTAATGACGCAGACAAAGTGTGTACGCGTTTGTGGCGCAAACTGTACATTGTAAACGGGGCATGCAGTGAAAGCAGGCAGTCCGTACGGTTACCGTACAGTACAATAAAATGTAACGAGAGCAAGGCACAAACAAAACATTAATCATAAAGCCAAGACCTTTATTTGAATAAAGAAACTGGGAGCAAGTCGCAAACCGTATCCAGGATAACATATTTAAAGTGACTGAAGTGGCTGAAGGAAAATACATTTGATGGAGTCACTCATGCAGTTGTAACCCATGGCTGGTCATGAAGCTATGGGCTGGTGGATCATGGTCGACCCCCACCCACACACACCCCTTTCATTTTCTTTGTGCGACTTTATACAGCGGTGCGGCTTATACGATGAGGTCTGAATCTTAATTTGAGGTGCTGCGGCTTATTCGCCGTGCGGCTTATATAGCACGTAAATAACGGGATTGTCACATCATACCCTAAGGTCTAAGCCCCAGCCTTTCCCCGCACTTCCCTTGCTTGATAATATGGATATAGTAAGGCGGCCTTACTAAGGCCATGGGTATCTGGATAAACGGAGCGTGCGGTATTGCCCCATCATACCCTAAAGCCACCTCCTCCTCCCGCACTTCCCTTACTTGATAATCTGGATATAAGGACACATGGGCATCTGGATAAACGGAACGTGTAGTATATTATCATGATTATTATAGTGTCTGGATTAGTAAGGGCACAAGTGGTATCTGGATTACGGGTTCACTATAAAACGCAGATAGTCTCAAATTGCCTGGATATACTATGCGCAGGACTGGTGTGCCACCTGCGATAACTGGATTTTAAGGGTGTATTACTTAGGTAGTATCTCGGGAGGCCTTATTTATAACACAACAAACATGACAAAGGGTCTACATAGGCTAAGTTTAGGCCCTACATGCCTATTGGAGGAATAATGTTTTGAAGTAAATAGGCCAAACAAAACCCGGATGGCACACATAGGTCCGTATGCACAAAAGAGTTAGACCGGGTCTAAAGTTAGACCTGGTCTAAGTGGATTTTAGTTTTTGTGAAAGCACACCTTTATTTACATTTCCTTCTCAAATAAGCTAACAAATTGTAAAGATTCGGATGCAAAGTTAAAAAATAGCACAAAATATCTCATGAAAATGCAGAGGAAAACAGATTTTGAGGCATGAACAAATTTCGCTTAAACCAGGTCTAACTTTAGACCCGGTCTAACTCTTCTGTGCATACGGACCTATATAGTGTTCAAGTACAAGCATGGAATGGTGGAATGGTACAAGTGATCTTGATGATATAGACTCCGCCAACCATAAAACTAAACGACCGACTATAAAACTATAGAACCCATATATAACGCTCAGAACGTAGGCCTATTACCTGGATACAGTATGTGCATGGGCAGCCTATTACCTGGATACAGTATGTGCATGGGCAGCCTATTACCTGGATACAGTATGTGCATGGGCAGTGGCGGCACCAGCATCAACATTTTAAAGGAGGAAAACGGGGTATATGGAGGGGGCTATAAAAGAATCGGGGAGACATTTTAAAGCTAATTTTAAGTTACTTTCAGTTTTGACATAAAAATACAACTTTTGTATTATTTGGGGTACAAAATGGGTAGGGACATGAGCTGACAGGGGGTAACTGGGGGGAGGGGATATTGAGGCAATCCAGATACTCTGAATATTTTAAGTATTCCTACACCTGAATAACCATTCAGGTGTCCTTATTAATCCACATAGGCCCTAATTTATTACGGGCACTTGGTATATATGGATTATTAGGGGCACTGTGGTACCAATGTCAGTATTAAGGGCACCTAGGATATATGAAGTATCAACGACATACTCTTGCTGTTTTACAATACCCTCATCTTTATACGTTTTGATGTGACTAACCACCCGCTATTATAGCTTCGGCACCTATAGGCCTACCTGCGCTTTCCATTATAAACTGGATATAATACGGGTACATTGGTATGGATATATTGCCGGCAAATGCGGTACCTGGGTTATTAAGGCCATCTGTGAGGGGTAGGGCCTAGGCCTATGGGCAACCAGTGTATTAAGAACACGTGGAGTACTTGGATTAGGAACTGGGTATCTGTATTATTTAAGAGCACATCGGGCCTAGGTGTATGGTGTAGGTAAGGGTACCATGTCACTTACATTATATCAAGGGCACTTTAGGTACCTGCCCTGTGTACATGCCCTGAATAAGGACATACTCTTGATATTTATATAAACATTTATAACGCTTTGATATTACTCACCTCTGCTTATTGTGGTATGACTATAATACTGCCCGCTATCTTCTGCACCCGCGATTAATTCAAGTTACTTGAATGATACAGTAAAGGCACTGGTATCTCAATATAACGGCACACTGCAGTACCTGGATTATGTGGTATCCGGTGCCATTAAGGGCACCTGTAGTATCTGGATTAGGGGTAGGGCTTAGGCCTATGGGGTCCCTGGATATAATGGGAAAACGGGTACCTGTATTTCAGGTCACTTGGGAGGCCTCCATAGGTATCTGGAAAGACAAAGGTAGGCCTCACATACCTCCTTTAAGGCACATGTATACCTGGATTATCAAAAGCACCTGCGATATTCGAAATATTTAGGGCCCATCTGGATTATGTATACATGTAGGACATGTTCTTGATATTGTATCAAATTTGCTTATGCCCCGTGAAATCTTCTAGCGGGTCCGCGCGAAGCGCGGATGCCCGCTAGTAATAATAATAAAAGCATTATATAGCGCCTAGTCAAAGGAGGTCAAAGCGCTTTACAAAGTTTACCAAATTAAAACAATACACAGCAAAAACACATTAATAGGAATACATAAATTAAAATGCCTTAATCTACAACTATTTAGGTTATACACAATCATAGCATAAAGCGAGTAAAAATACATCATTAAAAACATTAAATACATCATCAAAAACATCATTATTAACATCTTTAAAACATCATTAAAACAGTAACAGTTTTAAGCAACCGTGAGACGAGGGTGGGGGGTGGGGGGCACTTAACTGGCTGGAAATAGGTGCGTTTTGAGGCTCTTTTTGAAAGTAGCGATGGATGTGGATTGGCGAATGTGAATTGGTAAAGAGTTCCAGAGGCGGGGCGCGGCTGTCGCAAAGCCCACGTCGCCATATGTCCGTTTAGTGCGGGGTATAACCAGAAGTATTCTGTTATTACCGGATCTCAGGTTCGGCCTAGATGGAATATAGCTGTAAAGGAACTCACTGAGGTAGCTTGGAAGGAGTCCATGAATGCTCTTAAATGTTAGAAGCATTAACTTGAAAATGACTCGTGATTCGAGTGGTAGCCAATCGAGTTTCCTCAGGAGCGGGGTTGCTGGCTGTCTCCTGTCAAACCTGTAGAGGATTCTGGCAGCGCGGTTTTGAAGTGTTTGGAGTCTTTTTCGTTCTTTAACAGTAATACCGTAGAGCAAGGAGTTTGCGTAGTCAAGACGGGATAGAATTAGTGAACGAGTGAGATGTTGTCAGCTTTCAGACGTGATGAAACGGCGAATTCTGTATATGTTACACAGATGGAAATTGACAGATGTAATTATGGACTTAACATGACTCGCCATCTTCATCGCTTGATCGAACACAACACCAAGGTTCTTAATAGTTGGAGAGCGAACGATGGTGCTGTTCCCGATTTTGATGGAGATATCAGGAATAAATCTGATGTTGTAACTGGATGACGCAACAAAGAACTCTGTTTTATCGTTGTTAAGTTTCAACTTATTTTCAATCATCCAAAATTGGCGGATTTCGGATATACAAGAAGACAGTCTTTCAACAGCCTTTACAGCCCCTTCTCTTGCCTTGGGGTCAAACGATAAGTATAATTGCACATCATCTGCATAAAGGTGGTGCATGATGTCATATTTACGGATAATGTTACCAATACAGCAAGTGTATAAAACAAAGAAAAGGGGGCCAACAACGGAACCTTGAGGAATTCCAAATTGAAGCTGCTGTGAATTAGAACAAGCATCGCCAATACACACACGGAATGATCGGCTCTGCAAATATGATGAAATCCATGCGAGAGCTGTGTCACTAATTCCAAACGTGTGGTTGAGTCGTTTCAACAAAAGCGTGTGGTCGACGGTGCCGAATGCAGCGGAAAGATCTAATAAAACCACCGTGACTGTGTCATCCATGGCTTTCAAAATATCAGATTTAACGCGAAGAAGAGCCGTTTCTGTGCTGTGAAGTTCCTTGTATGCAGATTGAAGTGGTTCTTGGAGTCCGTGAGTCTTGAGATGGTCCTTGATTTGATTGCACACAACTTTCTCCATGATCTTGGAAATATAGCTAATGTTTGACACTAGGCGGTAGTTTTTTAACACCTCTTTGTCGAGAGATGGCTTTTTCAACAGAGGTGACACAACCGCCTCACGGAGCTTAAATGGGAAGGTACCAGAACTTAAAGAAACATTGATAATCGATGTTATAGATTGAGCAATAGTCTGAATGTTTTCCTTCAACAAGCACATTGGAAGAATGTCTAATGCACATGATTTTGACGGCATTGACATAATAATTTTTGAAACATCTTCAACAGTAACCTGGCAAAACGCTGATAGAGATGCGTTTTTACTCTGATGATTCATGCAATACTCTCCAGATGTGGAATTGGTTCCATGATTAGACTTGTTATCAAGATCTTTTCTGATCTTACTGACCTTGTTATTGAAAAACCTGGCAAATGAGTTACACAATTCAGTCCCTGAAATATGATCAGGGAGCTGACTTAGTATTGCTATTTAAAGAGTTCACTCAAAGTGGCATACATTGTCTTATTGTTTGCATTATGAAGTCTTTCATGGTAATAGTCCTCTTTAGCAGAATCAATAAGTTTACTTGTAACTTTCAATTGCTCAATATATAAGCATCATGGTCAGATTCCCTTTTACTCTTTAACCACCTTCGTTTGCATCTTCTACGCTCGCGTCTTGCATTATTTATATTACATGTTGATTGGTAAAACAGTTATAGTGTGCCATGGCAATATGGTTCTTTTCTATGTGACAATTATTGGTCAAGATACTGTGAGTGTATAGCACAGTCTTCCAACATATGTTATTTGATCGACAGTCAACATGGCATTGTGGTCTGATTCTCTGTGACATGTTCTTTATTAATTGGGAATGGTCCAACATTAGACTGATATTTTTATGATTGTTAACCCTAACCCCCCTGAGTGCTAAAAAATGCTAATCCAAAGTCCCTCTCCAAACGCATGCGCCGTCGGTTTTCGATGACGTAGTCAACCAAGCCTATATAATGAGTGCAGTATACTGCACGAATGTGTAGCTGAGGGCCGTGGCTTAGTGGAGGAAAGGTGGGGCTTGAGAACGGAGGGTCCCCGGATCGAATCCCGGCAGGTTCCCGGAGATTTAGTTGGTGTTTTTTCCTCGAAAATTGTGATCCCGGTCAAAAATCCTAAACCGGGGTTAGGGTTAATGGTTTTTTTTGTGTGTTCTATTAACCCAGGGTGCTTTTCTTACAAAATTGGTATATATATTGATGGGTGGGAAATTAGCCAAAAAATAGGTATAGGGAAAGTCACATTTTCGAAGTCCGGTAGGCACATCCACGTATAATTTTGGCAAAAGTACCCCCCCCCCTTCAAATCCTGTCGGGATCACGGTGACTATTTGGAGTCACTTTTCTCTGCGCAGAAAAAAAAATCTGAAAAAAGTCCCCGGATGGTTACGGTTAAATATTTTACAAATTATGGGGTTTGAAATAGTGAAGTTATTAATTTCTCTATGACATTTTCAAAAGCCATAGAGAAATTAATAATGAATTCTAAAATACAGGGTGAGTAAAAATAAACCTGCAATAGTGGAAAGAAGCCATCTTGTTTTCCAAACCAAGTTGAGGTTTGACATTTTGTGAACGTCATAAGAATAACATATTTGTTTAGTTTAGTTTTTTGTTACTAAATTTCATGTGAAAAAATGAAATCAATCGCATTTTTCGTTTGCCTTAGATGAACCTTTTTACCCATGCACCCCATTTCGCACACTCGTCCACGAGACACTCAAAACATGCATAGATTGCAAAATGCGTCACTCATTAAAATGTGAGTAAATTTGTGACGTGATTGGAATTTAATGCATCCTTTCTTGTTTACATGGAAGATAAAATAATCAATTTACATAATCTATGCCATAAATTGCTTATAATGTTCTAGATTTGAAAGAAAGAAAAAAATCCAACATGTGTTAATTAATCGATGGTCAGCATGGCAATGTTGTCTGAGTCTCTGTGACATGTTCTTCATTAATTCTAAATGGTCCAACATTAGACTGACTTTCTTTGTCAACATGTGATGTCTTTATAATTACAGATAAGGACACATATGCCTTGCAGCAAATGGCATTGCTAGAAAACTGCCTGAATGAGCCAGATGACGATGTGAACTTCTGGCATGACATGATTGTCCGGCCATCTGTAGATGAGGTATGTCTATGTTTGTTTACCATACCAGAAAACAGATAAAAAGGCATGAATTTGTTCCCAGTGTGACCAAAGTTGACCGTAACTTTTACTTCCAGATACTAATGTTACAGGGTTAGGGTTTAATAGCATGATTTTTCAAATAATGACCATTCTCAAAATTACATTGTCTAATTAAAACGTATTCGATATTTCTCAAGAATATAGGGAGTACATCCTCATACATGTCATACACTTTTATGTTCCATTTACAAGTGGTATTATTAATGTGACACATTCCAATTTATTCTGGAAACGCTTTCACACTATTATAAAGCCACTTTTCCCTCTTTCAATATGGGTCAGGTATCATACAAATTATATTATTAATATTTGGTACATTCGAAGTAAGACATGTGAATTATGTTTAAATAATAACCTGAGATTAAAGCATTTGCATTCAGTATGCTTCTCCTTTTGTAGTGTCATTTATGAACTTATACACATATTATGTTTATTATACAGGATGTAACCAGAAGGCTAAGCGCCATTGAGAAAAGGCTTGATGCTCAAGAATGTGCATCAAGGCAAGCTGAGTTTAGAAACAGCAGGCGGTTCCAAGAGCTGGCTATGGCTGTCAACAGTAAGTATAAACATATTCAAACAATTTATACATTTCAAATGATGATTTCCTTTCATAACGATGATTCAAAGCATTCATCTACTATGGTATCCACCATTAGATACTCAAGTGGGTGCAGCGCGCTATTATTGTCCATTAGCGGGATGGACACTAACAACAAAATCTAAGTGTATAGCACGCTATTAGCGTTATTAGCGGGACGGACGCTATCAACAAAATCTAAGTGTAGTAGGTGCAGCGCGCTATTATTGTCCATAAGCGGGATGGACGCTAACGACAAAATCTAAGTGTAGTATGTGTAGCGCTAATTAGCCCGATGAACGCTAACGACAAAACCTAAGTGTAGTAGGTGCAGCTCGCTATTAGCGTCCATTAGCGGGATGGACGCTAACAACAAAATCTAAGTGTAGTAGGTGTAGCGCGCTAATTTGCGTCCATTAGCGGGGTAGGACGCTATCGACAAAATCTAAGTGTAGTAGGTGCAGCGCGCTATTATTTTCCATTAGCGGGATGGACGCTAACAACAAAATCTAAGTGTATTAGCACGCTATTAGAGCTAATAGCATCCATTAGCTTACGACAATCTAAGTGTAGTAGGTGTAGTGCGCTAATTTGCGTCCATTAGCGGGGTAGGACGCTATCGACAAAATCTTAGTGTAGTAGGTGCAGCGCGCTATTATTGTCCATTAGCGGGATGGACGCTAACAACAAAATCTAAGTGTATTAGCACGCTATTAGTGTTATTATAGCGTCCATTAGCGGGACGGACGCTGTCAACAAAATATAAGTGTAGTAGGTGCAACGCGCTATTATTGTCCATTAGCGGGATGGACGCTAACGACAAAATCTAAGTGTAGTAGGTGTAGCGCTTTATTAGCGCTAATTAGTGTCCATTGATTGATACGAAGGTATCGAAAAAATCTAATTGTAGTTGGTGTAACGCGCTATTAACGTTATTAGTGCTAATAGTGCTAATTGACGTCCATTAGCTCGATAGATGCTAACCACAAAACCTAAGTGCAGTAGTTGTAGCGGAATGATGCGTCGGTATTTAAACCCCTAAACTTAGTGTTTGAGGCCAATTCGAATCTTGACCACATCTTTTGATGCAACTTGGTCTTTGTACAATCTCATTTCTCAGGTTCAAAAAAAGAAAACTATATGTACCAAATTACCAGTTTATCAGGGCAGGGCTGTCAACTCTCCCGCATTAGGCGGGAGTCTCCCGCATAGACACTCTTTCTCCCGCACTCCCGCCTAGCATATAAAATCTCCCGCCTCAACAAAATTACAAATTAAAATGTGTATCAACACCTTTATACTAGCTTCCGTCGGTACATGTGCGATTTTAACCATGCAATTTGCGTGCGGATTGGAGGAAAACATCATCGCTACCCCCCCCCCCCCCCCCCCCCCCCCCCCCCCACTTATCAGGATTTCAGCTGCTGACGGGGAAAAAATTGTGCATGTTTTACGAGAAAAAAAATTGAGTCTGTATCTCTCCCTCTCAGCAAATCCCAAAAGTTGACAGCCCTGAGTTTATTCATTTCTATTTTAAAGGTAATTTTATAACTAAATTCACTCAAAAGGGGCCAACAAACATGACAAATGTCAAAATCATTATGTGGAAATTAGGCAAATGTTGTTGCCCGGGACCCGTTTGGAAACATAAAATGCTTACGATCAAAAATGTTAACTCTAAACATAGTATGAAAATCAGCACATAGTTGCCTCAAGTCTTGTGGCAACTTTCATTCTTACACCTGTTACTGGTATAGGTTTTCAAACAAGCCCATATTGATGAAAACACAATTTTCTGAAATTCGCTATCTTCGGTAGATAGCAATATTTGGACATAATGACTGTATATGAAAATCTGTCAAAAAGGGACTTAAAAGTTAATTTAACATATCAAAATGGACAACAAATGTTGAGAAAAGCCTATCATCACATGTAATGAGCAATTACTTGAAGAAAAAAATTGCTGTAGATCCCACACCTCCAAATATTTTTTGCTAGCGCCTATCACTATCGGTGTTTAATTCTAACCATTAATTTAAATGTACAGAAAAGGTATACAGTGCTCTTAGTATGAAAGAAATTTGTGTTATTTGTGATTTGTAGACTATAAACTCAATCACGGCTGTTTGACTGTCCGATTTATAATTAAAATTATGAAATAAAAAAAGATTACATAGTGGCCCAGTTATGGTTTGACCTGATTTAGGTAGCACTAATGAATACGAGTATACGGTGAAAATTTCACGAAAGTTGTACGAGCCATTTTTAAATTATCTGCATTTTGTACTTTACACACATTTTACATGTAACTCTATGGGAAATGTGGCCGATGAGGGCACTATTATAGTAAATAATAATATTCAAAGCTCTGTTTCTCAGAAATGGCACTAACAAATGTTCCGAAATTTCTACAAAAGATGGCCAGTATATTCAGGTACTTGAATAAGTTAAAACCAGAACCGGGCCAGCAAGTTATGGTGTTCTCAGAATAAAACGGACAAATTATGTGGATCAAACAGATGTGCAATATTTAACCAAAGAACCCTGGTATTTTCTGTAATAGTAAGATTTGACACAACTTTTCTCTTTTCACCTCTTCTAGAACAAATGCACCGAATATAGCTAGCAGACAGCAATTTGGATAGTGTACTAGTATTCAACGTCCCGTTGCTGAAAAAAATGAAGGTCAACCCCCCCAAAAGTGGTGTTCTTTTGATGGAAGACATCAGTATCTTCAAAGAAAACAAGGAGTTGAACAAACCAGTCGCTCGATTGCTGAAAAAATCAGACTTTAATTGGATCTCTTAAGCATGTAAGTCAATGACATTTTAATTGGTGGTGTGAGGCCATAAGCAAACATTCATTGCAAGCGTGGACGTGCCATACAATGGGCACAATAAAAAAAAGTGTATACAACTTGAAAAAGTATTGTGCGCATTCAGCATTTTACACTCAAGCGCATAATACAAAAGTGTGCAAATTGACTAGCATCCAATATAAATCAAATGATTCAATAGGTATCTGACAAAAATTACAAAGTTGTCAGTGTATGCGTTGATGCAGAGTTGCGGTGTGTTTTATGTGGTTTCAATCATTTCTCATGTTCAAAAAGTAAAACAATATTATGATATTAATTTCACACTTTTATTGTACAGGTTGTGTAAAAACTGCATAAGTGGAAAGAAGCCATCTTGTTGTAAAAATCAAACAAGTCAAAACTGTTTAATAGCATTGCAAGAATGCCAGATGTTATTAACATTGTGTGCACAACACGATTTATGATTTTCCATGAGGAAAAGTGATTTTGCCATTTACAATGCACACATTTCATTTCAATTTGAATATCCCACTAACAAACATTGCAATAATATGAGATTGTTGCACGAATAGAACATCAGAAGCAAAACATAGCAATATGTAAGTAAATTTATTAAGGAATATAATTGAACATGCCCTACTTTGCTGGAGGAAAAACTTAAATTAAAACTTGAAAAAATGGGAAGAAATTCAGTCACTTTGTGAGAAAGAGAGAGTAGGGAAGTACCTTCGAAGTCAAATGTGTATCAATGTCCCCAAAAAGTGTTGTTTGGAATTTAAAATCATGCAGACTACACAAGGTGTTTTTTAAAAATCAGTTTGAAAGACTCCTCTAAATGTCCTAATATTTCTGTTACTTATTCTGAGTAGTTAAAAAAGACTCTAAAGCATAATCTTCTCTAGCACCTCCTCGAAGTCCAAAGTTTATGAATACTATAATAATTTGTCTCAATGTTTTCATTTTACAGCATCTGTGTGAAGTTGGATTCCATGTGTCATTTCTACTATGCAGTACATTAGCACGACAGTACATCTATAGGGTTGTCAAACTAAAGCAGCAATATAAGCGCAACTTCATGCATTTCCATATGATGACAGATTATTTCACTAAGAGGACGTCAGTATTCAAGAGCAAGACCATGGACTTGGAACCATTCTGATAAATGGTGAATGGTTGCTTTGTTTGTAACACAATGTAATGGAAAGTCGTCAACATGATCGACCCATTCATTTAGGAAAAAGTGTACTTTAGATCCAAGATTCTGGACTGTCAGTGGCGTAGCCAGAGGGGGGGGGGGGCAGAGGGCGGTCCCCCCCCCCCCCCCCCCCAATATTAGAGTCGTGTCGGTTGAGACTAAAAACTGTCGATCGAGATTGGCACTGTCGGCTTTTGAATACCTGTTTTTTGCGCGCGGTTTTGGTAAAAACATTTGTGTCCAGTGGGTGATGTAACCCAAATAGTAACATAGTCAGCAAATTTGTACATGTAGTCTACAAATTTATGCAGCAGTGGGCTGAATAAAGGAAAATGTTTTTGAGAAAACCCAGAGAATTGGCCATTATTTGCTGACTGTGCTATTATTTGGACTGTGCTGGTGCTGGACCTCACCTCCCCCCCCCCCCCCCCCCCCCCCCCCCCACTTACGTGAAAATCACGAGGTGACTGCAAAAAAATGTGGGGCAACTTACAAATGTCAGAAATCTTGCCCCCCCCCCCTGAAAAAATTCCTAGCTACGCCCAGGGGCATCCCCAGACCCTTTTGAATGGGGGTGTAGAGGTCCCGATTGACAACAAGCACCCCCAAAAATAGTAAAAGGTAGCCCCAATTTTGTTTGAAGTCACCTCATGGAAGTGTGGGGGGGGGGTAGGATTAAAAAAATTGCACTGTCACAAATAAGTGCAACAGATTTGAGGAATAGGGCAGATTTTACCAACAGATTTGATAAATGGTGGGGGTGTCACACCCCCACCCCCCACCCCCTTTGGGGACGCCCTTGGCTACGCCACTACACTATCGGTTCACTTTCATTTTTGCTCGCTACTGGAACACCCAGTATTGCTCGATACTGGTATAATATTAGTGTTCTATTATCGGATAATACTTGAACTTATCAAATGTTCAGGTGATGCTGGAACACATTTATGTAGCATTATCGTTCAAAACTGGGACAAATCACTACTGATAGCATGTGTACCAGTAATGGAACATGTAGTATCGCTAATATCGACTGATATTGTAACAGTAAAATCGTACCAGTATGGAGCGATACTGGCAACTTTTATATTCAGTAGTGTTACTGTAGCTGGGTTATTTATATGGACGGGTGGGGGGCAACATCTCAAGCGAACCAACAAGTACTTTACCAGGAAGCCAACTTTCGATGTCGCCGTCCAGAAAATTGAGGGTGTGTGTGTGTTATTACGTGGTTTACTCCAAACCGATGCGAACAAACGAGCACTTGAAAACCGGTAGTGCCACGTCTCAAAACAACTGTGCCAATTTAGGCCGAGATTGCTAATCTCCAGCAACAGTGACAATCTCAACCGACAGGATTCAGTCTCAACCTACAGGATTCCAATAGTGAAGGGAGGGGGGAGACCTAAAGTACACTTTTTCCTTTATTTATTTACCAAACATTTATACTAGAACTTTCAACACATGTGACTAAATGCTTCAAACCATGTAATTTCATATATTCTGCAATGAATTCTAACAATCACCATATCATATAGTTCTGTAATTAATAGCTCGAAATATCTGCAGATAGAAGCTACAATTCAGGAAAATTGGTGTTGGACCACATAGTCCATTTCTTTGCTAATATCCCACTCTAAGGGACTATTTTCAAACGCTGATTTTGCAACAATCTTGTGTGGAGAGCTTGAGCTATCTACTAAGTGATATCCCTCCCCCGTCCCCACCAATCAATGTTGAGGGTCCCAGCGACCGTGGTGATGAAACGGTTCCGAACAACATTGAATGGGGGGACTGGGGTGATTTCAACGAAGTCCTCAAAGTGGTCCAACAGTTATTTCCGGAATTGTCTGAGGCTATTGGTAAATGCTCAATATGACAACTGTCTATAGGAAATAACTCGTGTTCTATACATTGCATAATCTTCTAATTTGAAGAGTGGCAAGATATGTATATAATTGTTATATACGGTAAAGATAAAGTAAATACGACATTTACATTGTTAGGGACTGGTCATTTTATGCGTGATTATGGCCCGTTTGTATGGTAAATCACTCAATATGACAACTGTCTATAGGGAATAACTCATCTTCTATACATTGCATAATCTTCTAATTTGGAGAGTGGCAAGATATGTATATACTTATTATATATGGTAAAGATAAAGTAAATACGACATTGTTAGGGGACTGGTCATTTCATGCATAATTATGGCCCATTTATATGGAATGCGCGAGTGTTACATGTAGTCTTACATAGGTGCAACGGGTGAAATTCAGTATTTAAACTAATTATATGACAGTAGTTTATTATGCAACAATCAATTAAAATCCTTTTTGTTATTGCAATGCGTTTCTTTTTTGATAAGGGACCGGTCACAACCGCATTATAGACGCTATAAAGTAATAACTATTGTGTCAATTATTGTAGCGTTGTATTTGCCATTGAAGTCATGGAATGATTGTATTTCCTTTGCATTTACTTAATTGGACGGTTATAATTTATCTTCCGTGTTTAATAAATGCATTAAAAGTACGTAATGCATTGTGACGGACCGGTCATTTTACATGTGGTAGACAGAGAGAAAAAAAGACTAAACAACAACCACCGAAAAAAGTTCAAAAATAAAGAAGAACAAAAACAAAAAAAGAGAGAAAAAACAAAAACAATATGTGACAAACAGATGAATAAAATAAACCAGTAAATGAGCCACACGAATAACGAAAATGTTATATTAATACATTATTAAAAACACCAATGGCTCCCGCCATGAGGATTTGAACCCGTGTCTCTGCCCTTAAGTATGAATAGGCCAACGCGCTATCCAATTGAGCTAATCGCCCATCTATGCAATATCAAGTCAAATCCAGTGTCATATCATCTTAGGCTTTAGAAATTAGCACTGATTCACAATGCACCTTTCATAGTAACGCCTTATAGAGTCTTTATATTCAGAACCATGCACTCGTACTATCAGAGTATGGACAATCGTTGCGATTATCCGTCCATTGAAAAGCATGCACATCGGTCGATTGTCCCCGATAAATAATAGAACTAACTCCTATTATCTATTTAATTTAGACGGACAATCATGTATACGCGTGCAATTTAATACGGACAATCGTGTAACGGTTGTCCATCACCGCGTCATTAGAATTCCAAAGACAGGGTTCGGCGAATTACCTACAATGTAATGTTTATACCACTGTGGACGATGCTATTTAATATAATTCTCTTTATTTAGCTTTGGCCTTGTTTTTATGTTATAAATGTAATAATTCTGTAATAAATGATTGCTGCGGTATGCTACGCGAGCAATGTCGTGCGCTATGTCCGAGCCGCTAGGAGCGTTCATTATGCGCGAGGTGTGTCAATCGCTGTGCGCGAGGAGTGTCGATCGCTGTGCGCGTGGCGTGTCGATCGCTGTGCGCGTGGCGTGTCGAGCGCTGCGCGCGAGACGTGTAGATTGTTAATCATGATCTGAACACGAACAATGAATGTAATGACTGAACCTATTCATATCTTGCCTGTATTGATATGTAATGAACTGCAATGTTAGTTACCATCTCATTGTTCATGTTATTTCTTGGTAACAAAGTCGAGTGCTATGCTCGAAGTTTATGCAAATGCGTAGCGCACGCTGTAACCAAGGGATACGCATGGGATTGGGTCGAGCGCCAACAGTTATTTCCGGAATTGTAGTTGATAATGATCAACACATACAGCTTTCTCCAAAATAACACATGTCATTGCTGCACAAGATTTATATTGTTTTCATGTTTAACATTATATGTACCACTAAATTAAAGATATTAAACAATATGTAGTATTGTGCTATCATCAAATATGAAGAGTGTGATCAGTTCCAAATTGGTAAAGCCTCCTTACAGCAGCGAATAAATACAGGGATGTGGGCGTATATAAACGCAACAAGCACACTGTGCATCATATGACCCGTTCATGCGACCAAAATCACATGTGTGTGGCCATAATCATGCGCATACGCTTGGATTACTTTTGGGCGCTGAGAGATAAAAAAAACAAATCTCTCCAATTTTGAACTGTAAGTATCGTGCTCACTGAATATGTGGTATTGTGCTATCTACTAAAGATAACATGTAGTATAGCCTTGATACAGCTTCAGGCTTCTAAAATTATTTAAAATAAGGCCAGACCTTTGCAGGCTGGGGGGGGGGGGGGGGGGGGGCTGCAGGTGGGGTAGCTGCCATAGAGTTTACACACAAACAGGTTAATTAAAGTCTCATATCTTGGCAACTGTAAATATAGCCATCTTAAAATGCACAGGTATTATTATCAATAAGCAGTAGCATATCTCCAGGGGTGCTTGGGCTAAAAGGTGGAAGTGATTTATGTTATAAAAAGTGGAGGGGGGTGGCACGGGCAAATTTGAGTCGAGTGGGTTTATATTAGCACTGTTAGTTGGTTATCAAGCTTGATTTCTCGCGCCAGGACTTGGGCGTTGCCCTCGTGAAATTAAACCATGCAGACAACATGAACACCGTTGTAGATTGGCGATACACATACGCTGAAACATTTAATCTCTATTTGCTGAGGATAACAGTATGTAGTATAGATGGTGTGACCGGTGACGTAGTGCCCGGCAGTATGCGTGCGCACCTATAGGGAATGTGCTTTAATTCACACTTGATTGATCATTACTTACAATGCTTACGGTGTAATAGTGCAGTAGTCATGGTCTGCATCCCTAAGCACAGTGAGAGACCAGGTACTAAATCTGGTTGCCCTGCAGTATGCGTACGCACCATAAAGGCATGTGCTTTTAAAATTGGTGCTCAGTGATGTGTGTTTTGCTTTCAAATAGTATGTATGCAGTAGTCATGGACTAGTACCTCTAGCATGTCTTTAGACCAGGCGCTAATCAATTTGTAAACACTACTGATGTAAACAACGGTCACCTCATCTATAGTGTTATCTACTGAATATAACAATTTGTAGTATTTAATTGTAAGTGCTGAATTTTTCAAATTTTTCAAGACGCAATTATTTCAAGGCATAATCTACCATGAGGTGGGACATCGATACTATTTATTTAAGGTGGGACATGGATGGATATGACAAACACAGTGCATACTGATGGTAATATTATGCTGTTCATCGAATAATAAATGTGGAAGACAAAATCACGTATGAACAAGTAATTTCACCAAGATCAGTTTAAAAACATGAATATTCTCACAGCATGGCTTTCTTAGATTATAGTTCATATAGAATATTTTTTGTATGACTGCCTGAGAGGCATTGATAAATGTGACCGTCTACCACGAACTAGGTGCAAAGTCGCATTTTGCCAAAAGCCAATACAACACTATTAGTTAAAAAAAAGTCAAACATTTTGAAATTGAGATTGTTTGAAAATCGTGTGGGTAAAACCCTTTATAATCACTCTAGAAAATTTCAGAATGATAAACGGGTCAAAAAATGGTGAAATTCTTGTATTTTCAGGGGTAGTGGTACTCTAAACCTATCTAATTGGCACCTTTAAAGTCATTTTTCTCAAAATAACCCCTTTGAGAGTCGAGTGGTACATCGGCCAATAACTTGAAAACTGGTTGTCCGAATAAGGCAAGTAAGGTATCATTTTAAAGCTAAAGGTTTGTTCTCTAAAGATATGCATATAACTCTAAAAGTCAAATTTGCTATACTTTGCACCTTGCTCGTGGTGGATGGTCACAAATATGCATACACTCTTAGTAGTGTCGAACCAATCAGAAAGCAAGAAACTGAAATACGTGGAGTGCATTGAAAGTGTCTAATGCACTCTGTGTGTGCGCCATTCAATGCGCGCACCACATACTTTGTTTTGATTGGTTGTTCAGGCATCGGGGGTTTGCCGATTTTCACTGCGGGTGTTAGCAAACTTGTTAACATGTTTTATTGCATAAATCAAAATGTAGGTAGTGTCGTGTATGAATGTCAATACATGCGTATGTTTTGTTTCTCGAAAATTAGAAAAATCAATGCACTTGCACAAATGTTGATATGCTCACAATAGCACTCCACCTGCGGCGCTGTGCCATTATTCACACATCAATATCAGCGCGTGTGCATTGATTTGTCTAATTTCTCTCGTAACAACACATACACATTTATTGACCTATAAATAAGGCCCATAATTAGGGCTATTGACAATGATAATGACATCTATGAAGCATCCATTTTATTTCAACTGGCTGAACATTCTAATGTGTTATCCTTTCTCTTTATACTGAGATTTTCGAATGGCTGAGTTTATTAACAGAAGAAACAAAATATTGGCAAGAATGTATTGCCACCAGCGAACAATAGAAGCAATTAATTAATAAAATATTATATTTAGCACAATTTCTGCTTGAAAGGTGTATTGCATTTTGTGTCTATTCTCTACATTTCAGATGCTGTATTTGGCATCAAAACACTGAAAACTCCAAAAACTACCACATTTTCAAACGATAGATAGTTAATATTTTATGGACATTCACTGTTTATTTTGAATGCATGCATTTAATGAATCGCAAAAGCAACTTATGGCTGCCAAAACCTACATTGCAATTTTGCACCAGCCTTTTAAAGTTGTATCCCAATTGGTGCAAATTGCGATGCAATAAGTTTGCAGGTCTGAGTATTGTGGGATCTACTGAAGATAATAATGTGACCAGTGACATTAAAACATACCTCTTGAGGTCTTGTATGCAATGTCTGATTTTAACATCATCAGAACGTGTACAAATCAAGCTATAAATTGATACCTCTTAATTAAAATTTAGCCTCAAGAATCACAAAATATGATGAATAGAAGCTTAGCATTTCTTTTTCATTTCTTTATATTTTTTAAGACATTTGACTTCATATCTAGACACTAGAATAACCGACAATATTGTACTATCTACTGGTACTGGTTATTATTCCTCACTTTGATTATGGAACCACAGTTTGGTCAAACTTTTCTGCCGAATGTCATAGAAAATTACAGGTTCTTCATAATAATTTAGCCAGGATAATACTTTCAGCTGATATAAGAACACCAACAAATGATTTGATGGATGCACTTCAATGGGTTAAACTTGATAAAAGATGGCATAATCACCTTTTACTAATTGTTTAAGAAATGTAAGTCCATCATACTTATCGATGCAGTTTGAATTTGTTCATAATAACCATTCTCATGTAACAAGAAATCACACAAGTAATACTTTGGTTGTACCAAAATTTAAGTCTAACTCAGGTATGCGAACGTTTCACGTTAGGGCAGCATATGCCTGGAACAACTTGCCATCAACAATCAGGACCGAGCTTGAGAATATGTCAGTGCAACAATTTAAAACAAAGATCCATGGAATTTAAATTTTGTGTTCCAAGTATATTACAATTCTGCATTCCTTGCTGAATTTATCTGATGGTTTTGTATATATATATTTATGTAAATAGTTGTTATATTCCATGTATATATATTGTAAATAATTATGTATTTTTCTCTGTGAAATGAGGGCCTGCTTGGAAAGCAGTGCTTGACACTGAAGCTGTTTACCCTCAATAAAGAAAGATTAAATAATAATAATAATACGAGGGTCGTTCAATAATTAATGAAAGTGATCATGGTATGGGATGCATGAGTGATTCTATTGAGGGATAATGTGATCAATACAAAGTATGAACCTTTGTCTTTCAAACAATACACTTTTGGATTGTTAGATACCTTTGGTTATGTAATGTCATTAACATAAACACAATAGGTTTCAGACACTGACTGAAATCTGTCAATTATTTGGCTGGATATGTAATATGTTGAAAATGGGTTGATTGATACATGTGCGTATATCTCGGCAATGCAAGCATAAAACAGATAACACTTGGCACATAGTTAGAACACACACTTATCTCTGCTTGACACTCTTTTCTAGATCTGAATCCCTTGATACAAACAAGAAGGGACCATCTCAAATGCGCTTTTATTTAGCAAAATCCGCAATAATATACCTTAGAAAACAACAAAGGATAAAGAACAATGGAGGGATTATAATTTAGTAAATTGTTGTGGGATGTAAAGCAATGATAGTGGGGATTTCAAGAGGAGCTGTTCATAAAATGTCCTCAACCCATTGAAATTATGCGACGATTACTTTAACAATACATATCTAGTAGCTCTAAAGATAGCAGTAATGAGAGAGGTGGTGACAGCCATCTTTGATTGATACATTCATGTATAACTTTATTTTGACTATTACAATATTTAAACACATTGCTTTAAGCATTTTCCATTATTTCTGATTGGAATTTGAAGGCACAGCAAGCTTTTATCTGGTAAATTTCATGATTTTAGCCATGTGTGGCCCTGTTCAAAATTATCTGCCGTCTGCGCATGCGCATATTTTCTGCAGGTTTCATGCGAATAAGTTCAGATAATTAGTTAGCTATCATATGGAATCTCCCAAACTGGTTAATTGCTTGGATTTTTCCTAAATTGTTTGATTTTCCGAAATATTAGTGATTCCTGACTGAGCATTTTTAAATGAAAATTGGCTATTTGAAATACTGATATTTGTATACATTTTATTTGATTGCCTCTCCTTACTTTTTCCTCTTATACTACATATATCAAATTACACAGGGATTAAAGTTATTGTCTTTTTTTATCATACTTACGCGAAAAAAATGGGATTTACCTGCTTCTGGTGTCATGTTATGCAATCTTCTTACCACATGTTTTATACAAACAATTCAAATTTCCTGCCAAATAACTGACTTAGCAGTGTCCCAAGTGTACTTACTTTGAGACAATGCTATGACGTCATAGTTCACACTTATAAATCCAAAACTGTATTGTTTGAAAGATAAAGGTTCATACTTTATATTGATCACATTATCCCTCAATAGAATCACCCATGCATCCCATACCATGATCACTTTCATTATTTATTGAACGACCCTCGTAGTATGGAGTAGTTATGAGATAGTATGGTGTTACCTGTGAAACCAGTCTGACATCAACCTTTCGAAATACAAACCGTTTGGATAGATCATGATCAGACCTAGTATCCTGATTTTGCACATGGACCACCTACACCTAGCAACAAAAGTCCCGGACCAGGTGCTATGAGGTTGGCTAATTCAAAATAGATAATCGGTACCAAAAATCTGAAATATACATTAAATAAGCAAATTTCTTCTCCGCAGTATGATACCTCATTTAACAAAATCGAATGGATACTTTTAAAGTTATAGCGATTTCAATGACCGCGCATAACAACAGAAAAGTTGCAGTAGGTATAGGAAATCATTGATTTGTGTGTGATTACTGTCATAACTCTGTGCAGTGCTAACTGGATGAATGGGTCTGGAGTGAGCTGTGTAGAATGAAAGTCTTTGCTATCTTTTACACACACACCAACAGTGCGTAATCACACACAAATCAATGATTTCCTATACCTAGTGCAACTTTGCTGTTGTTATGCGCGGTCATTGAAACCGCCATAACTTAAAAAGTATCCATTCGATTTGGTTGAATGAGGTATCAAACTGCGGAGAGGAAATTTGCTATTTAATGTATATCTCAGATATTTTTGGTACCGATTATCTAATTTGAATTAGCCAACCTCAAAGCACCTGGTCAGGGACTTTTGTTGCTAGGTGTATATATATATACACCCATCAAAATATGTAAGTTCCCCCTAGCATATACTAGAATATTTCCAAAAATATTTGATGGATTTAAATAATTGTCAGCTAGAAAGATGCACCAAATTGTTAGGCCCATTTTGATACCTAATTTGTTGGCCTTGAGACAATGCAACGATAAGAAGTTGTGCCATTTACCAATTTGTATACAGAAAAAAAAGTGGCACTAAATCTCACTGGCTATGGCTGTTTTTTTCCCCCATAAATTAACAGACATTTTCTTGGTGGATTTTCGTGCACAGACATAGGAATCTACCAATCAATTATGTGTGGCATCATTTCAAGAAAATCAATAAGCAGATCATAATTATGTGTGTGGCAAGTTCGTCTGATTATGAGTGACATGGCAATTTGGTCCGATTAGGAGTGACATGGCAATTTGGTCCGATTAGGAGTGACATGGCAATTTTGTCTGATTATGTGCAACTTGACAATTTGGTCACACATAATCAGACCATTTTGTCAGAATTGCCATGTCACTCATACTCGGACCAGATTGCCATGTTACACATAATCAGACCATTTTGCCATGTCGCACATAATCAGACCAAATTGCCATGTCACTCATAATCGGACCAAATTGCCACGTCATTCATAATCAGACGAACTTGCCACACATAATTATGATCTGCTTATTGATTTTCTTGAAATGATGCCACACTTAATTGTTTAGTAGATTCCCATTTTCTGTGCATGTGCACGATAAATCCACCAAGAAAATGTCTGTTACTTTATGGACAAAACCAGCCATAACCAGTGAGATTTAGTGCCACTTTTTTTCTGTATACAAATGTGAGACAATGCAACGATAAGAAATTGTGCCATTTACCAATTTGTATACAGAAAAAAAGTGGCACTAAATCTCACTGGCTATGGCTGTTTTTTCCCCATAAATTAACAGACATTTTCTTGGTGGATTTTCGTGCACAGACATAGGAATCTACCAATCAATTATGTGTGGCATCATTTCAAGAAAATCAATAAGCAGATCATAATTATGTGTGTGGCAAGTTCGTCTGATTATGAGTGACATGGCAATTTGGTCCGATTAGGAGTGACATGGCAATTTGGTCCGATTAGGAGTGACATGGCAATTTTGTCTGATTATGTGCAACTTGACAATTTGGTCACACATAATCAGACCATTTTGTCAGAATTGCCATGTCACTCATACTCGGACCAGATTGCCATGTTACACATAATCAGACCATTTTGCCATGTCGCACATAATCAGATCAAATTGCCATGTCACTCATAATCGGACCAAATTGCCACGTCATTCATAATCAGACGAACTTGCCACACATAATTATGATCTGCTTATTGATTTTCTTGAAATGATGCCACACTTAATTGTTTAGTAGATTCCCATTTTCTGTGCACGATAAATCCACCAAGAAAATGTCTGTTAATTTATGGACAAAACCAGCCATAACCAGTGAGATTTAGTGCCACTTTTTTCTGTATACAAATTGGTAAATGGCACAATTTCTTATCGTTGCATTGTCTCAAGGCCAACAAATTTGGTATCAAAATGTGCCTAACAATTGGGTGCATCTTTCTAGCTGACAATTATTTAAATCCATCAAATATTTTTGGAAATATTCTAGTATATGCTAGGGGGAACTTACATATTTTGATGGGTGTATGTGTTGAATTTGCGCATTGTTCCAACTTCAAAGTTTTGCATTTGAATGTATTAATTACAATCAATGACTTAGGCAGGAAACAAATCTTTATAATTGGATTTAAGAAAGTGTATACCTTTTTTAAAGAAAAATCAATAAATAATCTTCAGAGACACTGTCATGCTTTGTAGCAGGTCGCTTACCATTTCTTCAGAATCCAATTCATTTGATGGAGATAAATGACTTTTAATCATTAAAAGTCATTCATACACTCTTAATAGTGTTGAACCAATCAGAAAGCAAGAAACTAAAATACGTGGAGTGAGTGCATTGAAAGTGTCTAATGCTAATGCACTCCGTGTGCGCGTCTTTCAATGTGCGCACCACACGCTTTGTTTTGATTGTTGTTCAGGACTCGCGGGTTCGCCGATTTTTACTGCGGGTGTTAGCAAACTTGTGAACATGTTTTTTTTCTCGTTTTTACATGGATCAAAATTGTGCTCAAATTGTGAATTTTGATTTGTATTATAGTGTCATGTATGAATTAGGTCGATACATACATATGTTTTGTTTCTCGAAAAATCAGAAAAATCAATGGACTTGCGCAAATGTTGATATGCTCACAATAGCACTCCCCCTGCGGGTCCTGCCATTATTCACACATCAACATCAGCGCGCGTCCATTGATTTGTCTAATTTCTCTCGAAACAACACATAGGCCCTACGCATATATTGACCTATAATTCATCTCCATCAAATGAATTGGAGGCAGGGTATCAGGGTGCTCTAACATTATGCTGAACAAATTTACTGTATAATGTTATTTCTATCTAATGCTCATTAATGATCCAGAATACCACCAATTCAACACTATCAAATCAAGAATACCACCAATTCAACACTTTCAAATCAAGAATACCTTTACAAAAATATCATGGATATTCAAAGGAAAGCAACAACGTTACATAAATAAATTAAGTATGACTGTTTAAGAATGAAACCTGTGTTATAAATGTGTGCGGTAGTATTATTTTAAGTAGAACGACATTGCAGGTTGAATTGTTCTATGTAAAAAATAACACCAAATATCAAGCAGTTATGGTGTCTAATTTTTAAGTTATAAGCTCCCAGTTTTTCGGGACACACTGTATTGTGCTATCGACTAAAGATAACATGAATACTCTATGTAGCTTCCTCTGGACAGTGGCATAACTTAACAATCTTCGTATGTCATTGTTTAGTTACCTAAATACTTTATAATAGTTATGTTGAAAATTATTGAAACTGAAAATGGGAATTTGTTATGTTCTAGCTAATAAAATATACAACAATACCAAATGACAGACAGCCTCATGCTTTTAGTTTAGTTTAGTTTAATTTGGCATATCAAAACACAGAGATACAATACATCAGATCAATATACAAATCTTAAAAATTACAAAAATGTACACAACATATTTATTTATTAAAGAAAACAAATGCCAAGGATAGCTCAAGAAAGCCCTAAAAGGGTATATTTCCATTGGGGTCCGTAAAATATTAAAACAGCACATATTAAAACATCATTATAATTATATATATTTGCACACAAAAAATATTGCACTTTTTATGAAACAACTGTATATAAAAACGGATGAAAAATCAAGATAGAAAGTGACTTTTTACTGCCTTTTTGAACTGCCCGTGGGTTTTGGATGTTTTAACACGAGTTGGTAGCAAATTCCATTCCCGAATACCAGTAAAGAAAAATGTATTGCACTGCTGGCCTTTAGCTTTGGGAACCAGAACATGTGTTACACTGCCCCTGGTATTGTACCTGTGGGTGTTGGAAAATTTGGTAAAATGAGAATTCAGGTACTCTGGTGCGATTTCATTATAGATTTTAAAAACATTCCCAGCTTCTTTAATTCTTCATCACCAATGTGGGACCTGGGCTCCAGCCAGTAGGGAGGTCACGCTGCATGTCATATTTTGTTATACGCAAGAAAACAATGGAATCTTAGTGACTGCAATATTTGCTAGAAATAACTTCGGAAAATGGTCTATTTGGGCATCTCAAATACTAAGAAACGTGTTAAAAATCATGTAGAATTTTAGAGGAGGGTCAATAACATCTGCAGAACGATAAAATGAATAGTTTTAAACACGTTTAGTGACCAAATTTATGTCGTACAATGTCGGGAAATTCACGTTTTGACAATCCGTGGTCTTCAAAATTACAGGAATCCTAACTCATTCTAAACCTCACCAAATCATGAAATGAACCCTCGTCTACAAAAAAGTCCATGTACGTATTGCTCTATCTGCTTGGAGATAGCGAAGACCACGCAAACATCATAGCTTCATACAACGGAATGAAATCCGCCATAGAGATTACATGGCGAAAATCGTACAGATTTGCACTGCAGACCTCTGTGTAGGGACTGTTGACAATAGCATGACAATAGCAAGGTCGTTTGACTATTGTGTTTGTGCATGTTTGTGACGACTGACCCCGTTTAACAATCTTCATAGCTTTTATATAGGGCTTGGGTAACCTAACTATTGACTGGGCTCCAGTTTCAAAATGAAGCGAATCAACTTATTTTGCACAACTTGCAGCTTATTTTTCAATTTTGCAGATAGTGAAGAATACCATGAAGAGCAACAATAATCAAAATGACATTGTAAGGGCAGTGCAAGATCTTTCATTCAGAAAATGACCATGTCTGTATAAGAAACTTAAATCTACCATAAGTTTTTTGACAACTGATTTTGCAACAGTTTCACCACTGAGACTCATCGAGAGTAATTCCAAGACATTTGATATAGTTGGTAGGATTTATAATTTGTCCATCACAAGCAAACTTGTCCACCCTGCTTAGTCTGATTTTAGATCCAAAAAGAATACACTCTGTTTTGCCATGGTGCAAGGACAATATTTTGTCAATCAAACATCATTGTCTACACGACTCTAGTTCTCTACTTAAAGTATCAGAAATTACTTCTGGGTCTTTACCGGATGTGAATAGGGCACTATCGTCTGCATACAGGGTGTATCAAAAAAATTAGGACTCTGTTTCATGACGGTGTAAGTCTTATTATAATCATTGGACCATGACCAATTTAGTCTCAATATAAAGCCCAAACATGATATCCTGAAAATATAAGATCAATCCGATGCAAAATAAGAAAACTAGCGTACTTTACGTAAACCATGTCATTTACTGGTTTGTACAATGGGATCTACATGTACAGACCAGTAAATAACATGGTTTACGTTTCAATACGTTATAATAATTGTCAACATAGTAAATAATCTATCAGTCAATAGCAAAGTTTAGTTTGGTAATCCATTTAATTCTGGCACAAATCAATACTGGCTACAAAATTCCGCAAAACAGATGCATGCATATTCTGTGCAAATTAAAAAAAAGTTGTGTTTAACACTTCTCGAACCCACCGTGGATGGTTCATTGAGTTACAAATCGAGCACTTTCATGTTACTCGATTGTTTAATACTGTGTGAATTCCCATGGTACAAACCAGTAAATGACATGGTTTACACAAAGTACGCTAGTTTTCTTATTTTTCATCGAATTGATCTCATATTTTCAGGATATCATAATAATTAATTGGTCTTTACATTGAGACTAAATTGGTCATGGTCCAATGATTATAATAAGAATAACACCATCATGAAACAGAGTCCTATTTTTTTGATACACCCTGTATAACAAAAGATTACAGTTAACGCTCGATGAAATATCGTTAACATAACACAAGGAGGAGGATTCCATTTTGGGGTACCCTTTTCAATTCTTGCCAACCCTTGGACCCTATATTTTTTGAAAATGTAAAGATGCTCTGCCCCAAAGACTACCATTTTTGTTTTACCTATGAATAAGCTATCAAGAATTAGTCCACATAGACTATATTGGGCTACCCTATCTCTTTTGTAGGATTAAAATTGCTAACTTGGCACCGGCAGCCTAGCTGGTCTAGTGGTTACGATATTCGTTTAACAACTGTAGGTCCTGGGTTCGAATTCCAATATCATCATATTTTATATAAAACTTTTGCTAATTTGTGATTTAGCTTATACTCATAGGTAACACACTATTTTCCAGAAAATGCTGCACATTTCACACCAAAATTAAAGCTTGATTTTAGTTTCATATATAGCCCTCTTTTTCCTAATCCATTCTTGGTTCCAAAAAATATATACCCATGCAGTAGGTCTGAATCTAATACACGACGTATCACATTTTCGCCTAACCAACACCCTTACTTTTCCAAATAATATGTGACGCACATGAAACCACGTTATAAAGCAGTAACTGATTAGTCATTACACAACACATACGGACAAAATCCACCAAAAATGGACATGCCAAAATTATGCCGACGAAAACAGTATTCAAGACTATCTCATAAAATCGCCATCCCTCTCACTTATCATGTTACGAGAAAATGATAATTGATTTAAAGTGGCCTTAGTAACTCTCCATCTCATGGCCTGCAACTATTGTATTTCAAACAAAACATCTTGCCGAAAATCACCCCACCCAGAAATACCCTCTCTTACAAACATATAAGGGCTCTTTTCCTTTTACAAAGTAGAGGAAAGCTCGAGGAAAAAAAAGAGCTGGGAAAGCGCGATCCTTTTTTCTATATCGCTAAAAGGAGTGACAAAGGATCGGTGATTAACACCTCACTGAATGGGTACTTGTCACTTCTTTTAACGATATAGAAAAATGGACCGTGCTTTCCCCACTCTTTTGCACTACTTGTAAAAGAGCAAGGGCCCTAACTAACTCATTTCAAACAGTACATACCGCTATGTATAATAAGATAAACATATTACTGTTTTCAGCATATCACAAACTTATTTGTACTGTACAGGGTGTCCCAGAATGATTTATACCAGACTTGGGTTTGAAAAAATAATAAAATAATATTAAAAATATTAAAAAAACATTGCAGTCCAAGTCGAATGCCTGTAATATAATGGAGAACATGTTTTCTACACATTCGGTTAATTTCATCAAAATATCTCTATCCAATCAAATATAGCCTGACATCATTGAAAATGTGTGAAAATTGTTTTATCCACTTTCAGTGTATTTGCTGAAAGTATGATATAAATCACTCAAACAGAACAATTTCCTCACACCATTCAAAATTACTTCATAAGACATCACCAACTGTTGATATTTATTAATTTTGTAGTGGAAATTAAAAGACGACATTGGCAATTACCCATATATTATTGAAATTGAAGTTTGTGCCAAACCTGGTCACTTTTACAAAAGAATCCATATTTTCTGACAGAAACGTCCGATTTTTAATATTCAAAATTCCTAGGAAAGCTAAATGTACATGTGGGAATCATAAACACTTTGACCAATAACCAGTCAGCTCCGGAGCGAGAGCCCGTTTCCCTCGAGGGATCTACAAATTGACTAGTGTCACCGTGGTAACGTGTACCCATCAATTAGTGCAATCATTGCATTTTCCTTTTTCAACCCTAAATATTTGCATACAAATTAACATCTGAACAAATTGGAGTACAGCCTAGCTACCAGAATTCTTTGCAGCAGCTAGTTTGATAATTGAATCTCACCTTTGACCCGAATATCTCTCAATACAGGTCAAAATACACCTTTTTTACCGCGATGAGACTGCCATTTTCTAGGCGAGTTTATACCATTTTAATGATTTTTTAGGTTAAGTGTGATAATTTTTACATTAAAAATAATCCTTGTAGTATTATATAGTAGTGATTTTTTTAACATTATTTCAGAGATAATAGACTTATTTTATGGTTGAAAATCGACAAAATGGGATTTATTTTCAATCTGTGACGGAAGGTTGTTTCTTTGGAAACGCAGTACTGTTCCCATGCCCGCCCTCTTTTGAAATATCAAACTTATTCGTCACCCAGCTGACAACTAAATGTTAATGGCAGTGCGTCACTAAATAGCACGCCCTCAAGCCGAACACCCTCCCGTTCCTGAGCAGACTGATAACAGTGGCATTCATAGCTAATAAAATGCACCTTTCTTGGTATAAATCATTCTTGGACACCCTGTATACAGACCGTTTGCTTTGTCTCATTTTGCTTCATCCTATTGAAAAATAGGCTTGATTAAATTTGATTACAGAAAGTAAAATATGTGCTATTTTTTTAAGAAGAAATATGCTTCAAAGCATTAAACACAACAATTTTACACATGGATGATTTCTTTCAATAAACTGGCACAGTTTTGATATTGTTTGCTCATGGTCAAACAAGCATATCTCTTGATAGACTCAAGCAAATTCGACAAAACAAAATGCATATGAAAGCTTATTTATTATCTTGAGGCCTATATAATTTCAAAATCCAAAAAAGAAATGTTTAAAAGAACAAAATGACATTTCCCAAAACAACAACCTTTCTCAAAGTGGCACACCCGATTTTATGTGCTCGTTCGTTGTTGATCAAACTTATTTTTAAATTCAGAAAAGTAAACACAATCAATAAATGGCATTTTGGATTTTATAAGATTAATGCCATATACTGAGTAATCAATTAGGGTAATGATGTGGAACAAGTGCACCCTTTTTTAGGGACACCCTGTATAAGTATGTCTTGCATAGGCCCTACAGTTTCTTTTGCGTGACCATTTTGATATTGCAACCAGTGTTGTAACTGTAGAAAGGAACTGATTAACACGTTTTTAGAGGTGTAGCTGAATTAAAACCCATGCAGTTTGCGAAGCCATCTGAGCCATTTAATTTTTTGTCTTCACTTCACTTCTGTCCTTCCTGCCACATGACAACCTTTTGGGCAATCATAAAGCAGATTAATTGTCAGAGATTGTGGGTATGTCATACAGCAAATTATCGGGGTGATCAGATTTAATAATATCTTATAAATAAATATTATTGGTACAGGCATTTTAATAATTTTGTTAGGTACATTTTGCATGTGTATAACCAGGGAGTATGTAATAATGGCAGAGGAAATTCAGACCACAAAAGTGACGCGCAAATTGATGTGCGAAGTGAATCCGAGAATAGCAACAGATAATACAGACAATGGCACTATTCTTTGCAAAATGGTCGACAGCTTGTGAGCATGTAGGAAACTAATGAGACGTGCAATATTATGTGACTCTGACGAATTGCTAATTTAAGGGCACTATACTCTATTTGGCTTCCTCTGGACAGTGACGTAACTTAACAGGCGCAGCATTTACGCACGCGTATATACCTTCCGCCTTTCAACGCTCGTGTGTATACGCCAGCGCCGCGAGTAGGCGCGCGCGTTATGTACTGCAATAAGTATAATATGCGGTTATGTCACTGTCTCGTGATGGCCAAATAAACTATAGCACACTGTTTAGCTTCATTCTTGGCAATGCACAAGCTAAACTAAATTATTTGATCCTAAAACCGCCGTTGTTAATCGTTCGTCCCATTTACTTGATCAAGTAACCTCGGATGTATAATTTAATGAATTTACATTGCTCATGTAAAATCAAACCCTCTCAGAGGCTATATATATAATCATCTACTTGATCCAAATTGTGCATGGAATATCATCACAGTCTTTGTTTCCTTGTAGTTTAATGGTCTTTGTAGTATGGCTGTCCTTTGGGTTTTTTGCTGATAGTCTATGACCTCCATTTCTTGCACTCTCTGTGTATGTAAAAAATCAAAGAAAAATTAAATATGAGTTATATTGATATGGAAGAAAAGAAAAATAATCTCTATTAATATAGGGGGCAAATCTTTTGACCAGTTGTTAAAACCTGTATCAAATATTGTTTATACATACTGGGCCGTATTCTCCTACTAAATACGGTTTTAGCATAAAACCATGTTTAACTAAACGAGTGGTTAATTTAAAGGTAGATGACCCGATCACATTCCGATTTTCAACTTGAAGTTTTCTATTCTACATGAAAGGTCATCCTTAAAAAAGTTGTGTTCCAAAGTTTGAGTTGCATAGCTCTTATGGTTCTTATTTTAGACGCACAAGATGCTGTGAACTGTACCCATTGAGTAGTACACAAACTATATAGGTGGTTACCACCATTCGCGGTAATTCGACGTTATTTCATCGATTTCTCCGTAATTATACCGATTTAGGCCGTCAAATTTCAGTATGATGATGAGAAAAATACGAGCTTTCATATGATATGAAAATCTCCGTATGTTTGAAATAATTCTGTGTTACGAAAATGTGATCGGGTCATCTACCTTTAAATGTGAGTTCATCCTTTAAACAACGTGTTTAACAAAAACATTTTAACATTTTAAACTCTGCAAATCTCATTCCCAGAGTGGTCATACGTTGATTGTATACAGGTATTTATTTCATTGTGGCCCTAATGGGTTACAATAGATATCGACCGAATACCTCAAGGTTGAATGATCATTC
This sequence comes from Ophiura sarsii, assembly GCA_035610835.1. Classification (NCBI taxonomy): domain Eukaryota; kingdom Metazoa; phylum Echinodermata; class Ophiuroidea; order Amphilepidida; family Ophiuridae; genus Ophiura; species Ophiura sarsii. The sequence continues at coordinate 16,228,850 of CM069459.1, read as the reverse complement.
AAGATATGCAGTTGGTGGCGACTTTAGTTAAACGCGTACTTGGTTAAAAGGTCAAGTTTGTGTTAATTTTTCGCACCTTTAGAGCAAACTGGAAACTATTGTGAAAAGTGAAAACGCTTGGCTCGTACATTTGTATTACTTAAACACGTGTCTAACTCGCCTTTAAACTTTAAACATGGGTACGGGTACGGGGTAGTTATCATACAAAGCAATAGGGAACTGATTTGGTGGTGTGGGACATAATAGTTAACTTTGTCTGATTTTCATTTTATTGTGATTTGTTACCGCCCAAGCCTGCCAAGCCTGGCATATGGGCTGTAATTATAACAAAGACAACGACGATGTGAATAAGTCTTAAAAATGAGAGATTTCCTACATTTGACAGCTTTGGGACTCTTTTTGTAATACACCTATCAGTTGTAAGACGCACTATACGACCTCCGGGAGAGGTGCGTCGTGGGTGCGTCGTTTACCAATAATTTTTGACGGAGGGTACGTCAGTGGCAGCCTTTGGTCCGTCAAAAAAATGACGGAGGGTGCGTCAAGGTCCGTCACTTTACATGGGTGCGTCACAGTGTACATTTGTTAACGAACAACAAAATACGACCTTTAAATATACGCTATAGGCCTACTATACCACATAACTCCTTAATACCGCCAACCATATCTGACTATTTGGTTTAGTATACAAAGGTTTACATTGAGTTTAGTTTAATTTCATTTGGGGTGCATCAGCAGTGGCGTAGCTCAGGGGGGGGGGGGGCAGGGGCAAGGGGGGGGCAAATGCTCCCCCTGAGGAAATAGGAAAAAATTGAGAAAAAAGACCGAGGTTATTAGCCAAATAGAAGGCAAAATTGTAAATGGAGTACATTTACCGTGCGATTTTTTTCGACTGTGCGATTTTTTGGGGGGACTGTGCGAAATTTTTCGACATTACCCCCCCCCCCCCCCCCCCACTTACGTGAAATTCACGAGGTAAGTGACTAGAAAAAAAATTGGGGCAACCTTTTACGAAAATTTTAGAAATCTTGCCCCCCCTGAAAAAAATCCTAGCTACGCCACTGTGCATCAGGGTGGGGGGAGCCCCGGGGACTTATCACAATAGCGGTATACGTGTATGTGCCGCCTTTTGGGGTGCCTTTTCTCGAAGTATATGGGTGGTATTGATTAAATCAGAAATGTTTTTGGTATTTTTAAATGCCTCCTTAAATTCTTTGATGGTTTATAGGTGTAATTTCCAATCCGAATTTCAAATGTTTAAATACACTTTCGAGAACCCAATTTTGTTTAAAATACACTTTCGAGAACCCAATTTTCTACTTTTACCTCCCGTTTATTGTATAATAAGGGATGAAGGATGCCCCCTTCCCCTCCCCCACCCCCTGATCACGCCACTGAACGGGTCGAAGCAGAATGGGAAATGTTCTAGAAATTGTTTCATCCTCATCCTGACATTTATGATAATCAGTTAAATATTATATGAATTTTAGACCAGTCAGACATTATTGCACATATACAAGTTCTCCTCTTGGTTCCGTCTATCCCGGTCCCGGGTCTATATATTCGAAGGCCAGGGTGACAATATCGAATAAGGGCAGATCCCCGTGAATCAAAAGTAGTTTCATTTTCAGTATAGTCATCGTGTTTTATCCAGTTTAGTCAACGATATCTGACGACGGGGTGCGTCGTCATGGTCCGTCATGGTCCGTCAGAATCCACCAATGGTGCGTCCAAAAATTGACTGAGGGTGTGTATTTGGATGGCAATGGTCCATGGTTTTTTTGACACAGGGTGCGTCATGGTACATGAGAAGTTGACGCACCTCGGTAAAGTGACGCACCACTCCCGGGGGTCGTATAGTGCGTCTTACAACTGATAGGTGTATAAGTTTCTGAGGATTTAGTGACATTTTAGCTCTTTTTGCCATAGAGCAAATACACAAAACTTGCCCCATCAGGAAAAGGCGTAAGTTCTGATAAATTTAGACTTTTAGAAGTGTACGTCACATTCAGAAAAAAAACCAAGCTTATTTAATAATGTTGAGCTGCTAGATTTACATAGTGTCCTGGACTTCTGGGGGGGGGGGGGGGGGGGGGGGTAGTGCAGTCATGTACCAAGACAAACCAGACCAGAAGATGTTATTCAAATAAGCTTAGATTTGAGACCCATGTTTATCCATAATAAGTTTAAAAATAGAATGGGGTGTGTGCGCTAGAAACGAGTTTGGGTATCCATTTTCAACACATACACCTGAACTATAGAACGATTCCCCAATTGTCACAATAATTGTGACTTCATGTAGGGGTGGGGGTTGAAAAGAGATGAACCCCGGGATGATCCATTTAGCCTATAAAGTTTTAAACTGTCTTTGCTACAATATAACATAGTTTTTTGAGTGAAAGATGTTGGGTACTCCAAATGAAATAACTCTACATTTCTGCATACTATTTTTTAGCAATATGCTGCTATCTTCAGTAGATAGCAAATGTGATAAAATACTACCTATGGTACCAAACACCTAAATCAAGTCAAATGCTTGATTATATATGAATAAAAGGACTCCAAAGATGTATTTCTATTCCACAAACACTCTACAAACAACATTTAATAACAAATTCCACACTCTAAGGTGCACACCACCAAATTATATTTTGCATCCTGGCAATACAGTGTTTGAAATTAAGACCATAAGTCTAAATTTAACATCCTAGAAAAGGTAAAAAGTCATTTAAATATATACCTAAATGTTTCATATATTCCCCAAGAACTATATATTCTAGGGACTCCCCTGCCGAGGCCTGCTTACGAAGTATTTTCAATATTTCAGAGACTCGAATCACTAACGGGTCTCCCAATGTGACCTCACCCATGTCACACACCAGCCCGTCACCCTTTTTCCCGTGGACACCTTGCAAAGTCTCCCACTACTTCTGCTTTTTTGTAGTGGGGCTTCGGGGCGGCAGGAGATCAACATTGAATCACGGTAAAGCAGGCCTCGGCAGGGGAGTCCCTAGAACATATAATTCTTGGGGAGACTCCCCTGCCGAGCTGCTTCCTGAATGATTTGATGTTGATATGACTAATTTGCATCAAACCAGTCTAGCACAGTAAACCTGGTGGGGCGCAAAAAAGCCAATCCGCTCTCAGTATAATTTTATGATCAGATTGACAACCGACGTCACCATGACATCAAGGTCAAGGTAAGCTTGCCCCGTGTTAATCATCTAACATAGGTCTAGCCCTGCCTTTAAAATCGTCTACTGATAGAACAACTCACCTAGTTTCTTGGCTGTCTGCTGGGCGGTCTGGATAAGACCGCCCTAATGGCCAGTAATAGGCCTCAGAAAAAATTGTTGTGGGTCGCCATGAAACTGCTTCTCAAATTACCTTCATAGATCTATATCAACCCCCGATGGTTAAGCCCATGAAGTCACAATTGCATGTGTCGAGTGCGCGGAGGCACACTTGTCTACAGCATTGCATTTGAGTCCTTATAACTACCTGAATCAGCCCGCAGGCTATTGTACTTTTCGCCGCGGGTCTGTGAGGTTCAGAGTGTGTCAAGAAGAGCCGATCGTTATTCTTTACCACGCACACCGGACTTTCTTTCCGAGTAGTACATCCGACAACGTACGGGGCACCATAGCCTGTCTGCGTGCACGGACGAGCCCGAGCTAAGAGAGGGAAGGTTAGGGGTGGAAAAAGAGTGAAAACTCATTTCTTTTGTGGCCAGAAACCCCGGCCCGAAACTCAGTGTAACACCTGCGCGTGAAAGGGTCATTGATGAGAATGACAAAGCGTGAAGTTCAGAGCACCTATGCGCGGACGCAAGGGCTATGAGAATTACCGTTTTCAGAGTCATATTTTTAAAGGTCGCCTTCGCCAAATGCTCGAATGGCGGACCCTTCAAATAATCGAGAATAGTATTTAGCTCCCCCTGCAAGCAGGAACGAACTTCCTGGATTTAAGGCCTCTCGTTGAACATCCCATCCGAGTCTCGAGATGACCAGCTGAATGTGATGCTGATCGAGTCTCTTCTCGAGAACTTGCGTAAATCTGCCATGTCGTCCAGGTACTTATACACATGTTGACTCCAATGCGTCTGAGGACGCTCCCACCTCCCTGATTACCCGGGTAAACACCCTGGGCGCGGTAGAGAGGCCAAAAGGCAGGCATATGAAACTGTACGCCTTGCTCTGAATTTTGAACCTGAGCCATTAATTTCTGGCTGGCTGGGGAAATGGGCCGGCATGAAGAATTGAAGATACGCATCCTTGAGGTCCACTCTCGGAGCAGGCATCAGAGTGACAGAGGTCCATGTCACCTGCACCAGAAAATACCGGCACAGGGACACAGGCTTGTCCTGCTAAAAAGGGGAACTATCACTGAACGTCGGGCGAACCAAGTTCATTGCGGCATTGCCATTGAGGGGAGCTTGCTGCCTCACCTGAGGTTGGCTGCATGCTACTATAGGCTTAACCCTGGATCGACAGGGTATATGCCCGGCTAAGCCACTCGTCATAATACCGCTATACAGCGGCGTGGATGAATGACCATTGATCATACCGGCTTGAATAGGGTGATTATATCTAATCCCCAGGTTCACACTAGCGGCAAAGCTGCCAGGGAAGCCTAGGGAGGTCCTCTCTTGGTGTACAGACGCCGTGGATAGGCCACCGGTAGTATAGGCAGTAGCAGGGCCTGCACTGACCCCGCCCCGACTGGTTGGTGAGTGTGCCGAGGCTATCTGAGGTAACATGGCAACGGAACTCACTACCAGCTAGCTTGTCTGCAATAGATGCAGGTTCAACACACACGTTTTCGCTGACGGTATGACGCTGTGTTAGCGGCAGGCATCAAGACACGTCCGGCTTTGTGCTACTAGCTCAGGGGCAACCCCAAAACGTTCGTTTAACTCGCCTGGTGGAGCTGTGTACTCAATGGGTACAGGTCCCGCCTTTCCACTGCTCACACCGACTATCACAGGCCTGGCCTGTAACTGATGAGTCAGCTACAGGAACTCCGGTGAAAGCGGCCAATAGGCGATCCCTGATGGGGGCGGCCACTGGGCGAACCAGCGGTACAAGTGGTAGACTATGGACATTAACTAAAGCGCCTCCAAGTGACAGCATTTAACTATTGAACTATAATCATCCATGACTGAATTTTCCAACCAGCAGTATATAGGCCAATAATAAAATATTGTTTGGTTGTCCTCGACATTCCTATCTTATTTTCCGTCAGTTCTAAAACCTTGTATCCTTATTCATAGTCAAATTACCCGCTCATGCTTATAACTGATCAATATACCCTGAGACGATCTACCTGTATTGTATCAGTGCAGTGGCGCCGGATTTGACATACCGATAGACCAGTGTGCAATGAAGGCACTGCATTCATGTGTATAGTAGCGTGTGAATATGCTAAGTTGGGGTGAGTTCAAACGCCAATTAGTAGCCGTTGATGGGCAGAGTGTCGATTGGGAAATGTGTTGAAATTAATTTGTTGTTGTATTAGTTTGTTTCTTTATTGACATCATTGTTCACCGGCCTATGGTGAGCGTGTGAACTATCACTAAAAATGTTTTAGATATGACCAAATATAAGGACTGTGACCGGGGACAACTATAAATTATATATATTTTGGGACCTTGATGTATAAATAAGTATTATAGACGAAATCATTCTCTTTAATGCACAAATTACAGAGAAATCTTGAAATGAAAGTTACAAACAGTTTGAATTTTTGTTGAATTTTTGAATTTTTTGCGACACATTAATTTTCACTCGTCTGTATCGATCTGCTATGTTGCAGGGGAATGGCATTTGGCTCTCGATCTCATCTATAATAATAATAATAATACACGGCATTTATATAGCGCTTTTTACATACATCCATCTCAAAGCGCTTTACAATTTATTCCTATAGGATAGTCAGAACCACGGTTGCAGCCTATCATGGCGCAGGGTCATCAGTACAACGACTGTGACTACCTTAAAATCCTGGGGTGCTCAGTGGTCATTACAAGGGGGTATCATGCGCGTCCAAGGACTTTCAAAAAGTACCCTAAATACGTAATCGTGTTAACGTGAAAAAGCACCCCTAAACAAGTATGGCACAATAAGTAATATCAGTATTTCCAATACCCTAAACCAGTACTCAAAATATTTTGATACCCTAAGCAAGTAATTTGTATAGTTTAAACCTCTTACCGCGTATGACACATTTCTAACCCTTTTTTCCTTCCCTTAATAAGCTAAAAGTATTATGAAACATGCCGAGCTGATCTATCAGATCACTTGCAAAGGATACAATTTGAGAAATATATCTCGCCCTTGTATCAAGGCTATTTAAAATTATAATCCTCATGGAGCAAATAAGGACCATAAATACGAAAGCCAATGATGTAAAAAGTATACCCCTTTTCTTAATTTGGCTTGTTTTGTTACCCTATTCACGTTACGTACGTAACGTGCCCCACCTTGAAAAACTACCCTAATTACGTGATTTCTTGGACACGCATGATACCCCTCTTGTAATGACCACTGAGCACCCCGGGCTTAAAATGCACAAGTGACAGGCCCGGGATGATCCCCTACTCTTAACGATAGGTCTGTGACTATTTCATGTGTTCAGGGTGAAGCGTCTGAATACACGGGACCACCGGCTTTACGTGACTTTCCGAACAGGATACAAACATGTTGACCGCAGTGTGGCTCGAACTCGCAACCTTATGATCCTGAGACTTGCTTCTGATCCACTGGACCACACGTGCTCTAGGTTTGACTAATATTCATTACATCCATTTAAACAACAACTTTTATACATCAATTTTCTAATATATTGACTCCCATAGTTAGCTTTAAAGACAATTGACATCAGAGCAAGCGACCATTGATGTTTAGCTATGGTTCGATTCCTATTGTTCAGCTGATCGCTAGTGGGCACTGCATTTGATATCCGTTATATGCTTGCGGTAGCACTTGTGGCGGACATCCTTACTTGTACCTATACGTGTATGGATGCCCTTCAAAAAGCCTTTCTCCAAGGCATCGAAATGCCCAGAGGAAAGACCAATACAAGGATCGAGGGACATGTATGGCTCACTGTGGGAGCAGGAGCGGTGCACCATACAAAGAGGGCTGGAGTCCCATTCAGGAACCAAACCTGGGCATTCAGAGCACGGGTGAAACATGGCTATGAAGTACTGTACGAAGCACATTGGGTACTAAATGGACAGAAGATATGAAAAACCAAATGCTATATAGTATACCGACGCATAGCTGTGGAAAGTACTAACGCTGCAAGCATGTTAAGATGACGTAGTATAGACTATATACTATCTAAATTTAAATTTAAATTCTCTAATTCAAATAATGTAAAATTACAAAGGGCAATTATCCCAAAGGTTAGAGTGATTCAGAAATGCACGGGGATATATCTATATAACAGAATAGCTGTATATGATACAATGCAAAAATTGTACACGTTAAATACCACATCCTAATAACAAGACTACATCGATTTAATAAAGATACGATACCAACATCAAATTATGCGATGAAGTCCTATACTAATATAATATAATCCAGGATCGCGGAAGAGAATATTCGAAACACGAGATTTAGCTGCCACGTTGTAAACAAACAATCAAAATGGCAGCAAATCTCAGAATTTTTTTATCATTTTTACAACACAATTTTTGGTTGAATTTTGCACATTAGAAAGATCCAAAAAGAATTCCAAAACGGTCCACCTTAATGTACTAAATCCAGTATAGCACCCACACGAATTGTCACGAAACAGCGTGTAAATTCCAAGCTCAAATATATAATAACAGAGAACTTCACAAGGCACGGACGTCCTATTCAAAGGTGTCCAAGTGAAAAAGGGTGACGTGACGTGGTGATATGTCACATCGAGAGGCTCGTTAGTGATTCTAGTCTTTGAAATATTAAAAATATGTCAAGTTTTTGGAGCATGCGCATCTCCTGAGAAGATGCAAATTAGTCAGATCTAAATGCATGTAAGCAACTCGATAGGGGAGTCTCCCTAAACACTTTTGGTATGGAAATGTTGAAAAAACTACCCAGGGTGGAAATGGGCGAAATTTAGGGAAGAAAACCGGACTTGCGTGGGAATTCAGTGTCTATATTAGTCAACTTGACCAGGGAGTACGTCACACATCTGTGATTAACAATTCAGTGTGCATTCACCCGCTGTGGCTATTAGGCAATGCTGCCAGTGCCAGCATAGATTTCAAATTAGATTTTCATGGGTTAATCAGGGCTAAGGGTCCATGCAAACAGAGGTTTGGCAAATGTGGGCAACAAGAAAAAAATAAGCGTTCAATAACCATATTGCTGACAGTCTAATCGTAAGTAACCATTATCAATTATTAGCTTGTGATCGACTTACATAAAAATCTATCTATCTCTGGTGGATGTGTTTGTATTGCACAGTTCTTTCCTTTTCTCTGTGTATGTCTTTAGCATAGGTCAAGTAATTTGCTATAGATGCTGCTTCTATCAATATTTCCTAGAAGGAAAGAAAAATAATCAAACAAATTATAACAGATAAAAGTTTCTGACATTGTTGACAGGAAATTAAAAGAGGACAATTTGTCCTTTTATTTATAAATAAAAGTATAATACCGGCCCACCTAACCTATCAATCACGTATTTGCATAATCTCTGTAAGTAGATTACCCCACCCGAAAATACTTAAGCCTAATTGCGTTCTGTTTTGGGGTGGGGTCTACTTAAGGAGATTATGCAAATATGTGATTGATAGGATATATAGGTGGGTTAATAATTATTGTGTAATATATATGGTATGAGTTGCAATTCTCAATATCAAAGCCATATAAAGCGGAGTGGAGTTAAGAAACTTGCCAAAACACAGGAAGCTACGCACTATTTTCGGCTTCACACACTCTATCCTCCTGTGTTGATTCAGCTCATGAACTGAACATTTTTGTGCGGCGTAATCCCAGTGTTGCGACATTGTGATACGTACAAATACAAACCATATATAACAGAGAAAAGACAGCGTATGTGCGCAATGTTTTTCACAAATTGATTTATACCCTTCTAGAAATTACACCAGGGTTTTCACTACCGTTGGTAAATTGGCACACATTGTCAGCAACCGGCACCAACGGAGGGAGCCCCACCCAATGAAATTGAGGGTTTGCTGGACGCTGGTTGGTATGGAGCTGTACCTAATTTTCAGGTCATATCACCAATCTATGGAATTGCCCATTTAATTCATTGTGGCCCTATTGGGTTACAGATATCGACCGAATGCCTTACACACGGTGCTTTTAAAGTCTATCTTCCAAGCCTAGTGGGAACGCGCAATAAGGGGGTTCGACCCTACATCAACGATGTAGGGTCGAAACCTACTCGAAGAGGTAGTCTCGCACCTAGGACCTAGGATGTAGCATCGAGTCCACGTCCTGGTATCAAACAGCCACAGTGGGAACGCGCCCTAAAAGACCCAGGCCATAAAACTTGAGACCCCACTAAATAAAACCAATGGCATCGCGGACCTACTTAATACATATTATGCTCTATGGGAGACTTGACAAATTTGCGTCGAACCCCCCCCCCCCACCCCCTCTTTCGCCGCTTCGCTAGCCCCACTTTTCAAATATAGGCCTACATAATATGAACACACTAGCGGGTCACCCTCGCTACGCTCGGGTCCTCGCTAGCTGAGTATTATGATCTAAATTAGATACCTTCATGATTTGTAGCAAAATGGGCATATAGATAATGGGTTCAAAATTATAGATCCCTGAATTCTTTTTTTCATTTGAAATATAGACTTTGTCTAGGTCCCAATTTCAATACCCTTTTTAGGTGGGGTGGGGGTAGGGGGGGGGACGACAATATGTTATAGTTACCCCATACACCCAACAAATGTTGTACCTACCCCCAGATACCCCATAGAGTGTATAGTATACACTGGTATAGAAGATAGTGTAGGCCTACGGTTAGTCGTCAACATGATCAAAGCGTATAGGCTATTGTGAAATAGCAAGAGATCCTTGTTACTCCAGATGCCCTTATCGGTGCCACGGCGCCCTTAATAATCCAGGGATCTTATTAAAGCCTACCCAGAAACACTAAATATTATTATAGGTATCCCATAATAAGACATGAAATAACCACTCAATATTATTGAGATTGATTTTTCAATCTTTTCAATCTTTTGATTTAATTAAGAGAGTAGGTGTCTTAGATCAGGTAGGCCCTACCCCATACATCCTTAAAATCCAGTTATCCCAGGTGCCCTTAATATTCCATACCCCATATTCCAGGTACCCAGTGTACCCTTAATAAACCAGACATGTCTACCCCATGTGTTGATACACACGTATAGGCCTAGATTTCACAACCCCCTTTCCCGGACGCCCCCTCCCCTAAAATTTGCCAAATCTCTTCATAGAACACGCGTATTAAATAAATGTAGGTCCGCGACACCGCCACTGGTTTTATTTAGTGGGGTCTCAAGTTTTATAGTGGGTCTAGCACAAAGTTGGAGGGAGGCGGTGTCTCACTGCACCATGATCACTTTGTACCCAGTTCAGTGTTAGCCATCCGTTTTTTTATATTTTCAGCCTATTGATATTAAATTATTTCTCTCCAGTAGGCCTGAACGTATGTGTATTTCTACCATGCATATTTTGCTCCAACTTCCTTTATTTAACAGGTCCTTGTTTAATTTTAGGCCTATATAATAAGATATCACGGTTTTCTGGCATATCTATGTTTTTATATAGCGCGCCCTGCCCCCGCTGTGGCCCGTGTTGTGGATGGGTCCGCGATGGGATCAAGGCACAGTCATATAAATGCAATTCCCTGTCACTATTCAACATGTTATCCTCGATGTAGGCCTTCGATTTGCGCCTTATACGGTTTGCGCCAGCCATGACCCTGACTATATGATTTGTTATTGTCTCATCATGCCGTTTTCTTGTACTATAGGGTTGCACTACGGAGCAACGGATGATTGCCGCCTTTACTCTACCACACATAACAAACTACGTTTTCGTCACTAACATGTGTGCGCCAATACGTGTTCGCTGGTAATCGCCCGATTACGCCGGTCATCACCATGGTGTGCCCAGCATATACGCGGCGCGTAGCAATAATGTAGCAACGGGCTAAAAAACCTTGAATTTCACAAAATCTAACCCAAATTAAAAAAATCAAACATAAACTGGTTCGTCGTGGGACCCATACGCACTCGCACAGAAAATTTGAAGTCAATCGAGGGTGCGGAAAGGGGAGAACATCTCATGACAGGAATTGGCAACTCCGTATTATATTATAGACTAGCGGGTACCCTCGCTACGCTCGGGCCCACGCTAGCTGATGTATTATGATCTAAATTAGATTCATGCATGATTTGTAGCAAAATGGGCTTAACATTATTGACATAGTCCCTGAATTATTTTTTCATTTGAAATAGATTGTTCACAGAAATGTTGGACTATCTCTGAATCTCGAACCCAATTTCAATACCCCATTTGGGAGAAACAATGTCGTAGTTACCCCACATATACCCCAAAATGTTGTACCCCAGATATCCCATATGCCCGTATCCAGATTATCAAGTAAGGGAAGCGCAGATGGCAGATGCACCCGCTAGAAGAAAGTGTGCAGTTAGTCATCAAAGCGTAGTCTTTGATCAGGTAGGCCCTACCCCATACAACCTTAAGTTATCACAGGTGCCCTTAATATTCCATACGCCATCAGGTACCCCGTGAGCCCAGTGGCCTACCCCAAGTGTTCATACTATGTAGGCCTAGGATTTGAATTTTATAGTAGAGTATCAGTTAGTGAGGCGACGAAAGGGGGCGGGGGCAGGGTCGGGTTGTAACCCCTAGATTTCACGACCCCCACCTTAAATTTGCCATGTCTCCCATATCGAATACGTGTATTAAATATGTCCGCAACGCCACTGGTTTCATTTAGTGGGATCTGACATTTTATAAGTGGGTCTTTCATATTAACACTGCACAAAAAGAAAGTATCCGCATCTCATATCATCAATTGTTTCCAACACCTGTACTGGCCGGTGTGAGACCCGCATCATTCATGATCTTTATGTAAGCAGCACACCGTCTCTCCATTTCTGTGCAACCTTCCTTGTAACTGATCCAAATCTAAGAGCAACTTCAGTTACATAAACTCCAGAGAAAGAATTGGTGCACTGTAGAAGTATTGTTTTGCTTACCCATAAGGTAAACCATACGATGTGCGCCGTTCGGAACATGATTGTCTTTTCATGGAGAGAAAGAAGAGGTACACTTTAGATTTACTGTTTTGTTTACGCTCTTTTTCTGGGTATAGGGTTAAGTGCAACAATGGAAATTGCATCATTTTGTATTGAAATGGCCACTGCTTCATCAATATTGGTGCTATTGTGAAAATTGAGGTGTCAAAATGTGCGAGGGAAAATTCCTGTTGTTTTCTACTTGTTGAATTTATTTAGTGTCCTAAGAATTAAACACAGGGCGCCTCGAAAATAAGTGGATGCATGCTTTCTTTTTGTGCAGTGTTTAGTTGGCGGGAAGCGGGGTCTTACCATGATCATGATGATCACTTTGTGTACCCAAGTTCAGCACTGTGTAAGCTACCTGTTTATTTTATTTCTCGGCCTATTGACATTAACTTATTTCTCCAGTAGGTATGTAGGCCTAAACGTAAGTGTATTTTCTACCATTACCAAGCAAAATTCTCACACCGTTCCTTTATTTAACAGGTCATTGTTATAATTATTTTTAGGCCTATCCCAATTGATATGAAAGATATCACGGTTTTCTGGCCTATCCATATTTGTATGGATGGTTCGTGATGGGATTTAAAGGCATATTATGTGATCTTTCCAGGGAACGCCCTCAACATCGAAAAAAATATAGAAAGCAGATTTTCTTGCAGATTTACATTTCTGATCCATAAATCATGCATACATTCCAAGTTACAGGGCGATACGATTCTTAATTACTTCAAAATCATGGTTTTAGAGTGAAAATAAACTGTCGGGATTCCGACAGTTTATATTTTTCACTCTAAATTCACTCTAAAACCATGATTTTGAGGTAATTAGGAATCGTATCGCTCTGTAACTTGGAATGTATGTATGATTTATGATCGGAAATGTAAATCGAAGCAGCAACGCAACGAAATGGACAGACTAACACTGCAAATTATGAGCGTTTACTTTTGGACAAACTAAAAGTAAACTCAATTCTAAACACAAAACTAAACGTAAAAGTAAACGCAAAACTAAACGTTTTTCTTGCATTTTGATTAGAGGCTGGGTGGAAAACAGCTTAGTTGTTTGGCTCACATAAGTGTTTAGTATTGCGTTTACTTTTGAGTTTACTTTTAGTTTGTAACGCTCATAATTTGCAGTGTAAGATAATTAGTTCTAGCCAGAATTGCGATATTCGGTGTCAGCTCATTATTACATGAATTTATGGCTCAACCTCCCTGGCTGACAGCGAAGGGCACATATAGCCTGCCTTCGAGCACGGACGAACCCGAACTAAGAGAGGGTATAGGTAAGGGTGGGATATGAGTGCACACTTGTTTCGTTTTTGGCGTGGAGTTCTGAGCCCCTTTGCACGGACGCAAGGGCTATGAGAATTACTGCTTTCATGTAATGTTCTTGAGAGTCACATTCGCCATAGGCTCGAATGGTGGACCCTTCAGATAGTCGAGAACAGTATATTAAGCTCCCAAGCAAGAACGATCTTCCTGGTTGGAGGCCTCTCGTTGAACCCCTTCAATAGAAGACTGATCTCTCCGCCGTCATTGACAGAGGATCCATCTTCAAAACCTTTGTGGACTGATATAATTGCGGACTTATAGTTCCTGACAGTAGTGCCTGGAGTCCGGAATCAAATTTCTTGGTTAGAAACTGCGAATACAGTTTACAGTCGCTCGAGTGGGAGAGACCTCTCTCAGCACACCACTTGTAGTAGGGAACCAAACGCTTAGAGTATGTTGTAAGCAACTGACAGAAGACAGAGCGTCTACAGCCTATACGTCCTCGAGTTGCGAGTCCGAGAGCAATACACTGGTAGCTGTTTGTTCTGGTATGAAGCACATTTACAGGTCGATCGCTGGGTGACAAAATGTGCTATTTGAGGCATCAATCTTTGTGGGGCCGGACAGGCGGCCCCTGGAAAGATCGTTCGCGAGGATGTTTGTAAAACCCGTGATGTGAATCGCCCTCAATGTGATTTGGCATACTGGACACCATGTGATCATTCTCATGGTGTGGTGACATAGGGTAGGAGATCTTGTCCCGCCTTCCTTGTTCAGGTACTCCACTGTCGAGTTGTCCGTCTGGACAAGGACACTGTGTCCCTACTCCCTGCAGATCGGACTCGAACCATTGGAGTGTTTTCTCTACTGCCCATAGTTCAAGCAGGTTGATGTGTACTAAGGCTTCTTCACTCCACCATTTAGAGGCCCTTGTAGAACCAGTGCCCCCCCCCCCCCCCCCCCTCCCCAACCCGACTTGGACGCATCTAACAGAATGTTTTGGAGAGCCATGTGACCTGGCACCACAAAATGAGCCTAGAGTAAAGTAGCAAAGATTAAAATGATTTTTTTTCTCCTTCTTCACATTTTCAGAAAGTAGATGTCCTCAGGTTTATGACACCAAAGTTGTTAAAAAAGGTGGACTTGTCACCCATATATCAAAATAATTGTGATTATCAATTAATTTTTAAAGTACTTGAACTATTGAATTAAGTAGGGTGACATTTTGTTGCTAATTAGGCCTAAAAAAAATATAAATGTTTGATTGGCGTAACCCGACCGACCCTAAATACATCGCCGACCCTGAATATTTTTTATTATTTTGAGGGGGAAAAAAAACAAAAAAAAACCTGAAATCTGAAGTTTGTTATTGTTTAAAACTTCAGAAACTTGTACTCATAGAGTCTGTTGGTTTCTATAAATAAAAAGAAAAATGTTTAAAGAAAAGGGAATTTTTGCCGTCTCTTCATTTGTGTGTACTGCTGTCTTTTAAGTGTTCAAAAGTAGATGATTTAAAAAAATAAAAAAAATAATAATAATAAAAAAATCCCGACCGACCTACCCTATTTGTTTTGGTCATGTTACGCCAATCAAACCTTTTTTTTTTAGGCCCTACGGTATGCATGCGATGTCCTCTTTTAAATAAAAAAAATCCCCAGTTCATTACAAATACAAATAAAGGAGCTGGACCATTAAATGCGCATGTAGTCAAGGATGGACTAGGTGGGGCTATGCAGGTGGTGGGGGGGGGGAGGGGTGGCTGCCATGTTAGGATCTGAACGGTATACATGTACATACAGCAATCATGCAGTTATCAATTAGTTATGAACTTCAGAGAATTCTTCTCTTGGAATTGTCCCACTCTATTGACCACCCTGTATATTAAATTGTTGTCAACTTTAAATTCTGCTATAATTTTTACTGAAAGCCCTATATCCTGCCTTCTTACTACTAATACTATACTTGTTTTTAATGTAATTAATACTTTAGCAAAAATAGATAAACTGGGTAAATCAAAACTAGTAAATAATGTGTTTTTCTTATATGTAACACCCTGTATAATTAATGCACATGCACCCTGTATAATATCACTTGGTATTTAAATATCTGGTGTCCTTGTAGTAATGGTTTCTAAATATCTGTACTCCGTGTCTGTAAATCGGATGTATACAATGTGGATTTGAATCAAAATTGGTGAATTTTCTCTCAATTTACTAAGTGTTGTGACTCTTTTTTACACCAAATGACATACGTAGACCTAAGACCATATACTGACAACCCAGCCTTACACATATTTGATTTTACTTACTTTTTATGACACTGTGTACACTTTGGTCTCTCATATGACTGTTTCCTTTACTACCTCCCTGTCACAGTCCCCGGCAGCCTCAGCCAGCCATCATGCATTAGTAAGCTTGCTCACAGGCTGGGTGCAGAGTGGTGCAGGTCTCGAACTACTTGAATTATAAACATCGGGTTCATAGATACCCCATCTGAAGGAAGAACATTGTAGAAATGAATTAAATTATAGGCTTCTATAGTTGGTATACAACTATACATGCATGTATTGTAGGTAACGATTTAAACCGAACACTGGTTCTCTAGCTGTTAGACAGATTTGCAACTGTCACGCCTTTGTCATAGGTCCGACTTCTTAGTAATTGTTTGATCCTGAAGAAGTCAAAATGTAATCCCGTCAAAAGGTATCACCATTTTAAACTTGTGCACCGATAACCCTGTACAAATATTTTGACTCTTGTTAGGCCAAATTAAAAAAATTGTTTGTCTCAAAGCTCCTCTCCTGTTGTAAAACTAATGCGGAATGCGGGTTTTTTTTCAAGATTTTTCTTTTTTTCAAGATTTTTTTTCAAACTGAGATTCTGTGAAAGA
Organism: Ophiura sarsii; assembly: GCA_035610835.1. Classification (NCBI taxonomy): domain Eukaryota; kingdom Metazoa; phylum Echinodermata; class Ophiuroidea; order Amphilepidida; family Ophiuridae; genus Ophiura; species Ophiura sarsii. The sequence continues at coordinate 16,212,393 of CM069459.1, read as the reverse complement.
GCCCCAAATTGCTTGATCTATAAATAATTTAATGTTTAAACACACAATCTGAACAAATCGGTGTCAAATGTGGGGATATTTTGCGGGTTTTTTTAGGAATAAAATTTAAAAAAAAAAAAAATAGAATTTCAATATTTTTGAAAATCTAACGCGCATGAATTTACCAACGCGCGCGGGAGCTTTGAGACAAACAATTTTTTTTATTTGGCCTTACCAAAATAGTTTTAGACTGTTAGACAGTCACATTGAATAGTGTTGATCAGTTCAAAAATCAATAAACTGTAAGCTTTTAGTTCCATGAGATTCATGCAACATCTCAAATCGAAAATAAAAATGTGTGTAATTAAAATTAAGGCCTCAAATAAAATAAGGTGCTCAAAGTGGTCTGTTTGCTTTTGCTTACTGTACCAAAACAGAATTTCAACCTTAGAATAAAGGTTGTCTTTTTGACGCAAATCATACAAATTTGCTAGATACGGAACGATTTAGGGCAAAGAAAATTGGAATGTTTTTTTTGAAATATCACCCAACTCCTAGCTTTAACAAATTAAGTCACATATATTCAGCAGTTTAATTTAAGGCTACTTGAATATTGCCAGTAAAAATGACGCTTATTTTATAAAAACCAAACATTTTTTCCTCAAAGTTAGGTTTGAACCTCACCATTTTCCTAACCAAACAATATAAAACATAAGATTGATAAAAAAAATTGGTGGTTAATAGTCTTGAATAGCCGATCTAAATTGGACCCACTAAGCCGGAGGAGTTCTGAATTAGGCCGGCCCCATGCACCTAGGGTGCGGTCTGTTTCTTACTAGCCCTACCGGGAGTACGCTGAATGGGGAGATAGAAGGGACGGTAATACCATCGAAGATGAATTCGTAGAGGGCGCGCTAATAGTTAGGTTTTCGGTTAGGAATGAAACCTAACTTTTTTGTCTCTCAATGTTCCTAACCAAACAATATAAAACATAAGAAATTATTTTTTCTCCAAAGTTAGGTTTTAAACCTCCCAATTTCCTAACCAAACAATATAAAACATAGGAAATTGGCAATAGTTAGGTTTTCAGTGGTTTTGAATGAAACCTTACTTTTTTTCTCTTCATAAATCGTGGGATTCGTGCCCCAGTTGAAATTTGCTCAGGAAGAAGTGATATGATTGCATGGAGGGGCATAATGTAATTGGGTAATCGAAGAAAAATTATCAGAACAGAAGAAGGAAGTAGTAATAAAATGTCCTTCTTCATTATGTTAAAATAAAAGTTTGCAGAAAATCATTATAATATTAGACAGCAACCTTACTATGCACAGCAGAGTGCAGACAAACAGTACCACCTCACTTGTCTCCCCTTCATGACGTTGCTGACCGAGTTGTCTTTGCTGAATTATTCCTGCATCATAACTGAAAACAATAAATCAACATTTCATGAAATTATTATTGAAAATATATAGCACAATAAAAAACATTTGAATTTTAAATATTTTGAAGAAAAACATTCAACATAATTAGAATATGGGCGGTTTTAAAAAAAATGGCTGAAAATGGCATATTCAACATTTTGCCCGTTTTTGATCATATAAAGAACTTTTATAGAATAGCCAATTATTCCAACATATGTGCTAAGATAGTCATTTCTTTGTGCCAGAATATGATGGCCCTTGCTTGTTGCAAAAAAACCTTATGCCTGTTTTTGATGCTAAAACGGTCAGGAGTGTAACACTGTTTTTTAACATAAAAATTGAACATGCATTTTTATTAAGCTAGTACAAGAAAACCATCTTTGATATTCATTTCAGAGATATACATTTTGAAATATTGAAGGGTCCACCTTATTCAGAATGAGTCACTGTGAAATTGAACTTGCATAAGTCCAATAAATTATTGATTGTTACACTACAGTATGTCAAAATGAAGAAAGGAGTCAAACTCAAATATTGAAATTAATAAAAATGATGAAAGGTTATGCATTTGTCATTCCATATTTTGTATATGTATACACTTGGCTTGCCATAGATGGTCAAGTGGCATTGGAAATCACATCATAGCATTTGTGGTCAAAGGTTTACTGGGAGAACTCCAAAATGTCAGGAGTGTAACATTGACATGCCATCTAAATTTTGCAAACTTCCTTATATATTTAATTTAGTTATATCAGTTTATTATAGTAGTATATGATGTAAATTAATAAATAGTAACAAATAAAACTGTGTTACATTGAATGTGTCTACTACAGATAGTAAATAGGGGTCAGTCAGGAGTGTAACAAATATGTAGAAATGTAAATACATTTTGGATGGCCCACTGCCGTGCCATAAACTGTAATATAAACTTGAAACTGTCCATGTATACCTTTGATATGGCCATATTCTGATGTTTAAAACTATTAAAATCAAACCTATTAACTAATAATTAGTTAAAACAAAACAAAAACAGGCCTTTATTGTGTAAAAATAGGGGTTTTGTGTGGAAAATCTGATTTTCTTCCCAATTTAGTTGTTAAAGGCATAATGTATTTTCTATGCTTACCAATCTTCCAAGTTGAGGGGAACTGTACTTTATACTTAAAGGTTGTGTTTTTTATCCACCAAACCTATTTTATCCACCATTATTAGACATGTCAGGAGTGTAACACAATGTAGAAATGTATTATATGCATTTTGAATGGCCCACTGCTTTGCCGTAGATTGTAGTATGAACTTGAAACATTCCATATACTATGATATTGCCATATTCTGATGTTTAAAACTATTAAAATTAAACCTAATAACTAATAATTAGTTAAAACAAAACAAAAACAGGCCTTTATTGTGTAAAAATAGGGGTTTTGTGTGGAAAATCTGATTTTTTCCCCTTCAATTTAGTGGTTAAAGGCATAATGAAATTGTATTTTTTATGCTTACCAATCTTCCAAAGTTGAGATACTATACTTTGTACTTAAAGGTAGTGTTTCTATCAATAAAACCTCTATTATCGACCATTATTACAATGTCAGGAGTGTAACACAATACAAAAGTATGTAGAAATGCATTTTGAATGGCCCACTGCTTTGCTGTAGATTGTAGTATGAACTTGAAACATTCCATATACTTTAATATTACCATTTTCTGATGTTTAAAACTATTAAAATCAAACCTAAACTAATAATTTGTTTAAAATTTTTAAAAATCCCTATATTGAGGGGAAAATAAGGGTTTTATGTGGATAATCTCTTTTTTTTAAAAATTTGATTGTTTTAGGCCTAAACAAATTGCATTATAAAATGTTACCAATCCTCCAGAGATGAGCTGTACCTTAAACTTGTTGATTTAAACATAATTGTGTTAATATTTAACAAATGAATGTTTTGAGATTTTACCCAAAAAAAGAAATGTTCTACAATAAATAGTGTTAAAAAAAAATATGAGGACTATTTTGTGTGTTTCTTGATTTGTTTTACATACTTTAACATATTGGGATTACAATAAGATATAGAAATCATTAATATATCCAATTTGAAATTTTGGAATTTTGGGAACACAATCTCCCATTTCTCAGCCATTTTTTTTAAAACCGCCCATAACACTCTCGGGTATTCATTGTAAATATGATGGTCTTATAAGCTACTTGCACGCAATCGCCATTTTAGAATGAAAGCGCGATGCTCTCGATAATCGCTCGCACGCCAAACCGTGTCACGCGTTGCACAAACCTGCGTGAAACCATGACACAGTGTGGCGTGATAGTGCGTGGTGGAGGGGAGAGCGTCGCTTTCAATGGTTCCATCTGTACCGTGCAGGTAGCGTATAATGCATTGGGCTTTAGGCTGTCACTGTACCATATTTGGAGTCGTGTATGGTCACCGCAGACATATTATATATTACATTGTACATTAGACCATCGTATAGCAAACCAGCTACAAACTATATTTTTATTCTTATTTCGGTTTTTTACCCTTGTCTGAAATTAGGCGTTTTCTTAAAATTCAAGGGTACAATATCAATGTGCAGCTTGAACCACTCTCCTCAAGCCTTCACCTTTCTTCAGGAGGTCAAGATTAGATCTTTCATGCACTTTTTGGGGTGAAGATTCACCTCAGTGTGCTATGTTTATTCTACAGTAATATTTGAGAAGTTGAAATATAAAGTGAAGATTCACCATGGATTCACCTGTCCAAAACCTAATTAATCTAGATTCACAACCATTTCAAAAATATAACTAGGCAAAGATTAGGCATCTAATCTTTGCCTAACCTTGAGGAGGGTATAGATTCAAGATGCACATTGATATCTGCATAAAATATTAGTTCTATGAAAGCAAACAGGTCTTTTCATAATCAATTTTTAAAAAAAGTTTCTTTTTCCTTCACAATTAGATGTTTAAACACTAGAAATCATGCGACAGACCGTAATTTTGATTGAAATGCACATATATTTCAAAATTTAGACATGAATATAGTTTGAAATTATTAATTTTGACTCACTGATGACTAATTTGATATTTAATTTTAATACTTAAATCAATTTAAATAAAGATTTTCGAGATAAATACAACATTTTGATCAATTGTACCCCCCCCCCCCCCCCACCACATTGATATTTTTCACCTATTGTCTGAAAATGAGATTCAGGGTCAGAAATTCGAGGAGAATCCGAGAATCCATTCTCGCAAAGATTCCGCCGGCCGGTAATCCAAGTTTGATTCTCATAGATAATCTGTCTAAACACATTATTTAAATAGAGAAGAATCCGTAGATTATATCTCGTAAATCCTTTTGTGAGAATCTGAATGGATTCTCGCAACCTTTGACAAACTTCTGAACCTGAGATTTTTTTTAAAATTCAAAGACCTGTACAATATCGATTCGGGCCAAGTCGGCCGGCCAGTGGGCCGAGTCGGCAATAAGCCGAGTTGGTGTGGGCCGAGTTGGTAAATAGACCGAGATGACTCACTAAATTGATTAGTACCGTACTTAAAGGTAGATTTTATTTGCTCATCAACATATTTTGATCAGAAGAAACCCCATATTTTTCTCATTATTTCTGTAAAATATTTGGCACAAGATACATGTTCCATTTATGTGTTATAGGCCGAAATGCAGTGAATTACTGCCATAGGTGTGCGCATGGTTATAAACACCTGGCCAGTTTGTGTACTTTTCAATGGGCAAATTTCATGTCATAGTGAGCTTCTAAAATAAGAACCATTGGAGTTATTTTAAAACTCAAACTTTGGAATACAACTATTTTAAGGATGACCCTTATGAATGTAGAATAGAAAATATCAAGTTGAAATTTGTGCCAGCAACCGGAACAACTAGGTTTGCTTAGCTACGAAATGAACTATAGACAGTCCACGTCACAGTCTCACTGTAGATGAAATGGGTTTATGGTTGTGCGCGTATCACTCAATGTATATGCAATACGCTGCTTCAATGTGTTTATTCAATTATAAATCCGACTATAGTTCAATCAGTTCCAAGTTGGCGAGAAAGAATCATTTTTTATCTATCCGCGCGCAAATGTAATCCAAGCGTAAGCGTGATGTTGGCATACGCAAGTGTCACGCATACAATGACACTGCGCCATTGCGCGCCATATTTTTCGCCATGCAAGCGTTTCACGGCTGTTTGACAGTCCGATTTATAATGACGTCATCTTAACATTTTCGATAGTTCGATTATCCATGCCAATCCAGTTAGTGCGTGTATGGCAGGCCCTAGCTATGTCCAGTAACTCGAAAAACTTGGTTTATCGATTGAAAATCCAAGTTTTTCAAATGAAAAACCAAGTTTTTCTCGAAAAACTTGGTTTATCAATTGAAAAACCAAGTTTTTCGACAGCTAGGCGAAAACTTAGTTTTTCAAATGAAAAACTTGGTTTATCGATTTGAAAAACCAAGTTTTTGAAAAACTTGGTTTTTCAATTGATAAACCAAGTTTTTCGAGAAAAACTTGGTTTTTCATTTGAAAAACTTGGATTTTCAATCGATAAACCAAGTTTTTCGATCGAAAAACCAAGTTTTTCGAATTGTTGGATATTACACTTAGATAAACTTGGTTTTTCAATCGAGAAACCAAGTTTTTCAACGCCTAATATCCATTAATTCGTTAATCAAACTATAAATACAAAAGAATCTTGAGCATAATATACTTTCATATTTGGAAACGGGCACCAAACAGTTCGTTTATAATATCACATCGCACTACACAAGCCGTATTTGTCTTTGGTCATTTTAGGTTCACAAAATGGACGCCGGTATTTTACACGCTACACTGGCGGCGTGACCAGGGTAAAGGCTTAGCAACAAACCCAGCACTAATTTTATTTTACCCCTTGTGTAATCCGTTATTACTGGTACGCCTAGCTGGTATGCCTATGTCAGTGTGTGCATTGTTTGGGAATTTAAAAACAAAATTGAAGAAGGCTACCATATTATCCCTATTTAGCGCCCAGGGCGCTTAGCAAAGTCATTTTTGGTGGGCGCTTGAAATGTGCCCCCAGATTTGCTTTTTGGGATATTATATCACATTTTGAGTTACGTATAATGTTTTTTTATCGAACAAATCAATCCGCGACATATTTGACGGAATAAAGGACGTTTACGTTGAAACCGCAACGAAAAAACTCTTTTTCAGAGCAATCTAGGCTAAAAATGATGATTTCATAAAATATGCCTTTTTGGGATATTATATCACATTTTGAGTTATGTATGTTTTTTTATCGAACTGGTCAATCTGCGACATATTTGCCGGAATAAATTACGTTAGTGTTGAAATCGCAACGAAAAAAGTCTTTTTCAGAGCGCGCTAGGCTCAAATGCTGAATATCCTAATACGTGCCCCCCGATTTGCTTTTTTAGTATATTATATCACATTTTGAGTTACGTATAATGTTTTTTTATCGAACTGGTAAATCTGCGACATATTTGACGGAATAAATTACGTTCGTGTTGAAACCGCAACGAAAAAAGTCTTTTTCAGAGCGCGCTTGGCTCAAAAGGCTGAATATCCTAATATGTGCCCCCCGATTTGCTTTTTGGGATATTATATCACATTTTGAGTTCCGTATGTTTTTTTATCGAACTGGTCAATCTGCGACATATTTGACGGAATAAATTACGTTCGTGTTGAAACCGCAACGAAAAAAGTCTTTTTCAGAGCGCGCTAGGCTCAAATGCTGGATATCCTAATATGTGCCCTCCGATTTGCTTTTTTAGTATATTATTTCACATTTTGAGTTACGTATGTTTTTTTATTGAACTGGTCAATCTGCGACATATTTGATGGAATAAATTACGTTCGTGTTGAAACCGCAACGAAAAAAGTCTTTTTCAGAGCGCGCTAGGCTCAAAAGGCTGAATATCCTAATATGTGCCCCCCGATTTGCTTTTTGGGATATTATATCACATTTTGAGTTACGTATAATGTTTTGTTATCGAACTGGTCAATCTGCGACATATTTGACGGAATAAATTACGTTAGTGTTGAAACCGCAACGAAAAAAGTCTTTTTCAGAGCGCGCTAGGCTCACATGCTGGATATCCTAATATGTGCCCCCGATTTGCTTTTTTAGTATATTATTTCACATTTTGAGTTACGTATAATGTTTTTTTATTGAACTGGTCAATCTGCGACATATTTGACGGAATAAATTACATTCGTGTTGAAACCGCAACGAAAAAAGTCTTTTTCAGAGCGCGCTAGCCTCAAAAGGCTGAATATCCTAATATGTGCCCCCCGATTTGCTTTTTGGGATATTATATCACATTTTGAGTTAAGTATAATGTTTTTTTATCGAACTGGTCAATCTGCGACATATTTGACGGAATAAATTACGTTCGTGTTGAAACGGCAACGAAAAAAGTCTTTTTCAGAGCGTGCTAGGCTCAAATGCTGGATATCCTAATATGTGCCCCCGATTTGCTTTTTTAGTATATTATTTCACATTTTGAGTTACGTATAATGTTTTTTTTATTGAACTGGTCAATCTGCGACATATTTGACGGAATAAATTACCTTCGTGTTGAAACCGCAACGAAAAAAGTCTTTTTCAGAGCGTGCTAGGCTCAAAAGGCTGAATATCCTAATATGTGCCCCCCGATTTGCTTTTTGGGATATTATATCACATTTTGAGTTACGTATAATGTTTTTTTATCGAACTGGTCAATCTGCGACATATTTGACGGAATAAATTACGTTCGTGTTGAAACCGCAACGAAAAAAGTCTTTTTCAGAGCGCGCTAGGCTCACATGCTGGATATCCTAATATGTGCCTTCCGATTTGCTTTTTTAGTATTTCACATTTTGAGTTACGTATGTTTTTTTTATTGAACTGGTCAATCTGCGACATATTTCGATATCGATTAGGGATTTACAGAAATATCTGCTGCCCTCTGTTGTTGTAGATTCGTTATAAATCAGACAATTTACACGCGATCAAACAGCCGTGGTTTTGCGCAAGACCCTCTTCTGAATTCATTCGCTGCTCTGTAAACAGGTTTCCCCAATTTGAATCTGACTGAACTATAGAGTAGACCTAGTAGGCCTATAGGGTAGGATTTAGAGCTAAGCCTAAGGTCTGCTAAATTATATTATTTTATAAAACTGCTAATTTCCTATAGGCCCTAGTCCCCTACTAGGCCTACAGAATTAATAGCCCCCACGACCAAGTAGCAAATCATCAATCAAAACAAATTATCAGGGAGAGCGTCCTAATCCGAGCGCTCACGTTCATCCCAAGGTTTATGGTGGTCTTGCGAGGCACCGCATTCCAAAACTACAGGCGCACAGCGATATTAGTGTTGGGGTCATGCAGATGTTGCATGTACGCGATCACGAGGCACGGCATGGAATCCGGAATTATTTGAAATACAGATAATAATACTTTATAAGTTAAAAGTTTAACGGGTTCGCCGTCGGACGAGTTTTACTTTTAACTTATATTATGAATACCCGTCGTAAAAGCCTATCTCACAATATAATAATACTTGTTTACCGTGCGCAATGCGCATGCCTTTTCAATCACTTAGATCATCGATCAAATATCGACTTTAAACGACTTGGTCGGTTGTAAACAATTTATTATAGTATTGCCACGCCCACAGGTTTTACCAGGAAAGAGTTCTTTTTTTTATTGGTTTTACCCACTATATACAGTATGAGACTACAGAAATTAAGATTGTTTGGCGTTGTTTCAGCATAGCTAGGGAATAGGGATGTTCATATCATTGACTATAATACTATAGGGCGCCCATTTTTTGCAAATTTGGAAGCGAAAATATGTGGAAAACTCCATGTTTACCTCTTTAACTTTTTTGGAATCCAGCGGAGCAGTACGAAGCGGGTTGGAATGTATTCACTGATGTCTAAATAACTACACACAAGCAACTGGACAACATGAAAGTATAGCCCATTTAAGCTAAAATGGTTTAAAATGTGCACCTTGACCAGTTGTTATGATAGTACATAACAGCATAACAGCATCAACACATACATGTAGCTTAGGCTAGTATAATTATAATAATATTAAAATAATAGGCCGGGTGTTAGCCCTTACAAATTCAACAGTCGTGTCAATTTTCAATCGCACTGGAATTACAAAATGTATGGTGAATGGTGATCGTATACGATCATAATTAAAATAATCGGCCAAATAATCTTACCTTTCAAATATCGTATGTATCCTTGCTCTGCGAGTGTTTGGGCAGGGTTTGAGTGTCCCAAATTCGACACTTCGCTCAGGCTTTGCATGCTACTCGGTCTAACGCGTACGGCGAATGGTAATTCACACTATAATAACCAGTCCATGGGGTGTTGGACAGTCCCAAACCAAATCTAGATCCAGATCTCAAATGTTTAAAGTCCGACGCGTACCAAGCGTAAATAACAAGGATTCAGTTGGAATCTGAGCGGATTGAAAATTATTTTTAAACTTTGAACTGTTCATATAAAATTTAGAGAAATATGTTAGAATTATGTTAAATATTCCGAACTTCATGTAGCCACTCACTTATATTCAAATAAATACAATATAAGTGGATAATAAAAGTATTCATCATTCTGAACGTATAATGTCTCTGACCAAGGAATAATCACCTGAGTAACCAACACCGCCCTCTATGATGTTTTGTGCTATCTTACACTTTTCCAACATATTGGAACTGTTATCCCAGGCATTTGTGTGTGTTTTTACATGGTTTTGACGATAAAGGCAATCTAAAACATAATTAAAAATGACATTTCCACGTTAGTAAATGTATTATGATGGGAAAACAGCTAGTGCAAAGTTTCTCTCAGATAGCAAATCAGACCAAAAACACACCTTTTTGAGAGGAAAACAATTTATATCTGTCGATTTACAACGTCTTAGTTGGAAATAAGTTGATTTAAGTATGAAAGTATGTCTATCGATTACATTTTTAACAATCTCTCTTTGATATTTGAAAGGACGTATGTAAAAAAAGGTAGTTCACTTTGTCCGGCGGACCAAAAACACAGGCTTTTTGGAGGGTCACAGACCAAAAACACAAGTTTTAATGCTATTTTCCTCGCATTTTTGAATGTCTAGAAAACGGTGAAAACAGAAAATATACTGCTTTATACCAAAAATAACATATCAGAAATGGAAGAAGGGGTCATTTTTTATAAAATTACATCTATTCGACATTTGTTTTGGACCATATAATTTTTTTTATGGCTTACAAATTGATGTTAATTTTCGTGGTGCGCAAATGGGTAAGGGGTAGTATAGGGTACTCGTGAACTTTTTGGCTAAGTTTTACATGGTTAACTTGAAGATGGAAAGTTTTTATTTAGTTGGGGATGAGAGAGCAGCTTTGTTTTTTATCCATATGAACCTCTTTTTCCAAATTACGACCAAGTAAATGACTTATTTAGCTCACGGACCAAAAACACAGAACGTGATCCGATCTCTTTTTGTGTTTTTGGTATCCGTAAGCTATGGGAATTAGATACCAAAAACACAGAAAGTGAAAATCCCCCTCACTATGCCAAATACGGCAACCGAGGCGCGGCCGCGGACCAAAAACACAATGGAGCTAAGAATAGTTAGTGCAAGAGACACGCACACAGAGGGCTCCTCTTTGGGAAACACAATCCGGCTGGGTGTGGACATACCATATTTGGTTAACTACGTCATTCGTTAAATTGGACATTTGGCAGGTCACCGTTTATTATAATGAGCGCGCTGCGGGGGGTATGGACCAGGGGCGTAACTACTTTTTTTGAGTGGGGGGGATGAAAATTATCAGACTCAAATACGGCAGGGCTGTCAAGTTCAGAGTAATGTTCAGAGTGAGACTTTTTTAACCTCAAAATATTTTTTTACTCGCTACGCTCGTAAAACTATTGCCCGCCTTTTGTAACCCAAATAATACACTTTTTACAGATTGGGCTCATTTTGTAGCCCAAAAATTCAGGAATAATGCACTTGTCAATTGTCATTTTATGCCATCGGATTTAGGACTTTGGACCAACTATGTATTCTCTTATATACACTAGCCTATTGTGACTTTCTTTTCCCTTGCAACCAGATTGCTATTATTGGTTATGAAAAATCTGGGGGGGATGATTACATTAGGCATCCCCCCCAGGTAAAAATCTGGGGGGGATATATCCCCCCATCCCCCCCCTGTTGTTACGCCAGTGGTATGGACGTATGCCGAAGGACCCTCGCCTTCGGCTCGGGCCTGTCGGTTCTCGCTGGTGGCGCTCTATACCTCACTGGTCGAGGGGACTTCTCGACTCCTTCGGCTCGGGCCTGTCGGTTCTCGCTGGTGGCGCTCTATACCAGTGGCGTAGCTAGGGTTTTTTTCAGGGGGGGCAAGATTTCTAAAATTTTCGTAAAAGGTTGCCCCAAAAAAATTCCAGGTCGGTCAACTCGTGAATTTCACGTAAGTGGGGGGGGGGGGGGGGGGGAGGTGAAGTCAAAAAAATTCGCACGGTCAAAAAAAATCGAACGGACACAAAATTTCGCAGTCCAAAAAGCACTGTAGTCAACAAATATTGCCCATTTCTCAGGGTTATAAGCAGTTTTTCCGCAAAAATGTTCATTTATTTAAAAAACAAAAAACAAAATGGTCATTTTTAAATAGTTACCCCACATATAAGCACTATATCCAAAGAGAGGGGCGGGGGCACAAAGGGGGCGGGGGCACAATTTTTTTTCTTCAGGGGGGGCATCTGCCCCCCCTGCCCCCCCTGAGCTACGCCACTGCTCTATACCTCACTGGGCGAGGGGACTTCTCGACTCCTTCGGCTCGGGCCTGTCGGTTCTCGCTGGTGGCGCTCTATACCTCACTGGGCGAGGGGACTTCTCAACAGAAAAAGTGTTCAACCTATGATAGCAAAAGTATACATTTTTGGAAAGCTTGTAACTAGAGGAATTCAGAAATGCAGTTTATATCAGGAAAGGGTTCATCCTTAAACAAATATTTCTGAACATTCTAAAAATATATAAAATAAAATTTTGAGATATTCACTAGCCGGTATAATTACCATACCGACGTAGTAACTTTGACAAATATATATCATCTAATGGGTAATTTCATGAGGAATTCAAATATGTTTTTAAAAAAATGATAGGGGTAGGTATAAAAAATATATGGATCTCAAGTTAAAAATTAAAAAACTCGGATATTTTCCGAACATTTCCGATCATACCATTTTAGTTCTTAGTCGTACTATAATTTTAATGGCATATTTGGTTTCCTCATGCAATTTCCCTTCAGAAAATGTATACTTTTACTACCTCAGGGGGGTAATACAAGCAAATATAAATGTGTAAAGTTAAAATCATGTCGCGAAAATATTAAACTGTCGGAAAATCCGACGGTTTATATTTTCACTCTTAAATTCATTCTAAAACCATGATTTTGAGGTAATTAGGAATCGTATCGCTCTGTAACTTGGAATGTATGTATGATTTATGATCAGAAATATAAATCTGCAAGAAAATCTACTTTCTAAAAAAATAATGAATAGAGGGCGCTCTCTGGAAAAGATCACATAACATGCCTTTAAGACGAGGTAAAAAACCCTGTTTTACGGGCGGACGAACCTGTCAAGTAGGGTCGGTCTGTCGGTTTTGCTTTTGTTTTTAATTTAGAATTTGTAATCGTTGTTTTTTACCTAAAATGTCACCAAAATCTGCAAATAATGTGAATTTTGTGAAAAATAAGATTTCGACAGATTTTCGGCCAAACAAATATTTTCAATGCATTTTGTAGGTTTTTTTATGCATTTTGATTGTAAATGTTCTGCTAACATTTCTCAACTTTTTCTGATAAATGAGGGCGCTACACCAGTTGTCCAACTCTATGGGCTAATTCCTCGGAATTTTCGTGGAGACCATACATAATTGTTTTGATTAAATTATCAAAGATATCATGAAATTTATTAAGGAAAAATGTCAAATTGAGAAATCCAGTCGCTTTATAAGCGAGGAAAATGGCTTTTTGTAACCACCATCTTACATGTAAACGCATAGGGAAACCATTTAGTGGCGTGAAATCATAAGCATTATTCTAGCACAGTTGTTCTCAACCTTTTTGCCCCACGACCCCTTTTGACATTCCTGGTCAGTACCGTGACCCCAAAACAAAAATTGAAAAAAGAAACCAGCCGGATATCATAAATGAAACTGCTTAGTTTGGATGCGAGCGTAGCGAGCAGGAAATTTTGCATATTTGAACGTTTCTTTAAATGGGTTTTTCTAACCTTTTTTAAAGCGAAATGTAACACGGTTCCCCTAAAACCTATATTCACGAGCCCCCCGTGACCCCCTGGAAAACCCCAAACGACCCCATTGGGGTCACGACCCCCAGGTTGAGAACCCTTGTTCTTGCAGAACCTATGACTAGCGAAACTCAATTTAATCCACACAAGGATCGAGCAAAGGATACAAGCCGAATAAGAGAAATTAATCATATAGGCCTATAGACTCGGAAAAATCAGGATTAAACTACAATTTTAATCATTTAGGAGCAATAAGTACCATTTCTGATTAATTCTATAATCATTGGACCACAGGATGCCCAGCTGATAAAAAAAAGTTTGGTTGACTTCTGCAATGACTGACATTAATTACTGGTGTGGAATCTTATAGTGTCACACCCCCAAATAATATCCCTATACTTTACGTGCTTAAAGGCATATTATATTATTATTTCCAGGTGTCGCCCTCTACCCATGATTTTTTTTAGAGAGTACATTTTCTTGCAGATTTACATTTCTGATTATAAATCATAAATATATTCTGAGTTACAGAGCGGTACGATTCCTAATTACTTAAACAATCATGGTTTTTAAGGGTTGAAAATACCGTTAAACATCGTCTATAAGCCCATACTGACTAATAGTTAATAAGCTGAAAATAGATAAAAAGGCATGAGCGCCCTCTTTTGATCTAGAGAAATTAGCACGAATGAGTTTAGTGTATTCGATATTCAATACTATAAAGTTGTATTACTATCTAAATAATTTCATGGACAGACGAATTGCTCAATTGGTAAAGCGTCAACTTCAGTATCACGAGCTTGGTATTTATGATTATTGGTGCGGTGAAAAAAATATACAGGCCATTACACTTACAGGGTGTCCCCAAAAAAGTACCACGTGGATTTATTTGATTGCAACTTCCTAAATAAGTGTCGTAATGGAAAATTGTAAGCGAAACAATGAAGTCAAATTACTTTGCTATAATATGCTTTTTATGTTACACGAGTACTGAGTAACATTCAAGATCACAAACAGAAAACATAATCAATACAATAGAAGAGCGATTATCATTAATCTTTTAATCTAAATTAATCTTCTTTGTGTTTTTAATTGCGATAATAAGGTGACGTGACCTTTAAGTGGAAATTGGCGATACATCATAAGAAATTAAAGAACCCTTTTTTGTAATCTTCAAAAAAGATTCAACTTTAAAAATTAAGAACCTTTTGGAAAACCTTTTATGGTTCTATAGACTAAAACTGGTTCTGCAAGGTGTCTGAAGAACCATTTTTGGTTCCATTTAAGAACCATTGAGGGTTTTAAATAGGACAAAAAAGGGTTCTTTAATTTCTTAAAGAGTGTAGTAAATATGTCGGCCTTTATTTTCACCAAGTTGAAAATGTGCAGCTGAAAGCCTTCATAATTGTTATGTGCAATGTATCTTGAACTTGGTTAATAACTGGAATGTGCAATTTACTGATAATGTACAGACATTATTTTGTTTTCAATTGTGATAAAAGATTGAATTTATTGTGCAAATTGGGAATAATAAATGTTGACCTTTACTTATATCAAGTTTAAACAGTAAAAACACCTTGATGACTTTTGTGTAATATTATATTGAGATCATTTGGGTCCTGGATAAGCTTATTTCCATTGGGTTCCGTTAGATGAACAGATACAGACCAGGATGATCCTCTACTCTTTACGAAAGAGTCTGTAACCTTTTTAACGTGCTCGGGTATTGCTCTTCCGATGCACAGACCACCATTTCTATGTGACCTCCGAACCACTGGTTTTTGCTGCCATTAGGAAATCGTCACAATGTTGAACTTAGTTAATAACTGGCATATCATGTAGAAAACAAAATAGAACAAGAAAAACGATGTTCCAGTCCGACACTTTAAAAGCTCACATTGTAATTTTTTGGGAACACCCTGTATTACATGCATGTGAAAATTGGATGTATTGGGGGAAAAAAGCTCAAATATGGACGATATATAAAGCATTTTTTTAAACTGCACTTTCCTGACAATCTGGCAAGTTATGATGCATCTCGGTCATATTACTTAACTCGGCTAGCATAAAAAGAATATCCCTTCTAATAGTTCACAGAAAAAGTGTACTTTAGGTCCCAGATTCTGGACTGTACTAGTATTATCCGATACTGTGTCGTTTTGGTGTGTGTGGTTGTTAGTGAGGGTTTTTTTGGGGTTTTTTTTTTGGGGGGGGGGGGGGGGGGTGGTAGTTCTTTTCTTTTTTCCTTCAAAATGATGGCAAACTAACAAGATCTGTAAATATGTTGCCGTTTTTTGACAAGCACAATAAATGTGTTGAGTCAGTCAATAGTTAGGTCACCCAAGTCCTACACTCTCAGAAAAAAAGGTGCGACTTAGAACCTTAAAAGGTTCTTCAGCTCGTCCTCTATTTAGAACCCTCGAGGGTTCCCCCTGAGAACCATTTTTTAATGGTTCTTCAAAGAACCCCCAAGAAAGGTTCTTAAAAGAACCTTAAATGGTTTTTCAGATTTGTCCTCTATTTAGAACCCTCATGGTTCCTTGAGGAACCATTCATGTAGGGTTCTTCAAAGAGCCCCCAAGAAAGGGTTCTAAATAGAACCTTAAATGGTTCTTCAGATTTGTCCTCTATTTAGAACCCTCATGGTTCTATCAAGAACCCTCTGAAAGGGTTCTTGAAAGAACCTAAAAAGGTTCTTCAGTTTTGGCATGTATGCCGAACCCTTAAGGTTCTATTAAATGATGAACAAACTGACTGTGAATCTGACTAGATAATATTTACAAAATACAGAATTAATGGTGTTAAATTAATATAAGTCAGCAAGTCAAAGTCTTAAGTCATTGATTATACTTGGTTATAATCATATCAATAAAGAAATAAAGTAGAAAGTAAATATTTGTAATTGTTTACACAGTACCGTTTATTAACAGGGTTACAAAACAATTATTACATTGTGAACTCATTTATAGGTTTTCCCAGTTAGTTTAACACTTTATTCATTATATTTCATATCTCGTTAAGTTTGAATTCGTCCCAAAATTTTGAAGGTTGCATTTGTTAAAGTAAATTTCGTCTATCTTTGGTCAAGTATATTCATATTTTGCGCAATGAATTTCATTTAAAGGTAGATGACCCGATCACATTTTCGTAACACAGAATTATTTCAAACATACGGAGATTTTCATATCATATGAAAGCTCGTATTTTTCTCATCATCATACTGAAATTTGACGGCCTAAATCGGTATAATTACGGAGAAATCGATGAAATAACGTCGAATTACCGCGAATGGTGGTAACCACCGATATAGTTTGTGTACTACTCAATGGGTACAGTTCACAGCATCTTGTGCGTCTAAAATAAGAACCATTAGAGCTATGCAACTCAAACTTTGGAACACGACTTTTTTAAGGATGACCTTTCATGTAGAATAGAAAACTTCAAGTTGAAAATCGGAACATCTACCTTTAATGTTCATTATATTACGTCCTAACACACTTCCATTTCATCTGATACAGCGGTAACCTACTAATGTATACATTTATTTCGTCTTTGATCAAATAGTTTCATATTCAGTTCACTTTATTTCGTCCCATGTGGAACGTCCTGCCTAGAAGCATGTAAAATCCAGCTATAGGCCTATACGTTTTATATTAATTTATTCATTTCTTTCTTTCTTGTTCGTTCTTTTTTTCTTTTATTTCATATGATTTATATCACCAACTTGTCGGTGGTTCAAATCTAACCTGCAATAATATGTAGGCCTATTCTTCTAACACCTGACGAATATATGTGATAAAAGTATTAAAAATAATGAACAAAGACGAATTATATTTGTGCATAGACCCGCTACCCATCAGGTGATACGAATTCAATCCTTCCTTGACGAAAAGAAATGACCACTGAATTGAATGAAATGGTCATACTTTGAAATATAATGCTCATTGACGAAATTTATCTAACAAAATGCGTAAGTCAGATTTTGGGGACGAATTATAACTTAACGAGATATGAAATATAATGAAAAAAGTGTTAAACTAACTGGGAAAACCTATATTAAGATGTGCGTATGCAAATTTCAGCATTTCCGATAAGTCTACCAAGAACCCCATTTTCCCCAAATAAGGGTTCTTTCTGGAACCATCTCACTACATAGAACCTTTTTGCGGTGTTAAAGAACCCCTAACAAACCTTTTTAGAACCTTTAAAGGTTCTTTAGAGAAACATGGTTCTGCCAAGAACCATTTGCCATTTCAAGAACCCCCGCTAGAACCCTTTTTTCTTAGAGTGTATGAAAGCTATGAAGATTGTTAAACGGGGTCAGTCATCACAAACATGCACAAACACAATAGCCAAACGACCTTGCTTTTGTCAACACTCCCTACACAGGACTGCAGTGCAAATCTCTACGATTTTCACTATGTAAACTCTATGGCGGAATTCATTCCGTTGTATGAAGCTATGATGTTTGCGTGGTCTTCGCTATCTCTAAGCAGATAGAGCAATACGTACATGGACTTTTTTGTAGACGAGGGTTCATTTCATGATTTGGTTAGGTTTAGAATGAGTTAGGATTCCTGTAATTTCGAAGACCACAGATTTTCAAAGCGTGAATTTTCCAACATTTTACGACATAAATTTGGTCACAAAACGTGTTTAATACTATACATTTTACCGTTCTGCAGATGTTAATGACCCTCCTCTAAAATTCTACATGATTTTTAACACGTTTCTCAGTTTTTGAGACCATTTTCCGAAGCTATTTCTAGCAAATATTGCAGTCACTCAGACTCCATTGTTTTCTTGCATATAACAAAATCTGACATGCAGCGTGACCTCCCTACTGGCTGGAGTTGGTTGGTATTCATTTGCACTTGAAATGTTTTTCACTAATTTCTAACAAAATTTGTTAAAGGTAGATGACCCGATTTTCAACTTGATGTTTTCTATTTTACATGAAAGGTCATCCTTAAAATGGTTGCATTCCAAAGTTTGAGTTGCATAACTCCAATGGTTCTATTTTTAGAAGCGCAAGGTCAAAAGACATGTGCCCATTGAGTAGTACACAGACTAGTTGGTGGTTAACCACCTTTGGCAGTAATTCACCACATTTAAGCCTATAATTTCCAAATGAAACATTTCTGACCCATATTTTGCAGACATAATGAGAAAAATATGGGGATTCTTCTGATACCAAAATATTTTGATGTGAAAAAAAAAATCATAGCCCCAAAAAATTGATCGGGTCATATACCTTTAATCAGGCCAATAGAACAGGGCTTTTTTGTCGCCTTTTGACAATGATGACACATAAATAGAATCATTAAAGAGTCAAAATATTTAAGCAAAACCACCATAATTTATTGGACAAGTACAGAACACACAATATAAGGCATAACAATAATGGCCCATGAAAGAGCATGCTACAATAATCAGACAAAATCCAAGAACAAATGTAGAAATAAAAAGTCAATCGGTTTCAGAATGTTGTACTTGATGCTAAAGAGGATAACGGGACATAAATACAAAATGGAAAATTAGCGCCCATTTAATTATAAGTATTTAGTTTGGAAATGTACATTTTCGTATGGTGTACACAAGCGAAAATGTCCTAAAATTATGACAATCTTGATAAATATTTGCAATATAAATACATTTCCTAGAAAGTGAATTCTTTAATTGATGTAAATTGATACTCGATACAATAAGTTCAATAAATGTCGTAAGGATTAATAAATTCCAGGTTTAAGTTGATATGACTCTTAAATCCACATTAGTGTATTCTTGAAAACAAAAGCCAGTTAAAACATCACAATAGTGATTGATTGATTTTCTTAAGTACAGAGATAAAAAAATGACATTCTGAATTGATACATACAATGTTGATTTTTAATGATAATACATCTGTGAAAATTTCAAGTTTTGATAATTCAAAAAACTCGATCTAGGGTTGATTAAATAGCAAAATGAAAGAGATCACAATCATTATGTACCATATTAATGTTTATTATCCTCGTATACCGGGACACAATTCAATGACCTTAACCCATACACTATACCAGATATCACAATACCATCTCTCAGCACATACGTGACAGGTTTTCCATGATGTAATCAACCGGGCCTATATAGTGAGCGCAATATACTGCGCGAACATGAAGCTGATAGCCATGACTTGCTTATGGGGGCCAACACTTGATGTGTGGAGGGTCCCTGGATCGAATCCCGGTGGGGAAGCGGTGGTTTATTCGTTACAACTTCTCAGAAATGCTTGTTTTTCTTCAAAAACGGGCTGGTCAGGTTAGGGTTAATGCACTCCTTGGAATCGTACAAAGTAATAAATGGGTTTGTGTATCAATGAACCAATTTGCTGAGAGGATTGACAATACAATGTTGTCAAATCAATGATCTAAAAAGATCCCACGATCAAAAATAGGCAGTCTTAAATAAGCTTAATTTGATTACTCTGAGGACTGACATTGGGTTACCATTGATTGTTAGTATAATTTGCTTCCATTAACAGTGTCCGGACCTTGCAAGCATGGCATAAAAGCATTTATATCATGATGGGCCTGATTTCAATCATGTGATAGTTTTACCATCATTAATGGCTGGAAAAAAATGATGCGATATCATGATATAAAACAAATATTGAATGCCTTTTGTTTGTGTAATAGTTAAACTATATCACTCTGTCCAATTTTGATTATTCCATTTAAAAAAAATTAAATCTCCAAATTTGACCTTGTGATATAGTTTGTACAATCACACGCTAAGGCATTAAATATTTGTATACCATATCGATTTTACTCTGGCTGCATGTGTGCAGGCAATTCCTGTCAATAAATGCTATTGTTAATAACAAAGTTATTGTCTAGAGGTGGCAAAATAGCTAAAAGATGTGCCAATTTGGATGAATCAGACTACTTTTCATTGACAACATTGTAGGTAAAATACAATTCTTATACAATGTACAAAGTGTTCTTCCCTGTTATGCAGCCAAAATATTACAGTGGTTAAAGTATAGATGACAAGCAGAGGTCAAAGTTCATCAGCGAATAAATAGTAGTATCAATCCCATATCTAAAAAACTATCGACTGAACTTTATGGTTGCACTATATTATTACACATGCATGTGATGAACGTCCCTTTGGTATATCAACACAGGGTAGTAACCAGGTATGAGATGGAACTATTTGCTACTTGGGTTCAGAATTCTGCTACTGAGGGAAATATCAAATTCATAAAAAATAAACAGACAGATTTAATAACTATACATGTAACATTATTACCAATATATACATATCAGGATCTTCCATGGACCCAGGGGTGCAACTTGTATTCAAAGGTGGGTATCACGCTGGGGTATGAACCCCAAACAATTGTTTTTTCTCATCACCAATAAATAACTCAAGTATTTTTTCAGAAGTGTTCCTCCTTCCTATAATCTCTACACTGAACAAGGAATTTGCAAGTGTTATGCTCACATTTTTGCCCAAAGCCAGTAGCCACCTTTCAATACGAGTGGCCTCCCCTGGGGTTTGTCATTTCAAAAATCACCGCACAAATGCAAATGCATCTGCGCATACATAAACAACACAATACACATAGGCTGCCAAAAACATTCAAGTACTAATTACTAAATAGGCTCATTTCTGGTTTATGCTTTTTTTTCTTCTTAGTTCAGAACTGTCATCTATTGATGGGTATTTCTAGAATTAGTACAGGTGTTTCTAGAAGTAGTACAGGTGTTTCTAGAAGAAGTAGAAAGTCTTTTGTCTCCAGGGGGAATATGAAATATATAAACTTATCAAAAACATGGAAGATATAGTACTTCTAGGACACAAAATTGATTGAGACCACCACATTTTAAGGAGTATTTTAACTTTGATTATGCAGCATATAGTAAATTGAATTGGTATATAACCCCATAAGCTGCTACTTTTGTGGCAGTTTTAGTTTTGCCTATTTCAGGACCCACAAGAAAAATACACAGAAAAAGACAAGCAATTTATATCATTCCATTTTATAGAGAATACAGAATTATGAAAGTGATAATAAACTTCAGTCTTTTTGTTGTTGATTCTCAAAAATATCAGCTTACACAGTACTGTCATATTAAAAGGAGGATTATCTTTGAGATGTGTCCATTGTAAGAATTGAACCCCAGTCCTAGAGATAGTTGCATTCCATGGAAAGCAAAATTATCCATGTGAAATCACCCCCAAAATGATGTTTAAAATATGGTGGCCATTTACAGCTACAAAACTTTTCGAAAGTGACAGTGTAAATATGCTTTAAGACCCAACTATTTGGGCAGTACAAAAGAAAAAGAAAGAAACAGTATATCTCATTTTACTTTAAGGCGGTTATATTGAATCATTCATACTCACGTTTAAGTTTAATTTATGGTTATCCCATATCATAGAGACTCGTGTATTCCAAACTTTTCATTGAGCACTACTGCCTCTCTCATATAATCTCTGATTGGGTGTTTTTGTGACATAATTATCTATTCAACCAATCAACTTCTAGATCTCTTGGTATCAGCCATTTAGGAATGCACCCTAAATATAATGCACATAAACCACTTTCATACCTGAAATGGTTTCCTAATCAAAAATGTGCTATCGTGTTACATGATGCTGTAGAGCGTGTCCCAAAATAAATCGGTTCAAAGAGTGGATAGCTGATATCTTCCCAAATTTATGCAAATCATTGTATATTTGAAAACCTGACAGAGTTCACAGCTTATTTTTAGTTAGTAAAATATTAAAACAAAAATAATTGCTACTTTTTGGGGTAAATTCGTTTGATTAACAATTTATTTGCTCTCAATTTTTGGACCGAATACTTAGGACACTCTGTACTTCACATGACAAATAAAAGCTACTGGTAAGTTTGGAAAAACACCCCAATAGATAATTATCATTGATAATTTTTGAATGACAAATTTGAAATATAGTTTTTTTCCACATACTCCCTGAGAAGAATCAGTTGGATTTTATAGCTTTCCCTTCATTTCACTTTTTATTATATAGTAAATTTGATTTCTTTTCTTCTTCCATATACATATATTTTCTTTAGTGATTTGATGGTTTTTTTCCATATGCATAATTGTATTCTGTTTGCTCAAAATAGATTGTTTTCTTTAGAAACATCAGACTTCTCAATCCAGATATTTTTCTATACTTTACATTGGTTAAATATTTGACATCCATGGACTATATACTGTTTATGAATACGTAAAATTTGTGTCTAAAATATACTCTTCTTTTTTATTCCTTTTTGTGTGGGATTAAAATTACTAAACTTTATAGAGGCAGTATTTTTTTCTTGATATAGTTCTCCACAATACTGCTTTTACAAAATCTTACAAACTTGCTTCAATTCACAAAATAGGGCACAGTCACAAATTCGGCACTTGTACAGAGCTTTAGCCTTTTTTATCGAAACATCAATTCAGCACCTTTTTTGTCAATTGTGTCCACTTATAAACATCCAGCCTCATCTCCTATACAAATGTCAGTGACTGACACATTGTTGTACAGGGCGGCCCTTTAATTATTGGCTTCTGGGTATGATGCTAAAAACCATGAATACACAAGCTCAATGTGATCTACTATGGATAAGCGACATGTGTCCCAGGAGATGAGGATGTTGCTTTGCAGTGATGTGTTTACAGGATTCAGTGGCCATTTGGTGGCCATACATACGCATGCACACAATAATGATCACATACACGACTTGGGGAAACAATGAACATACATACAGTATAAATATAAAATGTTGCCGACATCAATCTCCACACAGACAAGATTGTATATAGATCAATAAAGTAGTAAAAATACATTGTACACCAGGCTGACATGACACTACCTAACTGACATGACTTGAATTGAGATAGGATACCCATTTTGCTAGTGCAAAGTTCACCGTGTCACATCATTTAATTGCAAAGTGAGAATCACCCACTTGAAACAGTGTTAATATGTACTAAATTTCACAACATTCAGTGCTGCTTTTTATAGTGTTGCTGTGTGGGGCTCGCTACACCTCCTCCACAGCGAGTGTTACCTTCCCAGCACTGAAGAATGCCGGTACCCATTTAAATACACCTGGGTAGAGAGGAGTAATTGCGGTAAAGTGCCTTACTCAAGATCACAACATGTTGACCACAGCGGGACTCGAACCCACAACCTTTTACCAACGCATGGTAAATAATGGCTAATATGAATGTGGCTTTAATAATTCTTCAACCCTTTGTAATTACCAACACCACCCATGTTACTACCATTAGGATAGATGCACTGAGAACATTTTGCACTAGCCATTACATTTTGAATTTTGTTGAATAGCAAGTAGCTATGTTAGTTAGAATCCCTCTGTACATGTATACTAAACATGCCACATTTCAATCATTAGGCTGAAGCCCCTTTCTTTTCTTCGAAATGTGATGTCATCGGCATTCTTTTTCAAGTCGACAGAAATCTGATCAGTGATACTGTGCCATTCTGACTGACATCAATACTTTGAGGAAGAGAAACAGACATTTAATGCCCTCAATACAAGTGGCACATTTTATTGCAACACCCCATGTGTTAGTAGGTTATTGTTACGGTTATACTCTATTTGGCTTTCTCCAGACAGTGACATAACTTTACAGGCGCAGCTATTACACTTGCGTATGTATTTTCCGTCTTTCAACACTCGTGTGTAAACGCCACCGCCTCGAGTAGGCGCGCGCGTTATGTGCTGCAATTAGTAGAATACGCAGTTACGTCACTGTCTCATGATGGCCAAATAGACTCCATGAGAGTAAAGGAAGATTTTGCAGGCAAATTTGGGCTACTTTCCCCTTGAATTGGGCTACCTTTCCCTTGAATTTGGGCTACTTCCATTGAATTGGGCTACTTTACCCTTGAATTGGGCTACTTTACCCTTGAATCGGCTACCTTTCCATTGAATTGGGCTACCCAAAATTCCATGTTTACACTGACTGCTATTTGAAAATTGAAAATTTGTTAGTGTATGGTAAAACCAAGATACCGTTATACTGAGTAGCCATCAGAAATAATATCGGCAATAATCTCGGTGTGGATTTTTTTAACTAACCCCTCAATTACAAATAACAAAATGTGAATAAAGTAACCATTGGTTAAGACATCACACAAGTTAAAAGCATGCAATAAGACAGCACAAACATATCCACACGCATTACGACACAAGCCACGTCGGAAAGATAGTAAACACTACCGTATGCCTCCACCATGTATATTATATAAAGTTGGTTCACAACCAGAAAAATACTCGTAATTATATTATCATCTTTTTTTCACATCAGACATTCAAGTATAGTTTACTTTTTTACATTAAAATTGAAAAATGTACATCAATGAACACTAAAAATGCACCAAGGTGGGCTTTCATTTACAGCTTGAAAAAGTATTCCCTTCATGATAGGTCAAAGGTCACCATGACAGAGGTCACCCTCTTTGGATGATCTCTTGGTCAATGTGTCACCTAAAAAGTTAATAAGTTAAAATGATTTTCAGTAATAAAGCACTTGAAACAAGAATTCTCCAGAGAGCTATTTAATAGTGGTTTGGTATAGCAATCATTATGTTACCGGTGATTTTGACATTTCACCGGTAATAAATCATCTAATATGTTGCCAACCGCTGACTATGTGGCCCATTTTCAGGGTTATGAAGATTAGTTTATGCCCTTGGGGCATGATTATGTCTTTTGCAGTCTTTTAATTGGACCACATAGTGCAAAATAGACACATCCTTAGATGATTTATTACCGGCGAAATGTCAAATCACCGGTCCAAAAGTGTTAAGGGAGTGGGAACATAATGATTGGCTCTTTTCAGAGCCACAAAAATACCCACAAAAATGTCCCTTTTTTAAGAGAACTTAAGAGAACTTGTTCTGAATTCATTTCCTGTCTGCAAATTTATTTTATTTTGTACAAGCTTTGTGCAATGCAGTGCATATAATATCCCGGAATGTTACATATCCCTAAGTTTTTCAATGCATTTGTTATAATCTTTTTTTCTTTTCTTTTTTTCAAATGAATAAAAAAGCTTTAAACCTATTATACTTTTTACCACGGCAATGCTACACCATCTATGAATATTCAACTCCATTACTTTGTCACCAAAGTTCACTGACCCACACACAACAATATGTTATGGAGATACAGGGCACAGAACTTTGGCTTCTGATAATGGAGAGATGAAATGGTTCATTACACTACTCACATTGCCCTGGTAAAATATAAAACAAATATCCACTACTATTATAGGAAATAGTATGAGTCGTCAAGAACTTTGTACACAAATACAGAAAAACAGTTTAATAATATTTGTTTACTCACAGACTTCACTTTTTACATGCTTCAAAAAACCTGTTCTTTTCCAGTAAAATTTGAAAAACATCTTATACACGATATACTATAAAACTACTTAATTTCACGAGGTATTTAATTTTGCAAATTTCACGAGGACCTTAGATTCAGGAAATTATATCCTCGCACTTAAACCATGGTAAAAGCTTAAAATCGTGAGTCAAATTTTGGGATCGCAAAATTAAATCCTCGCGAAAATGTTGGCTTTCAGTGATACGTGAAATAAAGTGCCCACAAATTTTAAGTGTTTTACAGTACATATCCTTTTCCTTTGACAGTGCACCATTAAAAATAGTACATCAGTCACCTTTGTGATGCCTGCCCCACTTATTTTACGCACAACTATACACGGTCACCTTGCCACCATGGCAACCAGTTTGCATTATTTACATGGCAACCGTGTACCTCAATCTCAACATAAAAAGGTACGTTGCAATCTATGGATTAAATTCTAGGCTGTTTAAAATTGAAAATGTCGGAAAATTACAATCATATGCATCAGCATTTATAATAGTTTAGTCATTTTGTTTCTATTTTTGCTACCAAAATTCAAAAGGAATTAAAATGTTAAGATGTTCCAAAGTACCTTTTCATGAAATCCTCATCGCTCATGGTCTGGTGTGAATGAATTAGACATAACTAGTGTTCCATACTTTAAAAAAAAAACATGAATAAAATAGTTTTGTTTTGATACTTTGCTTCTCTAAATACTGTCCGATGCTTCTTCTTTTGTTGATAATATCAAAAAGTTTCATAAAAGGCACTGTGGTCCCCTGAAAGTTATACCGTCGTAGAATATTGTGTTTCCAAGACAGGGGAATACACATAAAATCTAAACGATCTTCTACCATGTGACAATTTCTTTGTCACATGATCTATAATTGGGCATTATAACAATAAACAAAAACAAGGGTCTCTGTTGTTTGGAAATACGACCTGATGACAGAGGGCTGACATTACTTATTGATTATATCCACCCATTCCGTTTTAAGGACACAAACATTAACGCTCCCATAAAATATGATGAGGTCAACTCATACACACCAAGCCTTGATAAACAACATATCTATACTCATGTATCTTAACCTTTGACCTCAAATGACCTCTCAGGGGTTTCAGTGTGTGAATTCTATATAAATGTGAAATATTACAACACTAAAAAATGCCAGAATTACAAATCTACATATACAAGTACTTTAATATACAAATATTTCATATCATATCACTCAGCCATATACAGAAGCTATTTAATTTAGCATTAAAAATAAAATGTCAGTTTGGCATAAATTGACTACTATTCTACTTAAAAGAAGTAAAAATGGGTATAGAAGAATGAAAAAACACCCAAATTAATGATGGAATACGAAAGATATAGCAGAAAATGTCAAAATTATACAATTTGGGTGATTTTCCAATCCTGGAACTAGACAGAAGGGTGTAGCTCTACCAGCATGCCAAACTGACAGACATGACAAGTGTTTCTATTCTTAATTCAGTAGATGTGTGCAACATTGCAAGAGGTAGAAAGACTAGAAAGTCTACCACAAGAACAAATTCATATCCATTTTACAATTTGGTGTAGTTGATACCGAACATGGAATTCTATAATTTCACAAAAACTCTAGAGGGCGCTTTGTTATTAAATGACGGCAACTGAGGTATGACGTGCACTGGTCAGCTCCCCTTGAAATTCGGTATCAAATGAAATGATTCACTTATATATATGCACACATGTGCAATAATATCAATATATCCCAGGTAATTTGTATAGCTGTTTGCAACATGTAGAACCAGTAATGACCAGTTATAACAAGTCATAATAACCAGTTAAACCAGTTATAACCAGTTTTCAAGTCATAATAAGTTACTACCAGTTATAACCAGTTTCAAGTCATAATAAGTTACAACCTGTTATAACCAGTCATTTACTTTTCTAACCAGTTAAGGGACATCAAAATGCTAGGTCAGCGATAACTAGGTTTAATAAAGTATCATGGTCCATTCGGTATTGGAAAAAATATCACAAAATTGGTTATAAAAATGACAACATACATTTGGTGATGATTAAAAAGACTTATGCAGTAGTACAAAAGAACCCATGAAATTCCAAGTGTTTTGAATAATAACTACTGGATGAAACACCACAGATAACCATGAGCACTATCTGTCTTTTTACAATATTTCTCATATGATATACTTATTTGAATACCCAATCAAAATGCAGCATCTGAATGTTTCACCCAACACATCATCAGGGATACAATCATTCTTACAATGTATCTGATTGGTCTAATAAATAATGTATGCATATTAATAACCAATCCGCCAGTAACTGCCAGGTTATATATAAGACAAATAGTCACATATATTGTGACCCAACATGAGTAAAGGAGGCACAATGAGGGAAATATGAATATTGAGTTATTGATATCATGATAATGAGTATAGGTTAAGGGACATTTTGATACCAAATTCAGTGAAATATCACATTCCT
Source organism: Ophiura sarsii (assembly GCA_035610835.1). Lineage (NCBI taxonomy): Eukaryota > Metazoa > Echinodermata > Ophiuroidea > Amphilepidida > Ophiuridae > Ophiura > Ophiura sarsii. The sequence goes on along the minus strand of CM069459.1, from coordinate 16,183,752 downwards.
AACCAAAGTTACGGATTGTTGAAACTCACTTTGACGCAAAACATCAAATACAAATTGTCAAGTTATGGACATTTAAAGTTTGGTTTTGTTAACAAATAAATGGAGTATGTGAAAACAAAATATCTCAAAATTCATTTTATCTCTCTTTATTTTTATGAATTTGAATCTATTGTTGGATACAAGATGCATCAAAGATCAGAAATAAGACTTTTTATGAATTTGACTTATTTTGACCTTATCCCACATTTGTGCTCTTAAATCAAATTAGCTACTGCCACATTGTGCCTCATCTACTCGTGTTGAGTCATATAGGATTAATACTGATGAAGAATTGGGATTATATGATATCCAACAGCTATTGAGAGACATTCCGTCAAGTGTATTAGATGAGTGGCTTTCTTAGGCCATCAAGCAGGGTGGTCTTCTCTATAAGAGCCCTCGAACCTTTAGGTTGACATGGGTCTTTCTGCTTCATTGTCGGTATCTTGATGTTACTAAAAAGCCATCTTTTTTCATGTTACCAAAACCCATCCATCACACATTGGCTTAACCCCCTGGGGACTACTCTTACAGTCTCTCTGATTGGTTCATTGCATGATATAACCCTCTAGAGTAACCAATCAAAATAGTGCGTCTATTTCTCTGTATGTTGACTCGCTGTAGCGCTGGTACCTTTCTTACAGCATCCCAGATTGGCTCATTAGATGATATAATGTTATGAGTAACCAATCAAAATACTGCTTTGAAGCCAACTTGGCCAGTAGACCCTAGGGGGTTAAAACATGCCACATGTTATCAAAAAAGCCAACAGATCACGAAAAAGGCCGAACTTCAGTAACAACAAAACAAGTTATTGTTCAAACAATTTCAACCAGTAATAAATGTGCGATAGATAGAATTGCAATACTTTGTGATGAGGACTCAACTTCTTCACATGTGAATTCAGAATCGTACTTCCTTGATTTAGGTGACCTTACATGACCTTAGATGACCTTAGGCCATGACCTTACATGAATGACCTTGTGAAACAAGGTCATGTACCAGTCATACGGTCATATATCAAAAAGGTTTTGAATAATTTCATTCTGATTTACAAGGATTTGTGAAAATAGATGGATTTTGTTCACAAATGTCACCCACGTTTGTCTCCATAGAAATGGTTGCCATGGAAGTGTGATTATGAATTCAGCTTTTCCTTAACAAAGACCGACTCTAGTTTAAAATATTACAGCACGGTGCAAGTAAAATGAAGATTAAATATCTCCAATACATACATACATATTTTTTGTTTGGTTTCATATTCATATCTTTTCTTGTAAATTAAATTACTCTACTACTCTCACTCTCTGCTACAGCCCTCGGTGTTTAAAACTACAATGTGACAGAGACTGTTCCTGTGACAGAGACTGTTGATGGGACTCAAATTGGATACATAGTAGGCTTTAAATATCTCCTGTGACAGAGATTGTTGTTGTGACCGACTGTATACATTTCAGGCTTTTTATATACTTTGGGTAATTAATTTGTTTAAATTTTCATGAAATAAGTTAAAGAATTCTCCATTTCTTCATGGTCTGCTGTCTGCTAACAAAGACTGGTGGGTATTTTCACTCACTAATCTTCGTCGCCGATATTCCTGCAAATACAGATTGCAAACAGCATACAGAATAACTGAAAGAAAACATAAGAAAGAAAAGAGTGTTATCAGTGTAAACACTTTCCATGCTGCTTCTAGTTTTACCATATACAAAACAGACTGTATTAACCCTAACCTCCTGAGTGCTAAAAAATGCTAATCCTAAGTCCCTATCCAAGCGCATGCCCTGCCGGTTTTCGGTGACGTAGTCAACCGAGCCTATAGAGTGAGCGCAGTATACTGCACTGCATGAATGTGTAGCTGAGGGCCGTGGCTTAGTGGGTGGGACGTGGGGCTTGAGAACTAGGGTCCCCAGATCGAATCCCGGCAGGTTCCCGGAGATTTAGTTAGTGTTTTTTCCTCAAAATTTGTGATTCTGGGCAAAAACCATAAACCGGGGTTAGGGTTATGATATCGACTTTTTCCTTGAGAGACAATTGCACCCTTTGCTGCGGCTGTACACATATTCAGTTTAATAAAAACACCATACATTGATGACTTTCAAGATAAACCTGCCCCCGCTCCCCACCCAACCTCTGCTATAAAAGAAATCTTGATTCTACCACAGCAACTGGCTTAATCTCGCCAGCTTCGGGCAGCTCTGCCCCGGCCAGCTCCGCCCCCATATCCCAAACAGCAAGACATAGACTGTGCCACAGGCACTCTATGGCACTGCAGGGTAAATAAGCCCCTATAGGGACATGGCAAGTGGGGAAAAGGAATAATCCAACAGAAAATGTATTGCTTAACAAAAAAGGTTTCCAGAAATAAAATCCCTGCCCTGGGTGTATGTAAACAAGCGAGCAAAGATTGATGTGTAAATGGCTATGCGTTTCAAACTCCCACCCTTTGCATTGCATGTCTGATTTTTAACACCAAATGAGCTTCAAAGTGACATATTATGATTACTACTTGTCTTACCCCATAAAAAGTATATATTATAGCATAAAAAATGCAAATATGCCTTTGAAATTTAGGTATGACACAAACAAGAACTTATTGGAAATATAAAAATAATGTCAACATTTTTGTAATTTTATTGAAGCTCTATACCATTTTTATACCCCCCCCCCCCACCTCACCTCCATCATAATTTACTTATTTGAGTTCCTCATGATATCACCCATCAGAACAAATGACACATGCATAAACCATAATACATTAAGTTGTCAAGTTAATAAAGATAAGATGAATGGTTAGACCCCAAGAACGCAACATCACACCCTTTTTTGGGAGGTGAGTTCAAAACGCATGGCCAAATATAGATGTAAGCTCATACATTGGGTGCAAGCTCGTAACATCGAATGTGCTTTTGTCTACACAAAGAATTTTGAATGAAAGAACAAAATTCAAGGAGGCTAAAGCTCACTCCTCACATTAGTTTCTGAGAGTTGTTGTAAAACTTACTTCAAAACATGCAACCCCAACAGCTGATGCTCCGATGATAGTACTATACTGAACTATAAGATTCTTTATCCCTTCTTCACAGCCCTGGGAAAAATAGAAAAATGCATGCAAAAAATTCAAATTAAGAACAGACCTGTATTACACATCAACAAATCAAATCAAATCAAACTTTATTTCCAATCAAAAATAACTTAATAACAAACAAAAGCGTATGGAGGAGTAGGCTGGAAAGCCAATGAGGCCTGTAAATAGCCTACCCCCTTTAAATACAATACAATACAGTACATGATACTTATTTACTATATGAAGAAAACAAAATCTGACAACGACTTAAACAAAACAAGACATACAAGGACGAGCTCAAGAAAACAAATTATTCATATTTTTGGATGAGGTTTTTCTTGTTGGTTTCGGAAATGGTTCACAGATGTAGATTCTTTAAGTGATTTTGGAAGTTAATTCCAAAGAATGGGACCATGCGACAACTTAGTCAAATTAATGGCAACGTTTTAAGCATTCCAGCTCTGAAAAGGACAAAATAGATGTCAAGATAAAAGAACACTTTCATGCAGCAGGTGTCTGCAGACGACAGTTCAATAATTTCACAACATTTTCAAACATGTCAACATTATTGAACTTCATCACCAAATTTGGAATCATCATGAGAAATGCATTATAATAAATACAAACATGCCTAGTATTAGATCAGTAATTTTTGGGATAGACTTTGAAAGTTGGGAATGGTTTCTGAAAAATCTGTTTGTATAATTATGGTAAAACTTAAAAAGCCACGTGGAAAGTGTTAAAACCGGTATTTATCTAATCAATAGCCTATTTTCTAATGTACTATTGTTACATACTCCTTCAGTTACCAATTATTGGTGAATGCAGAATGCACACGCTCAAATTTTGGAATTTGCAAGATATGTTGGATTAAGAACGCGTAATAAACATGAATACCCTTCAAACAAAAATGTTATGCCTCCATTTAAAATTGATCATATGTCATATAAAACCTTCAATTCTGATCCTTTATTGATGTTTATTTATTCATTTGAGATGTTATCTACCATTATGTTTCCTTTTAGCAGTGACATAGAAGAAAGACTTGCCACTAATTGTATTCAGAATTTAATAAGCAAAATGGCAACAAGTTTTTTTTATTAATTATGAAAAATTATAAAATGTTCCCCCTACCCCTTAATTCTTGAAAGTGTGTAAAAAAATTGTCATTTGTTAATCTGGTTCAGAAAAATTATTGACTTATGGTGTTGAAATTGTAACTTGATGTGCCCAAGATACCTGGCTATAACAAATTTGAATAATTTTTGCTTACTATGTTTATCTAAAAAAAAATGGATTTATTTTTTATTTTTAACAAATCAGATTTACCCAGGGTTGGACACACATAGGATGAAAATATATTATCTCTGTAGATAATTTTTACCTCAGATTTGGAATCTCCATCAAATTTCACTGTGAAAAAGTGTATTTTACAATGTTTGAGATAATTTTAAGTTTGGGCTATTTTACCCAACTTTTTCTCTCCATTTTCTACAGATCCAACTGACCCATTTTTTTTCAAATGTGACATTTTGTGACATTTTTTGTTGTTGGAATTTTCCCAAATGTTTTGATGATTTTGACAAAATTTTGAAAATGTGCACTTTTTTTCTTTCTTTAAATTTAAAAATGAAACATTTAATAAAGAACGTTTTGTAAAATATGTTTTACTTCTTTTTTTCTTTTTTTATTCTTTTTTTCAAGAAAAGTAAAAAAGAAGAAGCCCGACCAACCAACTGTTTATAGAACAGGTTTTTTGCCACCTTACTGAAAAAGAAACTGGCAAAAGGGTGTATCTTCAAAAATCGAATTTTGAGAAAATGACCGTTAACGTTGAAACATACAATGTAAAAATTATAAAATGATCTTGAGATAGCACCTGCTATCTTTAAAACAAAGCATCATGGGATTCTAAGACTTTGATAAATGGAAATAGTGCCCTCTATTTACCAAAAAATGATTCAAACTCAAAAAAGGTGTATCTTAAGATACACCCTTTAACCAGATCAGGGCTGCCCCATGCAACTTACATCTGTAAATGCTGCAGGGTTATCCGTGCTACACACTAATTCACCCTGGGCATCTTCCATCGTATTCTGACAGCATGAGTCCGGGTACGGGTTAGAGGTGCCCAAGTTGGTGTTTGACTGGTAGTCTACTTGACCGGTCACTCCACAGCATTTCAACTGAAATATAATATGTGACCAATTAGAATTACTCAAACTGAAGAAAAGATTAATACCAGTGTAGTCATCTTCGGAGCCGTAATTTCACCCTTATTAAGATGAGCACTCCTGATGTACTCCTCGTTGAAAATGACTATTGGGAAAAATCATTGTGTTGCATAATATAGCTTTTCTTCATCATCTTCATCTGTGTAAATAATTTTTATGTTCTTAGGTCTCTGGACTGCGTACCAGACTTTGGCGGGTTAAACCGGTTTTATTACCAGGGTCTTTACATTGCTGAACTCTGGCTATGTAAAGACCCTGGTAATAAAACCGGTTTTATCAGAATAGCCTGTCCAGAAATTGACCTTAAAACAAATCCACCTGTTTGCAACCACTATGGGTCACTATGTTCCAATATGTGCTAAGCAACAGAATGACTCGCTGCGGTACTGTGCGCTTACATTTGCACAGTAATGTACACGATCTGGGGACATGGCACTTGCGTGAAGCAACTACGCACTACGTGATACGTGATATATGATACAAACATTCGCATCACATAGTTATACTTCAACGGCTAAACGAAAATATATCAAAATGCTAATATTCAATAAAATTGCAGTTTTCATGCCTACTGAATGATAAATAATGATCTACATACTGGTATTTTTGTCACCCTGAAAACACCGTATGCGTACAGTGGCCCTATAATGTTTCTTAGTTTAAAGGCAAGTCACCCTATTTTTCCTAACCTACATAATGACACATGAAACAGTCTTGTTCCACTATTTGACTTAATTATACCTAACACAAAAGGTTCCTGACCAGGTGCTTTAACCCTAAAGCTTTAACCAGCAAATAGCTGCTGTGGCACAATCTCGTGGCACAACCGGCAAGCTGTCAAAAATGGTCTCGAAAAATGCAACTTTTTCGAGCTCCCTCATTAGCCCAATCAGTCCCAGCCCATGTTCGATCCCTGATAGTTTAATTGTTAAAACATGCTTAGGGAGTTGGGTTAATGCTAGCTAATTAAAAGTTGTATTATGCTAACTTTTTCAAGTGATGCCCTCTATCCTTGATTTTTACTTTGAAAGCAGATTTTCTTACCGTTTTGCATTTTTAATCATGAATCGTAAAGTTACCGGACGATAGATACACATTTCCTAATTACTTCAAAAACATGGTTTGAATATGTTGAAACAACCTGTCAAGGTCTGCTCTGACAAATTATTGTCCGACTGGTTTTTTTGTTCATAAATAGAATTCCATGGTTTGACACCGTGTTAGCATCATTTACAGTGTTTCTGGCTATGATCACAACTGCACGCACATGAACAGAATAGTATGGAGAGTGCAGTGGCGTAGCTAAGATTTTTTCAGAATTACACCCATACCCATACTTGAGTGCTTTCCCCATCCCTGGATCCTTACACCTCCAGAGTTCAGAAGTGCCTGCCTATACCCCCATAGCCTTTTATCAAGGCTTTGTGGCGATAAAACAGTGTGAGCGCCCTCTATAAAATTTGTGGAACACAAAGCCTTTCAGCAAATCTTCTCTGTGTTGTGTTTCGTATTGTTTTACGGACGATTTTAGCCGGAAAAATTGCGCATGCTGATTGGTTGATAATGATGTCATGCTATATCGGGAGACGTCATCGGTACCAAGTGCTACCTTTATATGTGGTCGTCAATAGAATTGGGTGGAGCTATCATGTGTTACGATGACTACGGTGTTTGATTGACACATACTGCTTTGCGTGCGCAAAGACGACCTCGCTGCGATCGGCAATCGAGAGGCGTGTTTGACAAAGACTAATATACCCATACTCATACTTGAGTGCACCCCCCTCCCCCGGGTCATGTAAACATACCTCTGATTGAATGACATCCCATCCATTGGTGGCAAGTTTAGCAGCTTTATCTGTGTTGTTGCCATAGTCCATGCCCAGAAAATCTTTCCCTTCAGTTTGCAGGAATCCGGTGATTTCATCACTGTAGATGGCGGCTAAGATACCGGCGGCAAGTTGGGCAGCAAAGATGATCAAAAGGAACAAGAAGTACTGGAATCAAAAAGAGATGATTGAAAGTAACAGTAAAACTTCCAGATTTGCAAAATTAAATGCCCGCTAAAGTAGCAGTAATTTAAAATTTGCGAACTCTAAATTGGTGGGTCTCTAAGCTTACAGCAGTGAATTAATACAGAAGGGTGTATAGGTGCACATGTACACAACAAGGGCACTGAATGCGCGAGACCAAAAGCACATAATGTGTGGCCATAATCACGAGCATACGCTTGGATTACTTTTGCCCGTGGAGAGATACAAAAATGTATGTATTTCGCCAATTTTTTAAACTATGGTATTGTAACTGTCAGAATCATTACATGAATTCAATTGCCAGAAAGCAGGGGCATGGGTAGTATTGTAACAAACTCATCAAAATCTGCCCATAATCCCTGCATTCCTCCAACTAATAGAGCACTATCTGGGGTTTTTTCTTTATTGTGAACCAACATTTTATGTGTTATGATGCTATAATAAAGTGATGTGAAATCCTTATTTAAGTGACGTGATCAAGCGAAATGAGTCACATGTCGGCAGTTTTGAATTTTGATATTTGCCCATATTTTTAAAGCAGGTGAAAAATGCTGCAGTATGGTCCAAACCCCACTAAAATCAAAAGTTTTACTTTTTAAATTAAAAACAGTTTACAAACTGAAAAAAATAAGGGAAAAAACTGAGAATTTGTCACTTCTTTTTACCTGTAACTCAAAATCAATATTCATGACTCATTCCGCTTGATCACGTCACATATTGAAGTTCTTCAGGGTATGTGTCAAAAGCAGACTACTGTAAAAGCCAATATTTTCGCGTAAAGATATTTTCGCGCATTTTGGTATCATAGACATTTCGCGAATTGTTTTTTTCGCGGGGGCGACTTTCAGGATGCATTGCATGAATGTTGAAAACAATATTTTTGCGTGTTGTAATTTTCGCGGAAAGAAAAGCGCGAAAATAAAACCACCGCGAATATTTCAGCTTTTACAGTATCCTATTCCTCAGAGACATGAAGCGTGTTTCTGTTCAATCACCAACAATAACCGGTTATCTGTGGTGATAATCATAATCAACAATGACACAGAAACCCGCTTATAAAAAGACACCAACTACCCTTAGACACTAAATCCAAGCAAGGCATTGCTCCAATGGTAACTATACGTGGCACAGTGTGCAATTTAGCACTGTGAAAATCATGAGTCCCTGCTTTTATAAGAATAACTATCGAGCCCAACTTGCATAATTATATAGAACAAAACACCATACTTTTAAAATTCGCGGCGATCGAAAGTCTTGGTGTCTTGGTGTCGTATACATGCACTTGCGCAAATTTAGTAATCATGACGTCATCGACACCGGGACTTTCGATCGCCAGGACTTTTAAAAATTGCATGTTGAGTATACAGTCTTTATTTGTTTTTCTGATAAATATGATGTTTTGTTCTATATAATTATGCAATTTGGGCTCGATAATTATTTTTCTAACAAACAATGCTCAATGTTGTGCTTGCGAGACCCCTCCTTTAACTGAGACAATATTAGCATCAACTAGCAGACGCTTATTCTCCATGATGAAAAATAGCAGCACACCAGCCCCGTTAATCATAAGGTGGTGCTTCTCAGCAATACGGACGCTACCTCATTTGTTAGGAAGGGGAGGGTTAGGGTGGAGGTGGAAGGGGGGGGGACTTTTATCATCAACTTACCAGCACCAGTAGACACCTATTCTCCATGATTGTTCCATAGCAACCTCATATCGCTATGAGAAATATCAGCGCCAATGATCATATATATGGTGCTTCTCAGGAGAGTTGGACTCAAGAGAGGACCATCAACTTAGTAGCACAAGTAGACACCTATTCTCCATGATAGCTCCAAGGCAACCGCATATCGCGATGAGAAATACCAGCGCACCAGCGCCAATGATCATATAGGTGGCGCTTCTCAGGAATTAAATCAGCAATACAGACGCTACCTCAATTATAGTCAAGGAGGATAGGGGAGTTGGACTAAAGGGAGGATTTTTACCATCAACTTACCAGCACTAGTAGACACTTATTCTCCATAATGGCTCCAAGGCAACCGCAAATGGCGATGAGAAATACAAGCGCACCGGCGCCAATGATCATATAGGTGGCGCTTCTCAGGAATTCATTCTGCAATACGGCTGCTACCTCATTTATAGGGATCCAGTTGGCCAGTCCAAAATGGATGAGACACCCTGTGACTATCAGGCCAAGACCGCATAACTAGAAAATAAGAAGAAGATTATATTAACGTTAAACTTCCCAGACACTACAAATCATAACAGCTTCCCACCTCCCTCATTCACAAGCATTGCAAGCTATACCCTCAGAAACGTTACTTTACCAAGAGTGAAGTATGCCCTCACTTATTCTATCCAATGTATTACTGCCCTCTCTTATTGTGTTTGCCATTCTTCAAAAAGGCTTTAAGGCAAATCTATGTGAAGCAGTCATGTCTTGTTATACAATGTATGATGACAAAAACTTGTTTCATCAGATTTAGAGTGTGACTGACAGTGACCTGGGCTTGATTCCTGGCACCAGCCGAGCATATTTGTGACGCGATCAAGAGGAATGAGTCGGATGTCGACCCTGGTTGAAAATGAGTTTTTAATACAGTTTTAAAGAAGACACCTAGAGCTTTCAGAAACTGAAAACCCCATGTCGATACAACGTTTTGTTCCAAAGTTATGTCAAATTGTATACATGAATTTCCATCAAAACTTATATGTAAGCCGCCATTTTGAATTGGCCATATCTCAATTTGGGATTCCCCGACATCCGACTCATTCCTCTTGATCGCATCACATTTTTGCATTAATCGACCTGCTTTTACCTCATGATAGTTTCATTTCTACAAATCTTTCATGAGAAGAAGGGTTTAGAAGACAAAAAACATTATATGCTAAATATGAGTTCATTGTGAAACAGATAAAAATTCCCATGTAAAAGAAACGAATCTCGAGTGAGTGAACTTGACCTTTTAACCGAACTTATCATAATTTTGACATGAACTTTTAAGTTAAAATAACTGCAGCACATGGTAGCTGTACTGGAAGGGTAAACTTATCAGTAAAAATCATGCCCTCACCTGTTACCGTAATCCTTCTCCCACCCCCCCCCCCCCCCCCCCCCCCGGATATAGACAGCCTCGCCTACAATGTAGAGCTGAGACAAATGTTCAGCTCTACATTTTTTTTTTGAACCATTTGATCGCAACCAATTTCTACCCATTATACACACAACCCATAGGCTATATCGAGGACTCTGCATTTAATTATTTTCCAATTATGTTGAGTGATATCCAAGTAACAATGCAATCATGTTAACTCATCATAGCTGATTTGATTAAAGTCAGAGTAGTAAATGATAGTTTATTGAAAGGCATTTTCAAGGTGAAATTCCTAAATAAAATAAAATAATTAAATATTTATAATTCTCAATTTGTCCACGTGTTGCGGAGGGCAAGCTACAGTAAAGCTACATGTATAATCCTTGATGTATGCTGAATTAGCAAATTAGCCTCCTGTATTTTGTAAAATTAATTTTCAATAACTTCCGAAATACTTAATTGTTTTTCCTTGTTCAAACGGCGATCTGGTTTCCCCAATTTTTGGCATTAAAATCATGACTATCCAAAAAAAATCTCATATTTAACGCTAAAACGTTGTTCAGTCAACAGGAAAATCACCCCTACTGCGTGAAAACCAACCTATATGCCCAGATATCTGGGTGAAAAAGGTGACAATTACCAGTATATTGAATGGCTATTGCACTCCCCTCAAGTTTGCAGTACATGCCCCACGTGACCTTTTGCATTGACCTCCAATGTATCCGATGATTCAACTAACAGGTGATCGATCATGTGACATGTATCAGTTGAAGATGCGTATGAAACCATGTAATATTAGTCGATATTTTATAAATAGGTTTGTGACTGCAGGCCATGATAGGTGTTCACTTACCGCAATAATAAAATTAAATATGAAGAGGAGAAATTTCATACACTTGACTCCGCAACCCTCCATGATACAGGCGTGTGTGTTGTTATCCGCTAGTGTGTTGTATTACAAATGGCAAGTCTGTAGGGTCAAACAAAGAGAGACACAGAGACAAAATGTTAAATATATGTTCATCAAATATGTGACGTGTTCTACCAAAACCAGACACAATTGGGCAAGATATCAAAATTTATTTAGTAATTGATTATTAAAGTAGAGATCTTCAGCTTTACAATGGTACTTTTGTTTTTTAATCGGACTTCCCAAAGCAGAGTTAAATCATTTTCAAGTTCGTCTTTATGAAAACTCCAAACTGAGATTTACAATTACAATATACTTACAATGTACTTTAAAAAATAAAAATAAATGTGGTTTTTTTATGGTTTGATTTTTCAATCTGAAACTTTCACAATAATGTAATAAACAGTCTGAAGATTATTTATTTGCAAGAAACTCAAATTCCCAAAAAATCACCCACAATTAGGTTTTGGGCTATTTCTCAGTTTGGAGCTCTGCCCAATTCCATCTGGTTTCAGTAGAACATGTCCCATATTGTAACTATTTGTTAAATTGTAGAATAGAATATTGATCAACACTGTAAAATACTTGTAATTTATGGTTGTCCATACTGTTCAAAATTGTAAAAATATTTGTTAAATATCTTATTAAATTGGTTTGCTATTTGTTAAATATTGTAAAATGCTTGTAACATATTGGGAGGTCCGAGTCAACTCTTGAGTTGTTGGTAAGACTTGATAGAGCACATTTTCAGCTTTGAAATGATACCATGTTGAAGGTAATCGTTTCCTGTTGGAGATTTTAAAAAAGGGACGAGGTGGCTTTGAATTATTAATTATTAATTATATTTTATTTTATTTATTTCTAAACTATATAATTATTTTGTGGTCGCAACCATTTTTCAACCCCTTATATCGAGGACTCTGCATTTAATTATTTTCCAAGTATGATTAATTTGATACCCACTTATTAGTAATGCAATCATGTTCTAAGTTTGTACATCATCTTATCTGATATGATTAAAGTCAGAAAGTAGCAAATTAATTTTATTTAAAGTCATTTTAAAGGTGAAAATCCTAAATAAAAATAAAATAATAAAATATTTTGTAATTCTCAATTTCGGACGCGGGCGGCAACAGGAAACTCAAAATCAATTGTGAAGGGCCTTATGGATGTCTCACCTTATGTTATAGGGCCCTCTACATGTATATCAAAACTGTGTTTGCAGACAACATGTCCTTTTGACTGGTCACATATGTGTTATGCATTATGGAATATCATTCATGTGAAATATTTGTTCACTATTGATTCAATACTGTAAAATGCTTGTAAAATATTGTTAAACGTTTGTAAAAACAATTACAAATATTGGATCAACATTGTAAAAATATTTAATAAACATTGTGTAATGTATGATTACCATTGTACAATGCTTAACAATGCAACATATGATTAACATTGTAAAATATTTGTTCATTTTACGTTTAGTATTTGTTCATTTTATGTGTAGTATTTGTTCATTTTATGTATAGTATTTGTTCATTTCATGTATAGTATTTGTTCATTTTATGTATAGTATTTGTTCATTTTATGTACATAGTATTTGTTCATTTTATGTATAGTATTGTTCAATATGATAAGTATTTGTTCAAGTCGGTTATATATTTAATATTTAAGGGTTACAAGCCTATAAACTGTTATTTACAAGTAATACATATTCTTTTTAAAAATCTGATTAAATGCTATTGAATTATGAAATATATAAAGATTAACAGTTTCAACAGCATACTTTTAAATGTGCCCCCAATTCAGGGGAAAGTCCAACGCTTAGGCAAAATAAATTGTTTGATTGTCCATAGATCACTTGCAGAAATTGGGTCGGACGGTCGGGAAAAGGTGTTTTTTTATCTTATTTGTTTATAAATCACATTCAAAAGATCCATAATTAACTTTGAAATAGGTACTGACATATATGAGTAGATTATTTAATCACTTCATTCATGTTTCAAAATCCGTTTAAAAGACTAAAGAAACCATGAAAATTATGTTTGAGTATATTTCCAGGAAGCCAAATTCTGGAAGAAGAAAAAAAATCTGTAATTTCAAAATTAGGGTCGTTATTCATTTGTACAGTAAAAGCAAAAAAAGGTAATTTTGTTTAAGTTTTCAAAATTAGGGTCGGTGGGAAGAGGACAATCAAACAACTTTTTTGGGGGGCCTTAAAGGTGTACAAACATTGTTTTGTAAATAAAGAGCAAATGTGAACAGATATTAGAAGCAAACTTTTGGTTCTATCATGAGACCACTATAGCAATTTCACTCAAAATTTGAACATGACTGTATATTTATGCGCTTTCACATAGAATGGGCGACAAAATTGGTCGTTATTGGGTCACCCACCCTGCGTGTATGATGAGTCAATAAACATGTTGGGCTCAGTACAATACACCCACATGAAATTATACAAATAAACCTGGAATTTAAAGAGTCAAAAATATAAAGGTGATAGTTCCCTTATACAGTCATATTTCAATAATAAAGGGTGGAGTTTAGTTTATATACAGCATGACTGGCTTTGGCTGCAGACAAATGCAGCATTTGATTTCATTTTAAACTTTTCAATTTTTCATACTTATATACATTCGTGTGTTACATATAATGGCACATACATTTCACCATGGGAAAACCAGTGATCCCTATACTTGTAGTCAAATAAAGAGTACTATTGTCTTTCAATTTACCAAAAACTTAACTAATACAATAAGTCTGCGTTCACAAAACAGTTTCTGTTCCAAGTTTTTCACAATGAGGTCAAGAATTTTTGTTTGTTTGATTGTCCATATTATATAGATGCCCTCAAAAGAGTAGGGTTGGGCGGTCGGATTAAAATAAATAAATATCATAAATCACATATGTATACCTTAATTAACTTTAAAATAGTGCTAAATAAGATGTAAATAATAATAATAATAATAAAATAATAAAAATGGATTTACTATAGCGCCCAATGCAAGGAGCCTCTGGGCGCTTCACATAACTATATTACAAAAAGAAAACAACATAATCAACCTAAAAACCATAAAATATTATAAATAATTGCACATTATACAAGCATTGGGATATTTTACTATTAAATCACTTTATTTATGTTTGAAAACAGTTAAGAAGAGTAGAGAAACAGTTGCCAAAATATTTTAGTGTATATTTCAAGAAAGCAAAATTCTGGAAGAAAGAAAAAAATTCTGACATTTTTGGGGTCAATTAAGGTTCATATACTTGACTTTGAAAAAAAATTGTTTAAAAAAAGTTACATGGTCAGGCAGGCCTATAATAGTACATGGTCGGTCGGACATGGACAAACAAACAACTTCTTTTTTTTTGGGGGGGGGGGCCTTAGCATGTGACATACAATGTACATGTACAATGTATTTGTTTTCATTTCTTTAGACATTTCACCCTCAAATCTGTCCCAATTATCTAACCCCTGATCACTACCTGCCTATCTAACAGTGTTTCTGATTGGTTAATTACCTGATATACTCATTTGAATAACCAATTAAAATACTGCTTCTAGAATATTTCACTCCAATCTTTATCAAACAATATTTCTAACAATATTTCAAACAAATGTCAAACAATATTTCTGATTGGTGCAATAAATGATGTATCCACCTTTCTGACCAATCTGCAGGTAGTTTCTTGGGGAAATCATGATGTGCATGATTAATAAACCTTTTATTTATTTTTATTTATGAAATAAAGGGATAATATGCACCCATTTGCATGGTAAAAGGTCAAAATTGGTAAAAGGACAAGGTTATAATTCTTCTCAATGTTTACACTGCGCAAGATATACAATAATATAGACCTATGCCAAGTTATGCAGCCTATTATTCTTGAAGTAAACATATATTGGATGTAGTCCTGGGATCACATTCAGGTCAGACCGGCAAAATTTTCTTTATGAAATAAACTCGGACAATATGCACCCATTTTGCATGGTAAAAGGTCAAAATTGGTAAAAGGTTATAATTCTTCTTAATGTTTACACTGAACAAACTATACAATAATATAGACCTATGCCAAGGTATGCAGCCTATTATATTATTGAAGTAAAACATTTATTGGATGTAGTCCTGGGATCACATTCAGGTCAGACCGCAAAATTTTCTTTATGAAATAAACTCGGACAATATGCACCCATTTTGCATGGTAAAAGGTCAAAATTGGTAAAAGGTTATAATTCTTCTTAATGTTTACACTGAACAAACTATACAATAATATAGACCTATGCCAAGGTATGCAGCCTATTATATTATTGAAGTAAAACATTTATTGGATGTAGTCCTGGGATCACATTCAGGTCAGACCGGCAAAATTTTCTTTATGAAATAAACTCGGACAATATGCACCCATTTTGCATGGTAAAAGGTCAAAATTGGTAAAAGGTTATAATTCTTCTCTATGCTTACACTGAACAAACTATACAATAATATAGACCTATGCCAAGGTATGCAGCCTATTATATTATTGAAGTAAAACATAATTATTGGATGTAGTCCTAGGATCACATTCAGGTCAGACAGTCAAATTGAGGGCTACCATGTACCAGTGAAGAATATTCATTGTCACAGGGCCAGGGTTTTACACAATGTATTACTATCAAGTAAGGGGCTAAGTGGCGCATTTGGTTAGAGCGTCGTAACACTGCTGCGCACCGTTGTTCTGTTGGTAAATCATTTGAGCGTGAATTCAATCAGGCTAGGAAATAAGGACCACAGGACCAGGGGCCACTTTTAGAAAAAAACGGCCCCTGGTTCACTGGGTTTTGTCATGAACCAGGGGCCGTTTTGGTGGAACCAGGGGCCGTTTAAAAAAAAGGTGTGGCCGTTCATGATGAGTTATCCCAAGAAATTTCTCTTACGTGACTATGGGCGTATAAACAGGACCCGTATCAATCCCGCTCTCCGTGAACACACTGGGAGTAGAGCTCAGCAGACCCGCTATAACCTGCATAGTGCATACAACCAAGTCCAGCGTCGAAAGCGGAGTTGCATCTCGAAATGCGACACATTTTTGAAGATTTGCTATTGCACAAATATGTCGCAAATACTGACGCAAACATATTCCCTACTTGATATTTGATCACGTACCATCAAAGTCAAACCAACAAATATAGATTTTCATCTTCAAATAACTAGAAAAAGTGTGATAAATCTAGATGTATCGGAAGTTATCGGAAGTTAATATTTCGTTTTCGTCAGAGTCAAAATCCCCATTGCTTTACACGTAATTGCGCAGAATTTTTTCCGTCGGTTTAAAATTGGTTCAAAATGGTGGATTTCTGCGCAGGTTGGAGAATTTTATAATCATGACGTGATTGACGTCACATTTGATGCTAGTCTCTTGGAATAAAACTAGTGGTGCACCACGGACACAAGGAATCATAACAAAATGGCGCGCGATCGTAAGAAGATGTAAACAATTATGAATTCCTTCGTGTCAAACCAGGTCTGACAACGGGCGCCAAAATGGAGAAATTATAGGCGTCCGTACTCTTCATTTTTTGCCAATACGGGCGCCTTTTGCCGTCCAACGGGCGCTGAACGGCGCCTGTCGCCCGCTTATTTCCTAGGTTGAGTTCAATACAATACACTAACACAGCCTCGTCCCCATGCCTCCTTCAGACCGTGCAGACTGAAGTAGGCATGTACATTGGCGCACCGTGGATTCAGAAGTTACGTAGAAATATTGGTCCTGTGTATCGGAAGAGCTATCCCCGAGCACGTTAAAAGGTTACAGACTCCTTTGTAAAGAGTAGGGGATCATCCCAGTCTGTATCTGTACACAAAATTCTATAAGTATTCCTAGGTTCCAGGGATACGCAGTGCGACTATATTCATAATGAATTCTGCACTTTATCGGAAGAAGAAGAAGTAATGCAATTTCTCTGAAATTAAATGGGAAATGTGGTATTATATTTCGAAAACATAAATGAACACGATTGAGCCACTGCGCCTTTTTTAATGTCATTTTTGTCTCTTCCGAATTGTTGCCATTGTTTTACCAAATTGAAAAAGGTCATAATGTTTGCCTATCTTCTAAGATAAACTTTTTTAAATATGTAATAAGTAGAAACTTATCCCAACTGAAAGTGGGGGATGAAGAAAAAAGGGGGGAGAATTGGAGAATAACGACGTTTCGACTGGATATACCAGTCTTTATCAAGTTAAGTAGAGAGTATTTTTTAAATAGTCTTGATTATGACCTTTAAAACGGTAGATTTACCAACCAAATGATTTGGTAAAAATGTTTATTATTGCTAGTTGTAATGCACGTATTGCCGAGATACAATTTGTTAGAAGCGTGTGAATTGGCTCATCAAATGGGGAACACATGACATTTGAAGCGCGACTCTTGAGTGGGTACTTACTATGAATGTGGATATTTTCACTCTACATTGATTTTCACACACAAGTATCAAGCAGATGATAAAAAAGAAACCCAGCTGCAAGGTTGTAGCTAGGCTGGACGGACCTGCCCAGCTCTCACAATCTTCGCCGGGCACTCTTATAAAAAAAAACAAGGTAAAAAAAACAGCACTCTAAAATTTGAGGATAAAATCATTAAACTGCCTCATAAAACAAGAAATTATATGGCAGGAACCCTCAAAGTGCATTATAAAAACCTTAAAAACATTAAGAAGGTCTCTGGATCTCATGCCATGATCCACTGCACTTCGTTCCCTACACTTACTCCGTTCGCCATCAGTAAAATTAACCGGCACTAAATTTTGGCTAGTGACAACCAACCCTGCCCTGCTGTACGGGCCTAACCGACCCATTTTTTTAGAAACTTAATTATCAAGCATTGCGAATCAAAAATTCAATCTAAAATAAATGTTTATATTTCAACGTTTTGCCCAAAAAGTAACAATGCGAAAGTCTTTTCTAAAGCCTGGATGTTGTTGATATAAATACAGGGCTAGGCAAAATATTCAGGTCCCGATTTTACCGATTTTCTAAACAAGTTAATATGCAAACATTAATATATATATTTATTGACATGCACAGTAAGAACGCATTGTTAGCTATAACCTACATTTTATTTCATTCAAATTGGTTATTCCACAGGAGATGTGCATTTTCCCAAATTCTGTGAAATTTAATCTGTTCCATTTTCCAAGGTACCTCTATGAATGGCAAAAGTCTAACGCATGCATTATGAATATGTCAACACAATGGAAAATGGGGGTATATTTGGATCACTTTGGATTTCACGCTTTTTCGTTAATGTGTTGTAATTATGGTTTTGTCTTATAAATTTCACCAAGTATGAAGAAGTATTTCTACTCCTAGATTTTTTTTTAAACGGGACCTGAATATTTTGACTCACCCTGTATAATCGGCTTTAATCTGATATAAAAACTAACAGTTGATTGGTTGCAAAGATGGATATATCCTTTATTAAACCAATCAGAGATATTGTTAAAACATTTATAAGCTCTATTTCAAAATATTAACTTGCAGGCCATTTATTTAACTAATGCTATCCAAATATTAGATAAATTCACTTACGTACATGTCCTTAAAAATAATGCCTTGTTCATGTCAGTAATTTGTCCTAATAGCTGAGTCTAAAGTGCCTCTTAACCATAGGCTAATTATAATAGTGATGACTTTCATTTGTATAACCAATTTAGCTACCTATGCAGCAATAATGGCACCACGCCCCTATGATCTGGAATCTAAACGAAGCAAAAATGTCCTGATCAGATACCAACATTTTACAAAGTGGGATTACCAATTAACCGTTGGAAAAAAAGTGACCCGCCCCCCCCCCCCCCCAACACCCAAAGTATGATCATATTCATAACCCTTTTTCCATTGAATCAGTGACAGTTAAAGGCATATTATGTGATCTTTTCCAGAGAGCGCCCTCTATTCATTATTTTTTTTAGAAAGTAGATTTTCTTGCAGATTTACATTTCTGATCATAAATCATACATACATTCCAAGTTACAGAACGATACGATTTCTAATTACCTCAAAATCATGGTTTTGGAGTGAATTTAGAGTGAAAATAATAAACTGTCGGATTTTCACTCTAAAATCATGATTTTGAAGTAATTAAGAATCGTATCGCCCTGTAACTTGGAATGTATGTACTATTTATGATCAGAAATGTAAATCTGCAAGAAAATCTTCTTTCAATTTTTTTTTCGATGTTGAGGGCGTTCCCTGGAAAGATCACATAATATACCTTTAAGAATTGAATGAAGAATGCCAATACACTATAATAGTACATGCCCAATGAAGCAAAGTGATATTCATTTTAAATTGTAATAAACCCACATATACTACCAACTGTTAAATTACATTTTACATCAGGGACATCCCCGCCTACTACTCATCTAATAAGATATACTTAATTGGGTGAGATGAGGGCTAGCGGACATGCTGATAATAGCAGATGTACGCCGTCACCTTTGCTTGAGAGCCCTTCAAGCCATCTATTTTTACTTTCCTGCCACATCATCCCTAAAGTGCCACGTCCGATAAGCCTGATTACTTGTTATTAAAAGGTAAAATCATTTAATCATTCTTCTGCCCTTCCCCTTATATAGGTGCGTTCATACTCGCGTCGTTGCGCATCGGTCGACGTCGATGGACAAAAGTTGACATTGCTTCAACTCGGGCACCGATATCCGTCGACGTCGGCCGATGCCCAACGACGTGAGTATGAACGCACCTTATCTCGGCAAGTGAAGGACATCCGGTTTTCAGGAAATAAAAATTCTTAAAAATAAATTAGAAATCTTTAAAAAAAATTACCCTGGATACAGCCCCGATCCTGACGCAACAATTTACTACCTATTTGGCTGTTACTTTATTTTTGAATGAATTTTATGACGAAAAATAGGGTCTTAGGAACTGATTATTTCAAAAAAGTAGGTCTTGAAAACTAGCCTATAGTTCAATTTTGATTTTTTTTTGTTTTGATTTTTTAGAACGCAACAGTTTTGAAGTATTGAGGCAGCTTTGGAATGCAAAATTTTGCAATTTTTGAATTTTCAATAAAATTGGGGTCTGAAAAAGGGGGGTCTTCAGCGCGGCACATACCTATACCCTTTTCCAATGTCAGTGCCCCCCCCCCTTCTCCGGGCTTGTAGCCCTACCAATTTTCAATAAACCATCAAGCCTACTGGCCTTAGCGTTCAGCTCCCCTCACTTGAAGTTGAATCAATCAAATAGTAACGTCAAATCATAATGAAATACTCCTTATCATTGACTGTTCAATCATTATCACCATGTTGAGTGATACATAGACTAGTTCAATAGAGTATTATTTGTTTAATTGATAGCGTGTTGACAATAATCGAGTACTACGTTGTAATTAACCACTGTGTGTAAATATGTACCCATTATCAGTCAATCACTTTTTCTTTTCTTCAAGCGCTATAACCGCACACAGATCTAATTACAGATATCATCGTATGGTAAGAGCGCCCTCAATAGATTGTTGTCCAATGGGATAATATTCCAGTTGAAATCCATATCCCCTTTAAAAAGACATAACCTAATTAATCTTCCACACAGGGAGTGTGATTTTCAAATGGAGTCGCCCATGCAGGTAACCACATTCAAAGTTACACTCCCTGTGTAGAAGATTAAGGTAAGGCCTAAAAAGAAAATTGTTTGCTTAAAAGGAGGTCATATTTTTTGTTCTTTCTTCTTTCTTTTTCTCCAAATAAGGTACCTGATTACCAGAAATAAATAAAAAATAAAAAAGTGTTAAATCTTTTACATTTTTTCATTTATTAAGTCCAAAGCAGGACATCCATATGGGGTCACACAGGGGTCAGTCAAGGTCATATACGTGACTTGAAAAAGACTTTTTTATTATTTTTTTGAGAACAAATTGTAAAAAAGGGTGTTTTTTTGTTCACGGTCGGGATTGCAGTACACCGTCGGTCGGACGAGGGCAAGCCAAGCAAACAACTTTTTTTTGCCTAAGTATTTACCATGAAGATGTGTGGATCTCAAATGGAATAGCCCGTTATTAAACCCTTTTGGTAATGAAACAGAGAACCCCTGCCGTACTTGATCATGTACTTTATACTTGTTGGAAAGAAGCTTGTTTGAAAACGATTCAACAACCCTTTTATTTTCAGGACCAATTTTTTCATATTACAATTCCCACCACATGGATTGACCATGTAAACAAACAAACAAGCAGGTGTTGCCATGTCTCATAAAATTAACATTAATAAAATGCAAACTTCAAAGCAAAGATACAACCATTGTATGAAGAAGAAAAAAAACTACAAAGCAAAAATATTGGTGTGTAAAATAAAATGAGAGCATGAATGCTAACCATGTTTATTTCCTATGGCCTTAACAAACCAATGTCATTATCTGGATAAATATTAATGGGATCTAAATAATGCATATAATTTGATACGTTACCAGGTACTGAGTGTGCTCTCTAGTGGAGCAGCTTCTACTGTTGACTAATTATCAATAAACACATTAAATTTTTAGATTCTATTATTAAAATAAAAATTCTGTGCTAACCTTAACTTATTGATTGACCAATACATGCACTGTTTGGGCTGAAACAGCCATATAAGTTTGATACCGTAAACGTGGACATTTTCACGCTACATTAATTTTCACGCTACATTAATTTTCACGCTTTACGCGCTCTAAGCAGCAACTGCGAAAATAAAAACACAGGAACATATTTATTTTGTGTATAAGACTATGTAATGAACTTTCAAATCACAAATTTAAAAACATGGATGCAAACAAATTACACTTTTACAGAACCTCCAATGGCCACTTGATTGGGATAAACCGAGGATCTATATTTGATCTATCTCATTCTGTGAAATTGAGGATTTACAACAAACCAGTGTTGTGATTGAAAAAGCACAAGATATTCATGTTTAATTCGAAGAAGATGACCCCCCCCCCCCCCTGTCAAAAGGGGTGATTCCATTTCTTCTCTAAGGTTCTGTAGCTATAACAACATTAATCTTCCATCTTCATGTATCTGTTGATGGTGTTCTTACAAAAACATGGAAGTACAATGTATAATGTAAAAAATTAATAAATTCTATTTCCATTTTTTATTTTGATATTATTCTACAGAATGAACTGGCAACACTAGAGTACTGGGGTTACTATGTCAACAAACAGAAAAGCGGTCCAAATTCTATCAAAACTGAGCCTTTTAAAGGGGCACAGAGAGATTTCTCAAAAAATGAAATTCAATTTTTTTTTTCACCTTGTTTAGATAGATGATATTCATAGAAACCCCTTTCATGTAAGTTTTCTTCAAGAAAAAATCAGTAAAAATGAAAAATAAAGACATTTTCTCAGGTATATTAGTGCTTTTCACTTTTTTTGTATTTTGGTTAAAAGTCACCGCCAATTGTATCAGGGAGGTTATGACTAAGCATCACATAACAAGCCATAGGTTGTCTTCAAAGTTATTTTGAATAAACATGAAACAAATAAGTAAGAAGCCATTTGTGGCCTTTTAGATGAATTTGGGTAGTTTCTATAATATGATTGCGTTGAAACTCAAAACGCTATCAAATCCATGAACTTCACATGAAATACTGCAAATTAAGCTCTATAATTTTGGGTGGTAGTTGGTACATATATAAGCATTACATATATGTGACGCGATCAAGAGGAATGAGTCGGATGTCGGGGAATCCCAAATTGAGATATGGCCAATTTAAAATGGTGGCTTACATAAGTTTTGATGGAAATTCATGTATACAATTTGACATAACTTTGGAACAAAACGTCGTATCGACATGGGGTTTTCAGTTTCTGAAAGCTCTAGGTGTCTTCTTTAGAACTGTATTAAAAACTCATTTTCGACCAGGGTCGACATCCGACTCATTCCTCTTGATCGCGTCATACAGGGCTCAAATTACATCGCGGCCATCGCGGCCATTGCCGCGATGCCCTCACGGCCATAATGGCCGTGCCCTATTTTTAACAGTGGCCGTGTGCCCTTTTGGCTCGCGGTTGGGGGTTCCGATAAACTTAACTTTGATCAAATTATTCCAAGTTCAATCCGATTTTGAAAGGTGCAATGTGCTTTAAAATTTTACAAAAATGACGATGTGACAGTCCATTCGAGGTGTAAAGTTTTCATCTATCTAATGTTTGTTTTTAAACATGTATCCACCTTGTCTCTAGCTACGCAATTGCTCACTGCTCTGCTTTCCAACAGCATCGTACATATATAACATCACAAATTCACAACATGACACTGATACAGTATTAAAATATGTTGATTGACAAAATAAACAGACTAGTGTAAAGTATTTAATAAAAGTCCTAGTGAAGTTTACATGTAAAATTATGGTATAAATAATGTAATATAAAATGGCCTTGGTGCCCTTTCATTCCAATATTGGTTTGGCCTTGGTGTCCCAGAACATGGCCTCGATGCCCTTCGAAATGTGTTATTTTTAAGGCCAAAGTGGCCGTGCCCCTAAATTGACGAAATTTGAGGCCTGGCGTCATATATGTGAAAACCTCAAATTCTGAAAAAATTGAGGGCTCCCCCCACAAAGGATCTCTTAATGCCCCTTTAACCCTAACTCTACTACACCACACGGCAACTGTGCGGAAAAAATGTTTTTACAACCCGGCATGCAGGTTTTTGGGGTACAAAACGGATCCAGGCGATATAACGAGGCGAATATACTCGCCGAGTGTCGACTGGCAGCGGTGGTGTAGTGGCTAGGATCTGGGTTCGGGTACTGGAGGTCCGGGGTTCAAATCCCGGAGGGTCGGGTGACCTTTCTGGTGAATTTTGGGTGTCAGAAAAGAAATCTGTTGCCGTGTGGTGATCTCAAGTTAGGGTTATTGCCCACCACTGATCCATTATGTTCCCAGTCCCTTGACACTTTTGGACCGGTGATTTGACATTTCGCCGGTAATAAATCATCAAAGGATTTGTCTATTTCCCACTATGTGGTCCAATTAAAAGACTGCAATGGACATAATTATGCATAAACTAACCTTCATATCCCTGAAAATGGACCACACAGTCAGCAGTTGACAAAATCTTAGACGATTTATTACCGGCGAAATGTCAAAATCACCGGTCCAAAAGTGTTAAGGGATGGGAACATAATGTCCTATTTAACACTAATATTCAATCTATCTGTTGATGGTGTTCTTTATTAAAACATGGAAGTACAATGTATATACAATGAACATGTAAAAATTGAATAATTTCCATTTCATTTTGATATTATTCTACAGCAGTGTTCGATTTAAGTGGTAATCCGGGCGTTTTTACGCCCAAAATGGCCGCCGGAAAACCTAAAATTCAATGCTGGTTATCCGTCGGACGCCAAAAAAAGTCCAAAAGTATATAAAACATGACCTAAGAATCTAAGATGACCCAGATTTGACCCGGAATAATTCACTTTATACCCCATGACCCACACCATAGCTATGGTAATTTATAACTTAAGATCCTACCTTATAACTTAAGTACTTTGGTATTTCATTATAATCTGATTAAAAGTATGACTTTTGAGAACCGTTTTCGGTGTAAAAAATACCATTTATTTATAACAACATCTAACTAAATTTAGTAAACTATGCATGTACATTTTGCTTGTTATGGTCATGTTTTTTATACTGGGTACCCAAAAAAGGTGGATCTGTTACATTTGCACTACATATTATTACTTTGCATGCATATATTTTGGCTATTTTTTATCACACATACTCAAATTTGGTCTTATTTTGATGAGAAAGTATTTGGCCTTTATTTTAAAAAGAAAAATATAAACTACCATGGTTCTGTTAATTACAATAGTTCGTTAAACCTAATTAGTCAGGGGTGGAGGAGTATGCGGAGGAGGAGTATGCGGAGGAGGAGGAGTGCATAGTTGAACAAGTATGGTGCAATATACATTGGGCAAACATAAAATGCACTGGTTTCACTCTTGGTACAATTCTATATTGAAAACATAACATTATTAAAGCATATGTGATGCGATCTGAGAAAACCCGTCGGATGTCGCAAAATGTGAACTAGGGATTATGGGTAAAATAGAAGAAGAAAAAAAAAATTTAAAAAAAATCTTCTTTTTTTTAGATTTGTTTAAAGAAAATTAGTTTCCAGTACTTTGTGTCATCATCTTTCATGAAATTTCACCTTGACAAACTTACTTAAGTCACTTTTATTATTAACCTTATAATGTTATTATATTGAATTATGTATCTTTTTTGGCCTGTTTTCATGATTTCTTGTTTTGTAGCTTTTGGTGACATCACAATCATCATTCACTCATAACTTTTTTTGTAGTGATCGTAGAAAAATGATCGGTACAGTTCTGTAATCAGCACAGTTTTAGCTTTCTTATGATATAAATATCTCCAATATGAAAAATGCCACCATGTGGCGGGTTTTCACAGATCGCATCACATATTTGAATTAAAAATATAATTAGTTAATTAAGGAATCATTAATTAGCATTAAATAAGAAGCTCAAAAAATTGTTGAGAAACATAAGTTGGTCACAGTTTGCGAATGTATGCAAACATTTGCCTGCACCAAACTGTCCATTTTAAAAGTATAGAAAGGTTGAGGTACCCTTTTGAATAAATAAATTTAACTATTTAATTAAAAATTAAAAGAAGATATGTAATTAACCTCATGTATTCTGTATTGTCTGGATGTTAATTAGCACATTTTGATGATTTTGTTAAATGCGTTTGTGTGGTGTTATTACTTGTTTTTAACTGTGTTACCAAATAAGTAAAAAACTGCTGGTTTTCATCAAGCTTGTAAACTCAGGAGAATTATTAATTCTTAGGAATGCAACTGATCTGACCTAGTATAGGATGACCAGCATAAGCAGTTTGCCAATCAACATTGGATCACCCTATATGTTGAATACAACTTAAAACGAAAACATTTTATAATTCAATCTTAAATCAGACTCTTGAAATTTGAATACTGGGTTCAAACATTATGGAAACTAACCTAATTTGTTCATTTGAATGTGCTTTGCACATCATGAAGGTGCAAGAAGGATGAACGCAATTAATTGTATGCCACTAAACATGTGCCATTGGGAAAATTTGAGTCACCCTGTAGTTATAGGGCCCCTTTTTATTGAACATTATTTGAAACTCATACCACTTTAAACATTTGCCACTTCAAATTGGAATGTAAAATCATGTTTCAGATGCAAATTTAAATTCATTCAATTTAATGATTTGTGGATAATCATGTATACCTAAATTAATGTTTTAAACACCCTATTATGTTTAAAATTAACAACTTTAAATAAGAAAAGGGTGACTTTCAAAATCAATCAATGTTCATGTACATGTAATTGATGCATTTTTATTTGAAATCTACTTGAATTTTGTTAAAATACTAGTCTTTGTATGTATGTAGTAATAGAAGCATTTTTCCGGAACTAAATAAACAAATTTTTAGACACCCTGTATGTAGAATTTCAGATTCATAATGAAATTTAATTTGCATATATCTGGATGGGTATTTTATTAAACTACTTTAAATTTGTACTGAACTTTTCTCTCATCACTTCATATACATAGTGGAAGTAATTATTGAAACCCTTCTTTTTTAGAAGATTTTGCTTGTTACACCCTGTACAATTTTGGACCACCCTGTATAATAAACTTCATTGTATGCTATTTGCATCCGTTACAGTATATGCTTTCAGAATATGTATACTTTTACCTACTTTAAATGTAAACTTTTTCAGATATAATGCATTAACTGAAAAAGGAACCTAATTTATGGAAAAAGGGACATGTAACACAAATTGTACCCAGTATAAAAAACATGACCTTATGGCAATAGAAGTGTTGCCTGTAACTGCGTACTACCATATGGACCATGTTGTTTCTTCGTATGATGATTCATTATAAGAAAGCAACACTTCTCTTCCCAAGAGTTCCAAGCAACACTTCTCTTCCCATATTAAATGTTAATTTACTGAATTTAAATATTTTTAGAAAGTGTCGTGTGGTATAAGATTAAATTGCAGAAAATGTGTTTTTCATTGTTTATACATGTACAGGTCTCTGAAATTCCCGAGAAATCTTGACTTTGGCGGATAACCAAAAATGTTGGTGGATAACCTGATTTTATATCATGGTTATCCGCCGGATAACCTGATTTTTTTTCTTAATTCGAACACTGTTCTACAGAATAGACTGGCAACACTAGAGTACTGGGGTTACTATGTCAACAAACAGAAAATAGATTTAATTTAATTTAAAGGTATTAAAAGCGGTCAAAACTGAGCCTTTGAAAGCCCACTTTCACATGGTGCTATGTATGTGCACCCGATAAATAGGAATATAAAATGTGCAATACAATGGGGCTCTCTATGCAAAATGTCTTGTCGTTGTCATGCAAAAGTAAGCACTAAATTACAAACGAATAAATGTCACCATTGTTTTGTTGTGAAAAGGACAAGGCATACAAAAAGTTACCTGTAAACCCCCGGGGGGGGGGGGGGGGTACTTAGTGGATATGAGGTTACGGGAATGTGCCACCAAATAGGGTCCCATTTTTCACCTGAAATGGCAAAAGTTTGAGTCAATTTTCATTTTGCTGGCGGCACATCACTACCATAAACATATCAGAGTACCCCTCCCCCCCCCCCCTATATTTCACTAAATATATTGGCCTCTATCTCAAAACTGTGTTTGCCGACAACATGTCCTTTTTGACAACGACTAGTCACATTTGTTTTTGACATGTTGTCTATGAGATCAAAATGACTGTTTAAACATGGCTGTCAGTATAAAATCTGACCTGAGCAAAAATATACAAATATCAACACCACTTAAAGAGTCAAATTGTGCCCGACCAGGCGTAATTTATCCAAATATTCCGGCATTTTGCAGATTTTACAAGTGGTAATTTTTGCACGATTAACTTTTCGCTCTTTGCTTATTTTGAACTGTTTGCACTTGTTTTTAAATTCTCAATTTGTAGCTTCATCACAAACCTATGCAAAGAAATACATTTATGTGCTATTATTTTCGCTGTAGCTGATTAGAGCGTGAAAATCACAAAGATATATGCAACGCGAAAATTCCTACTTTTAGAGTATAATACCCCAAGATGACATAAGGCCCTTCACAATTGATTTTGAGTTTCCTGTTGCCGCCCGCGTCCGAAATTGAGAATTACAAAATATTTTATTATTTTATTTTTATCTATGATTTTCACCTTTAGAATGACTTTCAATACATTTTATTTGCTACTTTCTGACTTTAATCATATCAGCTATGATGATGTACAAACATAGAATATGATTGCATTATTACTTGGGTATCAAATTAATCATACTTGGAAAATAATTAAATGCAGAGTCCTCGATATAAGGGTAGTGAAATTGGTTGCGACCACAAAATAATTAGTTTCAGAATAAAGAAAAGATAATTAATATTTAATAATTAATAATTAAAAGTCACCTCGTACCTTTTTTAAAACCTACAACAGGAAACTCGAAATCAATTGTGAAGGGAGGGCCTAAAGCTTTGATATTAATTTTATTCTGCAGAAGGAACTCCTTAAAACCAACAACATTTTGTTGAAATAATGAGAGCCCTGGTAAACACTTTCACATATGAATTTCTGATGCTTGGTTCATCAGGAATTTTAATGCGCTCAACTACAAAGGTCAATATCAAATGAACTAAACAAATTCATTGCTATCAAAATAATTTGGCATGTCTTGTTCCACCTTAATTCTAAATATAAAGTTCATCATTGTTAGTATGAGGGGCACGGAAAGATTGGCGATAAAAATGAAATTTGAATTGTGAATTTGAAAAAAAAGAGGATAGCTTTATTGATCCAACATGAAACCTGTTATAGCGGTGTTACTTTTTGCTTTACCCAAATATAATTTGTGTCATACATCTCAGTACGTCTATCTTATTTCTATAACCCTAACCCTACTACGCCACACAGCAACCACACAACAGCAGCACTTGGCTTGCGCGTGCACAAGTTCTATCTCATGTAGCACTAAAATACGGGTATATATGGTCTCCGAATTTTTAGCCTGTGAAGCCCTCCCCCCGTGGCTGAGTGGTAGTATATCTCGCCTGTCACGCGGCCGACCCGGGTTCAATTCCCGGGGCCGGCGGACATCATTTTTCGCATTTTCTATTTAACCCCCTCCCCCTGTTCTTCGTTCCATCCCCACTGCCACGTTCTAGGGTTAGGGTTAATAGCATTTATTTCCCCTTCCCAAGGGCGAGGGCTCAAAAAACAATTTAGTAGCGGTATTGCTAGCAAAATCAGAATGTAGGTCCAACTAAAAAATAAATTAAGTAAGGAAACATTAAAAGAGCTACAAAATGTATCATTTCCCACTAATTTCTTCTTATTAGACAGCATAATTATATTTAAAGTGAAAATTTTATCTTTTAAAACAAGTTTTTTCAATATTACGGACTATGATGGAGTATTATAACAAACAATGTTTTCTTTATTTCAGGCCATCAGTAACATTACACTTGTCACTTGCCACTGATTCAAGAGTGCAATATTGACAATGTGTCGATTTGTCTTGCAAGCTGACATGGCTGACATGCAACAGTACTAGTATCAGGCTACCACAGGGAGGATCCTGTTCTACAGGCAAACGGACCTCAGGTTTTTGTGGGGGTTGGGGGGGGGGGGGGAATTCTGAGGTTTTTTGTGCATTTTTTGTGTCTTAATTTGTCAATATTTTGGTGACGTTTCAACAATTTTCAAAATTTCAGAGATTTTTTAAAAAATCAATTTTTAAATAGCAATTCCAAATGTCTTCAAAAATTAAGACAACAAATGTAATACTTCATTTCAGGGAGGAAAGGGGTGACAACTTAATCTTCTATCCAAGTGAAATTACAAGAGTAAGAATTGCAAGTTAAAATCAAAGTTAAGATTTTGTTTTTGTTTTTGTTTTTGTTTTTTTGTTTTTTAATTTGTCAATATTTTGATGACATTTCAACAATTTCACAATTTCAAAGATTTTTCAAAAAATCCCATTTTTAAATAACAATTCCAAATTTCTTCAAAGAATGAGACAAAAAATGTAATACTTCATTTCAGGGAGGAAAGGGGTGACAACTTAATCTTCTATCCAAGTGAAATTACAAGAGTAATAATTGCAAGTTAAAATCAAAGTTAAGATTTTGTTTTTGTTTTTTAATTTGTCAATATTTTGATGACATTTCAACAATTTCAAAATTTCAAAGATTTTTTAAACAATCCATTTTTAAATAACAATTCCAAATTTCTTCAAAGAATGAGACAAAAAAATGTAATAATTTATTTCTGGGAGGAAAGGGGTGAACATTTTATCTTCTATCCAATTGAAATTACAAGAGTAAGATTTGAAAGTTGAGATCAAAGTTGAGTTAAATATTATAAATTCTTAATAGTTAGTGTGGTTCTGGATGACGACAACTGGCAATTTGATTGGCTTTTTTGGCTGATTTTAAGCCGATACGCACTATATATTATAAGACCGATAATATTTAGTTGGGACGGGTCTTAAATCATTTGAATAATAATACCTTCAGTGCGTATGTTCTTGCATTAAGAAGTTTAAGCGCGCCCTACACAAATTGCCGACGTACACGTTGTGCGTATAATGCAGAGTTGCTGTCCGTGCGTGTGCTGAAGAAAGTGATTATTTGAAGCAAAAAATTAGTAAACAACTGTCTGGATTTGGGGAAATCTGTTGTTGTTTGATTAAAATTTAAATCTAACAAAAAAAGTGTTATTTTCATGATAAAAGATAAAAAAAGTATTAATATAAGCTGTACCATAGTTTGTGTCGTCGTGCATGGCCGTCTATAAACTATATTTTATTCTCTAAATCTAAACGTCACTATGTAGACAAGGAGCCTAATCCTTTCATTCTCAACATAAGAGCACTGTATAAAGCTGTTAATAAAACACATACATTATGCAAAGCTAACAATCCCACAATACATATCAAACAGAATATTAATAATATTAATACTTTCCACACGGCTATTAGTTTTACCATAACATACGAAACAGACTTTTCAACCTTTCCCAACTTTCAAATATTATCTCAAGAATTACTGAACCAATACTAGGAATGTTTGTACATATTTTAATGTATTTCTCGTGATGATTTATATGTGGTTGAAATTCAATTATGTTTTACAATTTTTCAAACATTTTGTGAAATTTTGGAAAGTAGTCTGCAGATGCCTGCTGCATGTAAAGTGATAAGGCTATATTAAAACATCTTTTGTCTCAAAGCTCTTCAGTTTTTCAAAACCTAATGCGGATTGCGGAATGCGGTTTTTTATAAGGGTTTTGTATTTATTTTTTTATAAATATAAAATATTGAAATCCTTGTAAAAGTGACCTTTTGTTTTTAAAATGATGTGAACAATGAAAATCTGAACAATCGGTGAAACTTAAATTTGTTTTTGTTTTTGAAAAAAAAAAAAAAACGCACACCAATTAACTAACGCGCGCGGGAGCTTTAAGACAAATGATTTTTTTTAATATAGCCTAATATGTTGACTTACTGTAAATTTGAAATTATTTCAGTCGGGCATATGGGAATGGTAAGCAAAGCAAACTCCAGAATATCCCATCAACCATCACAAACAGATCTTTCTGTGAAGTTATTTCTATTGCGGTATGGTGCTCGGATGGTGGGGATGTTTACTAAAAAAGATGTCACAACTTTTTTTCCATAGTTGACCATACTCAGTATGGTCAATGTTCCTTCTCTGTGTCAGCTGCAGAACTCTGGAATAATATTCCTCTTCATGTGAAAATGCAGAGACTATATTTTAGTTTAAAAAAATCCTTAAAGACTCATTTGTAGGCTTTTCAATTGTTGCCCAAATCCATGTATTTTTGTTTTTTACGTTTTATGTTCAAGCGCTTAGGGATCTCGATGTTAGGCGCTATACAAATATGGTTAAATATAGCCCTTGCATAAGACTACACTATACTGGGAACTGCTCACAAAGAGAGAATGGTTATCTTGACTTTCAGAAATAACCTACAATTTTGAAAAATATTGTAGAAAGGCAACGGCATTTGCTGAAGATATAGAAATGTACACAATGAGTATATCATTTCGGATCAGTTCATACAAGAACCTTCATCTTTCGGACACATCCACCTTTTTTTTAATTTAAAATAAATGAAGCCATCTATATAACTCACTAATTGAAAGATCCTTCCCCCCTTGTAGTGACATGGTTTCATTTTCTTACAATTACTATTTATTTAGTGATAGCAAATATGCCCTAGGGCAAGGTGAGGCGTGGCAATGCCATAATCCAATTCCGGCTTTCCATAATCATCAACTTAATAAAAATCAAGAGCACGACTTTGTACGTACGGTCACTTTAGGCTACTGTAGATGTGACAATTTTCACGTTTCACGCTATATCAATGCTATCAATCAATGTGTACACTTTTCGAGTTCGAGTAGTTCTCGCAAAAAAATGGGCAAATATATCTCCTTTGCGCATAAACATATGTAATAACCTTTCGAATAGCCAAATATATAAACAAACAAAATGGTTCAAAAATGGTAAATCACAAAAAATAAATGGCGTTAAATGACCAGTTCTACGGTAATGGATACTTGTCATTTTGGTGGGCATTTTTGAACCATTGATGTTTTATATTATATAAATACACGTACAAACAAATTTAAAATATATCCTTGAGTTCATAATTATGTGAAAATATGTTTAAATTGTTTTAATTTTATATCAGTATGCAGAAAATAAGATAATAAAATATCATCAAGTCATTTCAATGAATAATTTGTTGCCATGTATTAATTACAGTGATGGAATTGTCAAGGTCATTTTATTTAAACGTGGTTTGGTTTTAATACTTAACTGAACTGTGGCATACATGTATTCCAATAACGGGCGTAAGGCGATCAAAAAAAACCCTGTTCTACGGGCAAATTGACCTCTCAGGTAGGTTGGTCGGTCGGTCATTTTATTGTGCATTTTTTTAAATTTTAAATCTGCACAAAAATTGCAACAAAAAAAAGGGTTGGTCGGGCCTGTTAATCAGGGTGTGTTTTTTCGTCACCTTATCTTAAATTAATAATTAAGTATGAATACAAAAATTACTTTGATTGAGACCAGGATTGTAGCTAGACCAGATTGAGTGAAGGACAATTTTACTGACGGCGAACGGAGTAAGTGTAGCGAACGGAGTAAGTGTAGCGAACGAAGTGCAGTGGATCATGGAATGGGGTCTAGAGGCCTTCTTAATGTTTTTAAGGGGTTATAAATGCACTTTGAGGGTTCCTGCCACATCATTTCTTGTTGTATGAGGCAGTTTAATGATTTTTTCCACAAATTGTTAAAAAATAAAAAATAAATCTTCTTTTTTTTTAGTGCCAGATTTTTTACCCTTATTTTTTAAGAGTGCCGGACACTGGGCACGACTTCAGGACGGCCCCGTCCGGCATAGCTACAACCCTGATTGAGACAATAGGAGGAGAACACTGTTCTATATAATAGTCAGTAAATATTGCACCCAATACAAGCATGATGCAGCAATGAATTGTAGCTATATTCTGGTACACATGTTATAATACTCAACATTGCTAATTGCTATCTTCTGAAGATAGCAGAATATAACACAAATACACGGAAAGTGTGTTGACCCACATCGTTTTTATATATGATCAATATTGAAATGACACTGTTCTATATAGACAGTAAATATTGCAACACAATACAAGCATGATTCAGCAATGAATTGTAGCTATATTCTGGTACACATGTTATAATACTCAACATTGCTAATTGCTATCTTCTGAAGATAGCAGAATCTAACACAAATACATGGAAAGTGTGTTGACCCACATAGTTTTTATATATGATCAATATTGAAATGAGCACATGTACATGATTGAAGACTACAACAAATGTGGGTGTATTTTTTTCTTATTCTGCGCAATACAATCATTTTGTGGCATTAACATCTTTGCAATATCTTTGCAATAATTGACAAATCCACATTTTTGCAGCAAGAGAATTGGCATTTGAAGATTTGAAGGAATATTTAGCCTTTTCTTAGGAAATAAAAGTGTAAAAAATGTGAGACATTTGACTTAATTCCTAGAAGACAAACATTTTTTTCCTCCCTAATCATAGCTAGTCAATGTAACTATACCATAGTCCTTAACCCCCTGGGCACTACCGGCCTATGTTACAGTGGTTCTGATTGGTGTATTGCAAGATATACTCATTTGAATAACCAATTACGATACAGCTTTTAAACTATTCACCCCGATCTTTATCAGGGATACAATTATTGTAAAAATGTCTCTGATTGGTGCAATAAATCATGTATCCATCTTTCTGACCAATCGGCCGGTAGTTCTCAGGGGTTAACCTAGTAATATCATCATACACTCAAGTTCACCTCAGTGATTGTAATCTGATTAGTGTAATAGTCAGTTTGGCAATCCACATATTTGTTTATATTGCTTGATCAATTGCAAAATGTGGTTGCAGAAAATCTGACGCTCTAGCTCTACATGTATGTATCCTTCCGCATGTTGTATCAATGCCAGTCAAAATGTTACGTTTTAAGTTGGGTAATAACAATTATTTAGTGATTAGTAGTTAGTCATAGGTGTTCCAATCACCTACGACTCTTGTCTTCTATAATATGGAGAAATTCAAACCAAATGGAAAAGAAGAAGAAAATCTCAGCAATAACAAACGATTCCGAATCTCACTTTTTAAGATTTGTATTTATAAATTGCAACGAAAATAGGGGTCAAAACATTTGTCCACACAAGAGCTATTTTAAACAGTTTTGAACAGTTTTGAACAAACGTAACCCCTGTGCATTTTGTCATTGCTAACAATTTGTTTTACAGTGGTAATATGGTGAAAAACAGCCCCTTGCCCCCCTGTATATTTTGACCCCAGTTTACAAAACAGAAAAAATATGGGTTCAAATAATGCAGTTAACAAGAAATCCCAGAATTGTAAAATTAATGTTTTAGAAAAGAGGAATAGGACCAACTTAAATCTGTGTATATCCGTTGTAACCCATTTTCATTTTCCTCTGCAACAACACCTTATTTTAATTTGGCCATGCATCAATACACTTACTGTACTATTCTTGTGAATTTTTCATGATCGGTACTCACAAGGAGGAAAGTAATCATATGCCAAACAGCATACACGTTCGCATATTCACACATACATGTACTGTAAACATGAGGCATTTTTACGAAACAATAATTTTTGATCTTTTCAGGCTTCAAGCAGCTACACGTATGGGAAAAATAAAAAACGTTCGCATATCAAACGTACGGTAATTAGAAAATAGACGGGGCGAAGGGCGATTAGCCCCTTGTTTTCACAAAATAGCCCCCTGAGAAATGTTGGCCTATGGTAAAAATGTACTAAGGGGCGATTTTTGGCAGAATTTGCTCAAAATAGCCCTCATAGCCCCAAAAGTATGTTAACCATGACGATAATCATGAGAATTTTTTCAATACAATACAATCATTTTTGTGATTTTAGTGGTTCAAGCAGCTGATGCAAAAAAAACCAGTCACAAACAAATTTCTTTGGGCATACAATTTATAAAATGAACTGCAAATTTGTGAATTTGAAAACAATAAAATGATTCAAAATCGGTAAAAATGAAGACAAAAAAAATGCCAATATTTTTGTGTAAAGATATTTTCTCGTATTTTTGTAGGTTGTTGTTTTTCGTGGTGTGACATATGTCTCCAATTCTGTACAGGGACAATGCTGAAAGCAATAATATGTGTGTTATATTTTTGTTGTGCATCTTTATTGTGTGCGAAAGCGTGAATATAAAACCACTACGCAAAATGTTGGCTTTTACAGGTACTGTAAAAGCCAATATTTTGATATTATAGACATTTCACGAATTGTTTTTTTAGCGGGCGACCTAGGCCTTCTGCATGAATGTTGAAAACAATATTTTTGTGTGTTATAATTTTCGCTGAAAAATATTTTGCACAAAAAGCGCGAAAATAAAACCACTGCGCAAAATGTTGGATTTACACTTACTCTCTTTTTTGAGTTAAATTTGTGAAAAAATATGAACTTGAAAATAAATAATACTGAACAGAATTATGTTGTTCACCATCATGCATAACAACATTATGCCAATTGACTTCATTTGTATGCTAATAAGGATGTAATGTAATAAATCTTCATATTTTGCACATGTTTTTTTCATAAATGAGAGTAATGTGTTTTTGCTCATTACCAACATTTTTGTGAATATTTCAGCAGTTGCAGTTTGCACGCGGATAAGGGGGATTTTGGGAATACTAGTCAACTCTTGAAATTTACCAAATTGAACAACCCAACAAAATGTTCATTCAGTAGTCAAAGGTGTTAGGAATCCAGGTATGACTAACAGATATGGGAAAATATGATTTATACATCTACAATTTAGGCTATATTAATAAAATCTTCTGTCTCAAAGCTCTTCAGTTTTTCAAAACCTAATGCGGAATGCGATTTTTTTTAAAGTTTAAAAAAAAGAAATTATAAATATAAAATATTGAAATCCTAGTAAAAGTGAACTTTTGTATTTAAAATGATGTGATCAATGAAAATCTGAAAAATCTGTGAAATTATTGTATGTTTTTTGTATTTGGACAATGAAAATCTGAAAAATCTGTGATTTTTTTGGGGGGTTTTGGAGAGAAAAAAATTATATATATCATATTTTTTTGTTTTCATATTTTTTTCTCTCTCTAACGCGCACCAATTAACTAACGCGCGCGGGAGCTTTGAGACAAATGATTTTTTTTAATATAGCCTTACATTATGCTAGTAATGTATGAGGTGTTTGCGCCTTTAAGCTGAACACACAATTTGACAACTGGCAGGTGATTGCCATCAATGAGCATCCATTTTAATAAAGATTTGTATTTTGAAATTAAAATGTGAAAGGTCTCGTTAAGGTAACTTAAAATAGATGGTTCCTTTTTGAAAATATTCACGACGACACATCAAAACTGCGGAAAAACATCTATATCTGTAAAACACGCTGGATTAAACTTTGGATGATTTAGCACAAAATAGGACATTTGAATCAAGCTCATTTTTATATACTTTCTGCACCCTTAAGAATTCCACCCGATGAAATTGCTAGAATCCTCGAGATTTTTAATGTACGTAATTGTTACACGGACAAACAAAAAATGATTTATGTCGTCGTAGACCTAAGCTCTCAATCAATAAAGCAACCAATAAAATTAATCATCTTATTATGGGTGTGCCCACATCTAAACTTAATTAGACCATTACTATCACTCAATACGCTGGCATTAGACGATGCATAAATCTGCATAAAACTATGGTATTGTATTGTGCAGTATTACACTACGGAATAAAGCACTGACATCGGGCGGTAAATGCATGTGATTTCCCGTTAAACGTCCATAAATCATTAGATAATTGACTGCTCTGCCTGTATGGAGAATTAGAGGCACGGTTAGAAGAGTCTTTTACAAAGCTAGAGCCTAGAGGGGGAAATGCAATCGCTTGAAGCTTTATTAAAAATAAAATTGCATCACGCAAAGGTACATCACGCACGATACGTATGCAACGGTGGTAGCATAGTAATGATAGAGCCCCCTTCCCGGCGATATTCCCGACGTAGCATCGTCTTATATCAGGGATGATTTAACGATGACAAGTCAAATGGGCTTGTGAACACTAGCACTCAGCGATGTGCAATTGATCCTAATGTATTTGCATGAAATGAATGTGCGATGAGAGATTACCTGGTATTATGACCGGGGTTATAGACTGGAATGCTACGTTGGTGGCAGCCGTGGGATTGCTTAGGTGGCATTTGTGGGATATGGAATACACATCAAATCATATTTCTGTACTGTGCGAGATATTGGCAGAGATATGCAACGTATAAACATTAGATTGAAACTGATAAATGATGTATACATAGCTGCCTCTTGTTGTTGGCGCAATATCTTTTGTGGGGAAACACGTGTTGAAAACATACCTGAAATTTAAGAATCACAATCCTTGAAAATTGGGAGGGGGGGGGGGGGAGATTTGCTTTTCCAAATGAAGATAGAAGAAAATGGAAAGCGATCTATCCTTTTTTCTGAGAAATTTTGAGTTGTTACCTTGTAATCAAATATTTTATTTAGCCCTGTGGTTAAAAATCCAAGCTAAATTGCCATTGCATTCTCTAGACTCCTTTCCTGTGGTCTGTGTTTTTGACACAGAGATTTGCCATCCAAAACAACCTATTTTTGTAAATATTGTGAACTGTTTTTAACCATAATTTGTGAATATGATCCTGTATTTAAAACAAATGCTACAATGTACAGTTATCATTGTTTTAACCAATAATCCTTCAAATTGTAAAAATTATTTTGAATTCTCAATGAATGTGCTGGTATATTGCATCTTAATCAAATATCAAAGAATCCTTAATATTGATTAGATATACTGCACATTGTTTCTGTGTAAAATAATCAGTGACACAGAAATCTCAATTATCAGTAGTGTGACAATTAATGTCTACTTCTAAATGCAGCGCATGAAATAATTGAATCAATACCATCTTTACATCAAAATGCTAATGACCCTTTAGGTGTGTTAGCTCACATCTCTGCGGGCTACTAATCTATACAGACAACAGTTGAGGATAGGGAAATCAACATATGATACGATACGCGCCGCAAGGAATGTACTGTAAACCTGTAAATATTTGTGCTACATACATTTTCTTTCATGCTTTTTGAACTGTAAGCAGCTAACACAATAAGAGATACAAATTGGTGAATATTTCTTTCATGAAAGTCTTTGTAATGAACTTTCAAATCATAAATTTAAAAACAAGCACAATTGTTCAAAATCCGCAAAGCATGAAAAATAAATCACACCAAATTTAGCACTTTTACCATATCAGTGACCTGTCATACCTGTACAATTGATGCACACAGATTCAGCTTACAAGATACACTGTAACCTTGCATTCATCAGGGTTAAAAAGTCAACTAGATCAATGAAGGCAAAAGCCATGTCAATAATGTTCACTGCCATATTAAATTCACAATCCGAGTAAATGGTCAGATTTAATTCAAATCAATACAAATCCAGTTATATAAGAGAACATCCATATTTAGGCATTTTAGTCTCAAGAAGGGGTTGTCTGAAATCCTACATTTCCATCAAATATGCTTAAAAATATGTTGTTATAGGCCACATTGCTTCATATAGTCCATTCGTGAGCCATGTCTGTTTTCAAGGAGATGATGTTGTTTTGGGACATTTTTTTTTGGAGGGAAGGGTTATTTTTTTTATTTTTTTTATTTACTTCGGATTTTCACCCTTTACTCATAAGTAAAAAATGGTGGAAACTACATTTTTCGCAGCCTAAAACACTGTGTTAACAAACATTTGAGACCCTACATTTTTGCCTATAATTATTTCAGTATGCACTACCAACCATTGATCCATGTCCATAACATAGCGGTCATGTTTATACTGTATACAAGGGTTGAAGTAAAATAGAGAAGTATGTACATACTTAATGCGAGCCAAATGGTTTCCATACAACTTTGGAGTACAGAGATTTCATTTGAACAGACCGACTGTGATAATAATACACAACCAAATTGCCAAGCTAAGCTGGAGATTGGGATGTCTCTTCATCAAGGGGTAACCGGTTTGTTTTTACAATTCTGTCAAGAGTTTTGGTACACTCAAAGTGCGATATGTACAAAGTAAAATAAAAAGCTTATTCCGTAGCTCAATTAGGGAGGTGCAGGCCTTGAAATAAGAAATGAAAAGGGCAGGCAATTTTAAGGCAATTTGAAAGGGGCACCAACTTTATCCGAGGCCAATATGTACTTTTGAATGGAGTAAAAACAGCCAGAAATTGAGGTCATCAAGGCTACTAGGTGGGGCATTGAAGGCAATTGCCTTCGATGCCTTCGATTAATTCAAGCCCTGTAGAGGTGCCAGACTGCCACACAGGTGACCCAGGTTCCTTTCCCGCCTCCCGGCACGAGCCTGGTCTGAATCCCATAAACATACCAGGAGAGGAGTAAGGCCTGATCATACTTCACTTTGCTCGAACGCTGAGCGCAAGAGTTGTCAAAGCTACGCTGAACGCTAGCGTTGGTCAACACTCGACCAAATCAGCAAATGCGTCAACGCTATGGGCGGGGCCTATGGTGTTCTAGAGAACAGATGACCAAACTACCTCCCAAAACGCCGTAAATTTGCATTTCTAGCACATTACAGGCATCAACATCGTAACAAACTTGCTTTAATGCATACTGTTTAAACATACCTTTACAGACACAATATCATTCCATCAGCAAAAATAGTTTGATTTGCCTGGGATTTACCTATTTCAGCTGTATATTCATGAATGGGGACAGCTCAAGAAAAAATATATGACGTCAAAAGTCGTGCAAAGTGTTCTGCTTGCATCTATTTCGCTTGTTTTTAAATTCACGATTTTGAAAGTTCATTAAATAGATTTATACACATAATAAATGTTTTTTGGGGGGGTTTTCGCGGTAGCTTCTTGGAGCGTGAAAAGCGTGAAAATAAATGTAGCCTGAAAATGTCTATGTTTACAGTATTTAACCCGCTCCATGTACCTATTGACGCTATGTTCCATATTGTAGCTATCCAAAACATAAAACATCTATCATCTATTATTCTGCTATTTATTAATTGCCATCTATATTATTACGGATATAAATAACTGACTGACGACAGGCTGCATTAACACTTTGCCGTGCTACCACCAGGCCCACATGTTGTGCTTGGTGGTGCTATCATCTATATCTGATTACTGACATTGATAAAGTCTAAAGCAATGCTACAATGCTCCAATTTAGATTATAAACATAAACAGACACACTTTGTGATTGGTCTGCAAGTTGCAACATTGTACGTTAATAAGAATTACTATTCACGATTACAGATTATATTGTGTATATTGGCGTGTTACAGGAAGGAGGGGTAGCTTAGTACAGAAATCCGTATGGCGGACGTGTTGCAAATATAAGTAGAAAAATGACCGTTGTATCTCTGAACCCTCAA
This sequence comes from Ophiura sarsii, assembly GCA_035610835.1. Taxonomy (NCBI): domain Eukaryota; kingdom Metazoa; phylum Echinodermata; class Ophiuroidea; order Amphilepidida; family Ophiuridae; genus Ophiura; species Ophiura sarsii. Next base: position 16,142,188 of record CM069459.1, on the reverse strand, counting down.
TTAAAAAAAAATGAAGAAATTTGATGAAATTTAAGTGTTTGTCAAATAAATGTTATAAATTGAGTCAACTAGCCTTTCTATTTAGAAATGTAATATTTCTCCATAGGTACCACTTCAGAATAAGCTGCAGCACACTCATACCCAAATTAAACTTGAGTACCTCCCCCTGTGCATGTCCTGCCCACACCATGCCCACACATTTCCACAGCTGGCTTTAGTTGTAATGTACATGTATGCTACAATTGAAACATACACATGCTGTACGCTAGTTACTATCTTCATCTGATATTGGCATTGATGAACTATCTCCATGAAAGCATACACTACCAGCCATAAGTGTTTACACACTCCATTGAGAGAACGTATCCCAAAAGAGCAGGATTTTGCTTCTGATTATCCAAATCATATACTATTTAGTTACATACAAGAATGGGGTGTCCTTATACATCTTCCTATAAACTTACAATATATACACAATGTTCAAACCTTTCACAGGGAGTTTCTTTCTCCGATGTAAATTGCAATAAATTTGTATAGCTTAGGGCAGTCGATTTGTGAATGCATAAAGACTTTTGGCCGGCAGTGTACATTTATATGGCCTTAACCCGAACCCCCAAACCAGGTTTTTAAACAATATCGCAATTTTGGAAGAAAAACCGACAAATAAATCACCGCGACCCAACCGGGGATCGAACCAGGTACCTTTGGCACCAGAAACCCTGGACACCCTAGGCAAGCCACAGCTCTCAGCTACTCGTTCGCGCAGTATAATGCGCTCACTTTATAGGCTTGGTTGATAACGTCATCGAAAACCTTCCGCACATGCGCTTGGAAGTACTACAAATTACTACCACCGAGCCTGAGTAGGGTTAGGGTTTTAAAGTAAGTATTCTTTAGCTGAGCCAAACAGATTTGTATCAGATTCCTCAGGTCAAAAAGAGTGAGTGCTACACCAGTGTTGATGCATGTATTAATTGAACTATATTAACCTACATGTATATTGAAACCTCTCAGCCAAACGTTGTCTACTCTACATGTATATGGTATAGAAAGTTGAGTAATAGAAACAGCAACAAAAGTAATCAGACAGCCTGCCAGCAATACAAATTATGCTCAGAAAAAATCTCAACGGCATTTTTTGTTAGAGCAATTCCAACCATGTGTAATAAAATCACCAGGATGTACCTCACATGGTATAGGGTGTTGGCAAATTTCAGATTGAAGTTAAGTGTGTAATTTTGCCCAAAAACCGTGATTTTTACACGTTTTCGACCAAATTATTGCTTTTAGAAATATCTCCATTATTAAAGGTCCGATTCCATCAGGACTGATGTCAAATGAAAGGTGACAATATCAGCTTTTATATGATATCAGTATAAGCGAATAAAAATCATGAACAATAAAACAACGAGTGAAAAAACATACATTTTTAGCATTTTTAGACTAAAATTCAAAAAATGTAATTGGTTAAATGTTATTTTGAGATTAAAAATAAAACCACAAGTTTCCCATATGTATTACAAAACTGCTCCTAGTATACATACATAATTTAAAGAAGAAACAGAGTTGCTTGTTTATCCCAATTTATCGCTATAGTAATTTTTCCCCGAAACAGTTATGTTTACACGTTTTTCACCAAAATACTGTTTTTAAGGATATATCCATCATTAATGATCCAATTACATCATAACTGGTGTCAAATGAAAGGTGATGGTATCAGCTATATGTTACCAGTATAAGCGAATATAAATCAATAATAACACCACATGGGTGAAAACATCAATATTTAGCATTTTTGGACTCAAATTCAAAAAAGCTAATTCATTTAAGTTTTACATCAACTAAACGTGACGATGTCAGTTTTTATATGAATGGTACTATATGACCGAATATAGATAACATTTAACAACATTTTAAAAGTAAAATATTCTATAAAGTGTTTTACAATTTTAACTAAATCTTAAATTGCTAGTATAGTATAACATTTAGCCAATGTGAATAATACAGGGTGTATCAGAATGATCCATACCGGGTTTCAAAAATATATTAAAATATAAAACAAATAGTGTTTCAAATTTAAACACTTGCGATATGATGGTGGAGATGTTTCTTACGTATTCTGTTAATTTCATTGAGATATCTCTTTTTGTTCCGCTGTGGCAATACATAATCAAAAATTCATATTTTGGCTCACATAATTCATCTTTACAGCTATTCTCCCTAGCACTACCAGCATTTCAAACAATGAACCCACACCTCATAGGAAAGGAAGGTTAAAACCACTCAAGCTTTATAACAAATCCTACCCTATTCAATCAAAGCTTTGTTTCTATGCACACAACAATCGATTGTTATCAAAAAGCTAATTCAAATAAGAATTGGATCATTTCGACAAAAAACTTGAAATCTATTATCGTTACCAAAAGTCTGTATTTTCCATCAAAAATGTCCGATTTTCAAAATCTTAAAATTGCTAAGAAAGCTGGAGCAAGATATACATGTATGAAAACAGTTTAGACAATATCATTTAAAGTTTATACCAAAAAAATTGTATTACCTCGGATAGATCAATGGGCTATTCCAGATAATAATGAACCTCCCTATTAGGTACAATTTTTTTAATTTATTTTTAGTCCGGAATTCCATGACTCCCTCTATGAAAAGTATCAAACTTCAAAAAAGTATGGAATTCCAGATCAAACTTTAAAAAAAAGTATGTAATTCCAGATCAAACTTTAAAAAAAATATGTAATTCCAGATCAAACTTCAAAAAAGGTATGGAATTGGTGGGGAAAAAGTCTGGAATTCCGATGTCCTCTAATGAGGGGGGGGGGGGGGGGGGGGGGGGGGGGGCGTCTAAATTGTGAAAAAGTCTGGAATTCCAAGAACATGTGCCAAAAAGGTATGGAATTCCATTAAAAAATTGGTGGGGAAAAAAGTCTGGAATTCCGATGTCTCTCATTATTATCTGGAATAGCCCAATCTGAGATACCCTGTACATGTCTGAGAAAACTGAAGTGAGCTTATACTTCTAATTGCTAGAATTTCTTGTAATAATGGTCAATTTGTTCCAAAAACATTTTTTTCTTCTTAATTTGTGTCGAAATATTGCTTGAAGGATAGGCCCTATATTATACGACGTAAACTCGATTACTGCATGACTGGTACCAAATGAAAGGCAATCATGTCAGATATCACATAATTCGTCGCATTTTGAGTAAATCGCGTTTGAAAATATGTTCGTAACCTAACCCCTGATTTGAACCCTGACCTAAAGCCTAACCAAAACCATAACCCTAATTCCAACCCTAAACCTATCCCTAACCCTAACCGATAACACATGTTACAATCCCTCGCTAGCCCGGTTAATTATAAGAAAATAGCGCTTCCTGGTCTTGTAAATATATACGAGCGTTGGTCAATATGTAATGCAAATGATCTTGTTATGATACGCATGAGTGAATCTATTATTATAACGCATGAACCTTTGTCTTTCAAATAATTCACTTTTGGAATTCTACATTTATAACTATGACGCATTAGAGTCAGTACACTTTGGACCCTGCCAAATCAGCCGAGTCATGTGACTCATCCACCGAGTCATGATTCGGTGGATGAGTCAGTTGACTCGGTGGATGAGTCATGTGACTCATCCACCGAGTCAACTGACTCAATAAAATATCACAGTGTTTCAGTACACGGACACACCAATGACTCATTCTAGTGAGTCAAGGGACTCAAATAAATGCATCAAATGACTCGAATAAATGCATTAAATGACTCAATTTGATCCACCACTGAGTAACTTGACTCATTCAAATGAGTCAGGTGATCAATGCAGGTTTCATTTGACTCATTACTAGTGTATCATATGACTCATTTAAAGCATTAATGAGCCATTTGACTCATTGCTGGTGCATCATATGACTCATTTAAAGCATTAGTGGGTCAATTGACTCATTAGTGTTAAGAAATTTGACTCAGTAAATCGTTGAAGTGTCTCAGTACACGGACAAACATAAGACTCATCAAAATGAGTCAACTGACTCAGTTAATATTTTCTGTGATTGGCAGGAAACACGTGCTAAGAGGATTGCATAACATAACAACAGGTAAATCACAATTTTGTTATTGCATAACTATGATACCGAAGACAATAACTTTAATTCCTGTGTAGATTGAAATATGTAGTTAGTATAAGGGGGAAAGTGTGGAGAAGCAGTTAATATTAGGCAGATTATGCGATCTTTTCCGAGTGAACGCCCGTTATCCTTGATTTTACTCTGGAAGCAGATTTTCATTTTTGATCATAAATCGTAAACTGTAAAGATCTTTTAAGTTACAGAGCAATACCCACTTCCCCTTGTTTGGGCAAACAAAACCCTTTTTTTATTTGGCCTAACAAACATTATATCGTCTCTCCAGACCCTACCCTGCAAAAAATATCTCATCATCCAATCCATGAAGGGTTGATAGTTTTTCACATGTGGGCCAAAGTTTGCCTGTCTTCCTTTCTCCTTTCTGTCCGTTTTCTTTCCCTTTTTTTCCCTTTCCTTCCCTTTTTATATCCTCTTCTCCCTTTCATTCCCTTCCTTTGCCTTCCCGATTTTCCTTTGACTTCTCGATTTTCTCGGTAACCCCTTTTTTCTTTTTTTTGCACTCTGCCCCCCCCCCCCTGGCCCTCGCCTTGATGTGCTTTTGAGTTTTTATTCGCATGGGTATTATAAACATAGCTGATATCATCGCCTTCGGTTTGACACCAGTCCTAATTAACTAAAAGTTTATATATAAAAGCGATAGTCTTCAAAACAATATTCCGATCTAAAACAGTTATGTGATGCTGCACTAAGACCATGAGAAAAACTCAGTTTCGGGACACCATGTCAATCCCCGCCCCTCAACATTTTCTGCCTCGACCGCCCCCCCCCCCCCTCCTCTCTTAAATTCCTGATTCGGCGGCTCCCGTAAGAAAAAAACTGACCGATCTACCCTACCTGAGAGGTCCGTTTGCCCGTAGAACAGGGGGGGGGGGGGGGGGGGGGGTTCGTCGCCTTAACTACAGATTGGTTTAGGCCTAATAAGTTTTTCCCGGTATAATTCAGATGTAATTTGAGCCGTTTTGTAGAAAATGTGGAACAAATGCTATTTCTGTTTGGAATCTAATTAATACATTTCAATTAGCATAATAATTTGGTTTTTTATTGTAGTTAAAATGCTAAAAATATAGGTTTTTGGCATCTACATTTAAATGTGTAAATGTTATAAAATTAATAACAATTATTATAATTAAAACATTGGATATATAATTAAGGTGTAATATCAGTCATTTGTAGAAAATATAGAACAGATGCTATTTTAATTTAAATCTAAAAACTTGTTTTTACTCCATTTATTATTCCTGGTTTCTGTTTCGTTTATATGGGTATCATTATAAAAGCGGACATAACCTTCCATTTGATTGACACCAATCATTGAAAAATGGAATATTTGACAAGAAACAATAATTATGATCTTAAACGAGTCGAAATTATCGTTTTACAGTGAAACCGACCAACGATGCCCCGCAATTGACATAAATGACAATGACAACACCATATTCCCAATAAAGTCAAGTTTAGTGATGAATATTTAATATAATGATCAATTTGGTAAAATAACCTCATCTGCGTATTCCTCATTATTTTCTGTATTTAATCAGTGTGTATACACTTTGTACATACTCTTAGCTTTATCTGTATGTAAACAAATTATTCACCAGGCATGAAACCCAGGGAACACGCATTTGAATTTACCGCGTCAGCTGGACATTATGCCATAATAGGTGCATTCATGCACGGTAATTCACACAAGTCCTGTTCGGGTTCATTAAATCAGTCCCCTATAATGTGCTTGTTTATATCCTATATAGGTATGTATAACACCTTGAAATAAAGGGGATTCTTTCTCTGTTGCTTTGTAGAATAAAATTGCTATAAAATACAATTTGGATTATCGAAGCATTTTTTGTTTTTCCTCTATATTATTTAAATGTTATATGAGCAGTTTTTCAGAACATATGGGACAGATGCTGTTTTATTTTGAATCTTAAATTAATACCTAATTAAATAACTATTTCAAAATTTGATCAAAAATTGCTCAAAATTGATGTGTTTTCAATCACAATTCTGATATTCGTGATTTATACTCGCATATATTTGTATCATATTAAAGCTTATATCCTCATCTTTCATTTGGCACCAGTCATGATGAAATAACATGTTTAAAAATAGAAGTATCCTGAAAAACAATATTGTGGTGAAAAACGGATTAAAATGACAGTTTTTGGGCAAAATTTCACACTAAATCAAGATATCGAATTTGCCAACACCCCACATCCTATGCAGTGTCATATATATTTATGATTCCACACGGTTGGCATTGCTCTAACAAAAAATGCCGTTGAGATTTTTTCTGAGCATATTTTTTAATGCTGGCAGGCTGTCTGAATCCAAACAAAGTCTGTATTATCTAAAGCACATTATTGTGTTTTTGTTTGACATGATTTCCTCTTTGGCTTAGATTTATTAAATCAGACCTAACATTGGTTTATTAGAACATGGATAGTACATGTAGGTCGGACCGAGGTTTCTACTCACAGGAAAAAAAATATGTAGGGTTAAATGCCCTATCTATCGGCGTATAGGTTATGCCAATCGATCAATACATTACAAAGCTAAAGTGATTGTTTTAAGCCAGTTCCTAGAAAAGCAATTAATTGATGGGTGGAGCAACTGATAATGAACATGATAATTGGGTGGAATTGATAATGAATAAAAAGCCTTATTTCCTCTTTTATGCACAAATTTAAGCAAATTTCTGATTAGTAAGAAAATGTGTAATTCTTCAGGACCATAAATATTTCCATTTCTTATTAGAAATGTAATGATTTGAAAAGATTGCAACTAATGGGTTTTTTCTACAATCTCTGCACAATGATGCTGCACAAATAGTGAGCATTTATAGCTTAATGAAAAAATGAAACAAGGATTTGTAATGACTATTACTTTGACGATGAGTGCTTCAGCTTCATGCAATTTAGTATGCAGATTTCACATCCTCTCATTTCCATTACCCTAAGGCAAATAAAAAAAAAAGAGTTGACTTGCCCTTTCAGGTCAATAATGTGGGTCGGACGGTCGGATTTTTTTTTTTAAACAAGCAGATACTATAAAAAAAAACCACGATTTTAAAGAATACTTAAACATGCATATTTATGTAGTAGTAAGATTTAAAGACCTGCGCTGTGAATAAAATTATATACACCTATACACAGACCTTCACCAAACTGACGCTGGTTTTTCGGCGAGCATGTGTAAATTCAGCAGAAAAGCAACCGCGGTCTATAAAACGTTTAGGCAAGTGAAATAAACATACAATGCGACAGTTGATATAAAGTATGTGAGTAAATGACGATTTTATGTGTTTATACTGTATTTAAACGTAAACAGAACATATGTAAGTGAACTTTTGGGACAGAACATGTTTTCCTTTTTCTTAACCAAATATGACTTTGAAAAGAAAAGAAAAAAATAGTGATCCTAGATTTCGAACAATACCGGTCGGTCGGAAAGGCCAAGTCAAGCTCTTTTTTTTGTGGGCCTAATGGCCCAAGTTATTTTGTAGCATTCACTTCAGCTGGGGAAAGAATCCCCATTTTCCTTACACAAAAAAACTGGAAATGGCACCAGAATGCATCTATTACAGTTTGATAAGACTATTAAGGTTTCAGCTGAAATTTGTCCAGTGATTTTATTTTTTGCAGATTTTGCGTACAAGTAATGGTTCTGAGCAATCTCGTTCTGGATATTTACGATTCACATCATACATGAAATGACTTGCGTAAATGCAAATATACTCTTTATTATTTCACAATAACTAATGGATCAGGCAGGTGTTTCAACACACTTTCCATTCACGCTCCTCCAATCATGATCTCCCTGTTTTTAATATCAAAGCATTATGAAGGAGAACTATAGCAGTAATTAATCATTCACAATACTATACGCATTTATAATTAATCAGCTTTTGTTTGGTGTTGTTGTGTAGTTGATTATTTATTCTATTGATATTGTGGGGACAGAACGTGGGAAAGGTTGGAGATTCGGTGGGTATGGGGGAAAAGACAATGGGTACCAATGGAAAACAAAAGTGTATACATATAATAAGAAATTGTTTTTCATCTTGACAAATCCAAAATTAGTTGAGGTATATTAACCCTAAGTCCCTAACCCACCCGGTGGATTTTCCAACGAAATCTTTTTCAAGCGAAAAAAGCACACACAACAAGAGGTGCCACGCCCCCGGGTTTGAACCCACGACCTCTCGGTTGGCGGGCGGACACTCTACCAACTGCGCCACGGGGGAAGCTGTGCTGGGCGAGTGTATTCGCCCAGCTATATAGCCCGGGGCCATTATTTCAGACAAAAACCTCAGCGCCAGGTGGAACCAGGATGCTGGGAAATGGGATTTCATGGGATCTGGGGCTGTAAGGGTTAATCAGGGTAAAATTAGAGGAAAAAAGTGAAAATTAAAAAGAAGAAAAAAAATCGTTCCATAACCCTAACCCACCCGGTGGATTTTCCAACGAAATCTTTTTCAAGCGAAAAAAGCACACACAACAAGAGGTGCCACGCCCCGGGGTTTGAACCCACGACCTCTCGGTTGGCGGGCGGACACTCTACCAACTGCGCCACGGGGGAAGCTGTGCTGGGCGAGTGTATTCGCCCAGCTATATAGCCCGGGGCCATTATTTCAGACAAAAACCTCAGCGCCAGGTGGAACCAGGATGCTGGGAAATGGGATTTCATGGGATCTGGGGCTGTAAGGGTTAATAAAACGAACAATCCTGATGAACTTACACCAAGATAAAAGTGTATACATTTAAGCAGTACTAAATAATTGACTTAAGGGGAGTCATAGAATGCAGAGGGGAAAATTGGACCCCTACCTTGCCCATCCATACCAATGAGTCATTCCTTTTTTATCCATTCCTTTTTTATCCACCTTCCCTTAAAAACATGTCAAGTCCTCCATATCCAACTAGTATTTGCCTTCTCCCATAGCCGGAAAAAATGGGGAACTCGGAAACCTTAAATTTTGACTTTCATGGAGGACAATTTTCGGGTTTGGAGGGACAATTTAGTATAGGTATACAAATGAGGAAATACATAATATTGAAGGTAATATTTCTTTCTTCATCATGAAGGGAAGTTTTCAAAAGTTCTATTTCCGGGAAATATGCCTTATTCTTGCCCTGTTCCTCCATTCAAAATGTTTGCATGCAACCACTTGCTTGACATTTCTGTGTTTTTAGGTAAAATGGGAGGGGCCAGGAGACAGGAACCTAGAGTTTAGCGTCAATTAAACTCTCGGTTAACCGCCGTGTGAATTGTGTCAGGATTAACTAACCTCAAGTCTAAAGCTGGAATTTTAACCCAATAAAGACTAGCGGTTTACTAGTCCTGAAGCACTGACCGAGAGTTAGCCGAGAGCGTGTCTGCCATGTGAATCCTTCAACTATGTTAACTACGAGTGAGATTAGCAGAGGGTCAACGCATCACTTCCCGCAATCAAAGAACCACGAGACCTTAAGTTAGTCTCGAAGCTACCGCAGTGGTGTCGCTAGACTCAAGTCTAAGATTCTCGTCTGGACAGGCACTCTGGATTAGCGGTATAATTCTTTTAAGCTCGAGATTAACTAATCTCGAGACTAGTGACTGTCTGAAGGCCTTCAATGTTATTACTGTAAAGCCAATATTTTCGCGCATTTTGATATCATAGACATTTCGCGTTTTTTGAATGTTGAAAACAATAATTTCGCGGAAAAATAGTTTGCGCAAAAAGCTCGAAAATAAAACCACCGCAAAATTGTCTGCTTTTACAGTATTCTCTTTTTCCTCATTTCTGATGATAGCAGATAGGGACAGACGTCATAAATACCTAAATCTCTTGATAAAACATTATCCCTGCACTCATTATACAGACTAGACTGCCAAGGATGGCTGATAAATAATATAATTTTGCCTTAAATATTTATAACCAGACACATACGATAGCTTACCTGTGAAAGTAATTTGTATCTTGTCAACAATACAGGGTGTCGCTGATTTTTTTTAATGGATTGTTTTTAAATTTACAGGATCAACAGAGTGGATTTAGGATTTACAATCAGATTTTAGGCATGGAAAAATACAAATTTTCAGGCTAAATAGTTGTAAATTTGTCCTTGAAATGAGATTTGTGTGTGAGATTTTACAACTAAATGTTCCCTTCAAATTCAGATATCCATGCGAAGAGCTTCATTAATTGTTCCTTTTTTTCACTTGACTTGCCAAATATGTTAAGGTTGAGAGGGTTAAGAGAGATTAACGATTAATGTAAAAATGGAATGTTTGCTGATACATTGATTTTCGTGCACTTCACACGTTTCAACAAGCAGGTACCTCTTTGCAAACTTATACGAGTGAATATTTCTTAAATACGGAAGTATATTAATCTATCATCATTAATTCATGAATATTGACAAGATTTCATGGTTAGACTATCTTTTTGAATAGAGTGCTCAATGCTAAAATGGCAGAGCGTAATAAAAATTCAAAGTGTAGACCTTCCGGAAAAGGAGTCGTTGCTCTGAGTTTCATGCCAATTTAAAGGCAAATGTCAGACGACGGTATAAATATATGTAATCAATTTTTAAAATGGCAAATGTGAAAACATGCAATGTGGTTCAAATCCCCAAAGCACAAAATACTAATCTCACAAAAATGATAACTTTCTACAATAGCACTCTGTGACATTTGTTTGCTTCAGAAAAAACTATCACATTATAAATTTGCTCAGATCGTGTAAATCATACAATCACTATGCCATATAGCGGTATCAATACATTTTGTTGATAAATTATTCATTATTTGTCTTAAATATTTATAAAGACACTACTACATTAGCCTTCGTAAAGCATCATGTACTTTCAATTACAACAGTAGCATTTCTCTCAATGTAAAAGAGCTCAAAGATCACTCTTTGAGAGCTTGTGGAAGGACAGAGTGAAGTTTGCTCTTTTTGGAGTGATTTCCCACTCTTTTTATAGTGATTTTCACTCTTTTCAGAGTGATTGATGTTCTGAAAATAGAGGAAGGAAATCAATCTGAAAACAGTGGAAATCAATCTGAAAAGAGTGGAAATCAATTTAAAAAGAGTGAGAGCTTGTGGAGGGACAGCTTTTTTTTCATCAGCATGATTTTCACTCTTTACAGAATAGAAATCACGCTGAAAAGAGTTTATAAAGAGTGGAAAATCTCTCAAAGAGTGAGTTTATATACTGTAACAGTAGTAATTTTCACACGATAAAATGTTTGCGCTTTACAGATTTTCAGCCATTTCACTTGTTTTTAAATTCGCAATTTGAAATTTCATAACATAGACTAATATACAAAATAAATATATTTGCGTTTTTATTATTTTCGCGGTACCTGCTTGGAGCGCCAAAAGCGCAAAAATTAATGTAGCTCGAAAAATGTCGACATTTACAGTAGCTCGTTTTACATTAGAGAGTAGGCCTCATCAACAGAACCCTTGCTGTAAATACATTGATAAATTAATGACAACCATTTGCTTTAAATATTCATGGGCAGATGCTACGTTCATGAGCATTGATTTTATTCGTAACCTGAAACATTCACACGTAAACTTGCGCAAATTACCACTGTATAACGTCAATGAATTGACGCTAAATTATGCATGGGTGTCTTTAAAAATGTATGATGTGAAGCTGTAAGTTTCCTCTTTGAATGGAAACTAAACATTTTTGTTCAAATTGACGCAAATTACAAATTAAGCCCATGGGGGAGGTCTGTTGTATGGGCCCATTAATTTTCAATTTCAATTATTATTTTTTTAAATTATTCTAAAATGTAAGGACATTTTTAAAATTTGTTTAATACTTTGGAAAAAGTCTAAACATCTGGGGAGAAAATCTATAGAATTTTAGAAATTTACTCAAATTTGAACAGAAAATGTTGAAAAAACAACAAGGGCGGGCTATCAACAGCCTCTCATGCATGAGAGGTCCTACTGCCTCTAGAACGGGCTATTTTTCTGCGCCCTATCCGGCCATACTGTTCTTTTCTGGGTTGAAATCAGCATTGATGTATGCTATGGTACTAAACCCTATGCAATATTCTTCTATGTTTTTTAAAGGTCATGTCCATGTGGTGGGTGATATATCGATGGTTTAGTGCAACAAAGTCCTATCTGCAATGGCTGCAATGTGTGAGATTGTGTTCCTACAAAGGCACTTCTTATAGCGCCCTTAATATATAACATGTGGCAGCTCTTATAGATCGCCTTTTCACATAACTGAAATATAAGTGTGAAAATGCCCTTTCTGCTATAGCTGCCCTGTGTTACGTTTAGTTTATATCAAGGGCTCTGCTATAGACTATCACATATGATAACATCTGGCAGCTATTACAGATGGAGTCTTGTTGCGCTAAACCCTCGATATATCGTGACATTTTTTATCACACTACTACTAATTTTCAGCAACAATTTGATGGTTCGCAGACCGTGTTGTGCAGCCCATCAACAGTAGAGATGATATATGTTGCTGTATACTGTAGTTTTTCCATGGTTTGCCTCAAATATCTGTTAAACCCCCTGAGAACTACCAGCCGATTGGTCAGAAAGATAGATACATCATTTATTGCACCAATCAGAGACATTTTTACAATTATAGTTGTATCCCTGATAAAGATTGGAGTTAAATATTTTACAAGCTGCATTTTAATTGGCTATTCAAATGAGTATATCTTGCAATAAACCAATCAGAACCACTGTAATATAGGCCGGTATTGCCCAGGGGGTTAACACTTTCCACGCGGCGATTGGTTGAATAAAATATGCAAAATAGTTCTTCTCAGAACATTTTCACAACTTTCACAGCCTATCTCTGTAATTACTGAGACAATACAAGGCATGTTTGTATTTATTTTATTGTATTTCTTGTTGCGATTCCATATGGGGATGACATTTAATAATTTTGACAATTTTGAAACATTTTGTGAACTTTTGTTACTATCATCTGCAGTCGCCAGATGCGTGGAAAGCATAAAGCAATGCATTCCTTACATAGTGTGTAATGCCTTGATGGAAACAGCACTGATTAGGCCAAATAATAAAAATACCAGTTTCTCGTCCCTGCCCACCTTTTTGCCGGCCGCCTCCTTTTATTCTTCTTTTTTTGTAATTTTTTTTAAAAACCCTGTATTTTGTCTTTCTTTTTGTTTTCAACAAAGTTGTAGCCAATACAAGTCTGAAAACGGTGTTAGAAAAGGTGGCTGTCATTTAAGAAACAACAGCAACTGGAAAAAAGGTCGAAAGCGGAAGTATTTTTTTGTGGAAAATCACTCCGCCATTTTGGATCCGCCATTTTGAAAAGAAGAAGAAAAAAAAGGGCCTCCTCCTTCCCTTTTTCAAAAAGCCCGGACGAGAAACGGTTGGGTTTTTTATTTGGCCTTAACTTGCGAGAAAAAAACCACCTTTTGACATTTGAAGTTGTAAATTTCATGAAATCAAAATGAAAATGTGAGAGGTTTCTTCACACGAACCATCTGTCACTTGTGTTTTAAGAGAGAAGTTTTCTTATCACGAATCTTGTCTGCTTGTCTTGAATCATTTGTGGCCGTTGTTGCATATCATGAAAACGTGTCATAGGGGACAAAAGCCTGGTGCTTTTCCAAGTGATGGGTAAATAAGAAATCCCTTTAAAAGGGATAGCCTATGCTCAATTTGAAGAATGAATCAGGCCACTTAAAGTTAGCATTGTTTAGCTTTTCTGTGCCTTGGTATTCAAAATGGTCATTTTGGCATTATACATGACCTGACAGCAATCTTAATGTACATAAAATAAACATAATTGCTACCATAATACAACTTATATTTAAACTGTAAAAATTGAACAAATACACTAGTTACGGATGAAAACTTCCCAAATATGCAACCAAGTGTTGACATCTTACTGCTAGTATTAAAAATGACATAGGCCATCCGTTTTTAAAGGTAGATAAGTGAACATCCATCCTCACGGATGACCTAAAAATGTTCATTCATTTTTTTTAAAGGATCATGAACCCATTATATTTATTGACTCTTTTTCCAATTATCACACTTTTTGAAAAACCGGAAATCACATTTGATCAATTCATTTACATAATCAATTATGTATTGCGTAGATATAAGGTTGGATTGATGGTGGATTCTGTGACAATGTACATTTGATAAAACATGCATTGTTTTTTATAATAAAACATGCATTTTCTTCACACTATTTTGATTTTATTTACTTTTTTTTAAATAAAACAAATTCTTGGGTGGTACATGTACTGTATATCACTTTTGGAGGTAATTCTTCACTGTTTTTTTGCTCAAGGATTTTTGCTCAAGGATCTTAACAAAACATCTCAAAAGCTCAAGCACCATAAGCCTTATCGTCAATCAGGAAAAAAACCATTGATTATCCTTTTCTGATGCATTGTGGGATCGAGAATGGGGTATATTTTGTCCATTTTCAATCCCCCATTGCAACAGAAAAGGATAATCAATGGATTTATTTTGATTCGCGATAAACCTTATTATAAATTAGTATTACTTTATACCTATACATGCTGAAGGGCCAGATGGAGAATTGGCGATACAAGGTTTTGACAGTTCTACAGTACTGAAAGGATTATGGATCAGATCAGGGTTTCAAAAGGCAGAGCTCCTTCAACCTATCCCCTCCCCCTGTAAGCGCTTCACTCAACCAGGAATATCAAGATTATTATATCGTACATAATTACCGGTAGCGATCAATCCGCAATGCGGCAGGCAGGGCCCCTATAATGATGAAATGTCCATTTATCCAAGTGGGGATCACGTCCACCTCAATGAATCGTTAGCAGTTGATTACTTTACCGGCACAATGTACTCTAACGGCCAAAACAAAGTATCGTGTGTTTGTTATCATCTCAATAGAAAGTCATATCTTTGCTAGGTTGGGTTTTTTTCCCTTTTCTTTTTTCTTCCTATTATTCTTCTTATCAAAATTTACAAAATACAATATTTATTTTTGCTAGTGGTTTTTCCAATGTATTCTTTATCATCCTATTAATATATCATAATCATTAAAGAGTTTGCAATGATCAATGCTCATTTAAAAATGTTTATTACTAACATATGAAATGTGCTCATTCCTTTACAGAATTTATAAAATTATTATAATAAGGCCAAGAAAAATAAATTGTGGTTGCCCTCAGCGACCAACCGTAAAATTCAGATATCGGGTCAGGGTTTTTTGTTTGTTTTTTAAACTCACATTTTTTAGCAAAACTCTACCTTGAACTTCCTTTATAACTGTTTTATATAGCATATAAAACATATTCATCCAAAATAACGACTACAGTAGCTCACATTGAATACCTCGACATGGTTTGCTATTTAAATCCCTGGCCGAAATGCGTAAATAATCTGATCTGACATGCCAATGTAAACGTGACAGTGTACATTCAAAAAAAAATCGACCGACCGACCGACCCGACTTTCCGATTTTTCCCACTTGAGGGCAACACAACAACAACAAAATTGGGCCTAATTACAATGCTAGTGTTGTTGGGCATTTCACCAATTCTTCATTCAATTAAATCCTCATCACTAAATGATGGTTGTTTTTCCTTTTCTTTAATTTTTCCTCTCCCCTCCCCCTTCCCTCCCCCAATTATATTTATAATTTCAATGGGCAAATGTGTGCGAGTTACAGATTTAGTAGTTGCCCCTTAATTTCTGACAAACATAAACATTTAAAACCCTGTATGACATACATAAATGCCGACCAGCATGAAAGAAAAATACTCAAGGGTTCACCTCAAATTCAAAATTCTCAAATTACATTTATTAAAAATAACATACAATCAGATGGCTAATATGTAGCAGTAAATTGTACAATATTTTTAAAATAGAAACTTTTACTTTTACATTCTTCCTCAATTACCATTCTCTCACTTATGGGAACCAGAGAGGCAGGAAGGAAGTTATTCAAATTATTACCCCTCCCCACACACACATATACACCACTACACTAATCATATATCTGAATTAAACAGGGAAGTGATACCTAAAAAATAAAAGTATATCTGCCAAATTTCCTTTTTTTCTGTCTCTCAATGTTGACATTAAAATAAATGACATTTCAATCCAATCCAATTGTATCCGGGGGGGCACTCAACCTTTTTTTTTTTTGGTAGGGGTAATCCATTCAAGGGGAAGCCGACTTTCAAATCCACCATTGATTATAAAATTAATTGATACGTTGGTAGGTGGACAGATTGGACCACACCCAGGGCCTTAGCCAGGATGTTAAAGTTGGGTGTCCAAAGTGGGACCAGAATAAAAAAAAGGTGGAGTGAGCAGCGCGAGCGGAGCGTCCACGTTCCTGTGTAGATGAAACGCATCGGAAGCTGTAAGCTCCGGATATTATAAATAAAAAATCAATCAAAATTTAAAATATTGCACAAAAAACAGCGTTTTTTTTTAGGGCGTCCATTGGACGGCTTTAGCATTTTTTAGGGTGTCCATTATTGCGACAGAGCGTCCATATGACGCCCAGACGGCCCTCTGGCTAATAATGCCTTGCCCACACCCATTTTTACATTCCTCCGCGGCCCGCCCCTAAACAAATCTGGCATATACTGTGAAAAGGGGAAGTTTTCACGCTTTTTAGTGTTCGCAGCAGCTACCGCGAAAATAATAACACACGAATACATATCTTTTGCGTCTACATGATGAAACTACAAAGCGTGTATTTAAAAACACGCAAAACAGTTGAAAATCTGCAATTAATCGCGCACAAATAAGCACTTTAACAGTGTGCCACTTGTGTGCAATGCTGATTCAAAATGAAGAGTTATGACTTGTGTTTTTGTCTATCCCACGTGTATTTTCTTAAAATTCAATTTCTTCTATATTTTTAAAAGCAATTACGTTTACATCTGTCCCTGTTTCGGTCCCGGGTTTCGGTGTGTCTTGTATTGAGAGCGTTATTGCCCGCAGGATCTTTCCCCAGAGGAAGGGAACATTACTCATGCAGTACTGGTTATATTACTTTACCAAAACATTTTCGCTGCTTTTTACATGTACGTACATGTACGGCACGGCACTTGTGTGCCATTACCCCTTGTGCATCTGCTATAGAACATTGCCTGATTTGAAATGGTGGCAAATGTAATTAATAGGAATTTAAATTAAAATTGTTGTTACATACATTGATAGCATCCATCCAAAATTCAAATCGGTATACTAATACTTCATTGGTTTTCTAGCACAAATTTGACCTTTTCTGAAATACAGATTATCACAATATGTTTTTGTTTTTAGTTATTTGCTTTGTTTTGCTTTTTGTGTGTGTGTGTGTTTGTTTGGTGTCATTTTTTGATATTGTGGTTTTTTGTTGTGGTTTTATTTGGGGGGGGGGGGGGGGGGCTAGAGAAATCATCATTGTTACATTTGAAAAGTATACACTCTGTTTCATCTGTGGTCTATGATAAAAAGTAAAATATCAAAGTCAGACTGATATTAAACTGGTTTGATGTCCTTCTGTTTCTTATAGCAAGTCAGAATTGTTGACCTAATACAAAATACAAATCATCGTAATTAGAAAAAAATCCATGAAAACAAATCATCATCAAGGTCATCTACCAGTGGTCCAAATTAATTGTATTGCTGCTTGAACGTGTCTTGTAGTAATATGATTGATGAATGAAAGGAAATGCGTTGTCAGATATTGTAACAATGATGCTCCATTGTGCAACCCCAACCAATAAATAAATATCATACGGCAATGTAGAGGAATAAGTCTTGTTCTATGGGCTTGACTAGGCATAACCCTAACCGCACTGAATCTCACTAAATCTCACTGCCAGAAACTATCTCCAGGCACGTGCTGCTGCATTGCCGCGATGACGTCACCTACCGCGGGCATATGTGGCCACGGAGTTTGTGGCCGCATGTGACCTAGGGAGTTAGCTCAGTCGGTAGGGGGACAGATTTGGGTGCGGATGGTCCGGCGATCGAATCCCGGGGGGTGCTGGGTGATTTTTCGGGTCCAAAAAATAGCACTTTTTCCCCCCTCCCCCCGATACGCACAAAAAACTAGCTTTACTGGTTAGGGTTAATAAATGTCAATTTTTGATGTGCAATAACCCTAACCGCACTGAATCTCACTAAATCTCACTGCCAGAAACTATCTCCAGGCACGTGCTGCTGCATTGCCGCGATGACGTCACCTACCGCGGGCATATGTGGCCACGGAGTTTGTGGCCGCATGTGACCTAGGGAGTTAGCTCAGTCGGTAGGGGGACAGATTTGGGTGCGGATGGTCCGGCGATCGAATCCCGGGGGGTGCTGGGTGATTTTTCGGGTCCAAAAAATAGCACTTTTTCCCCCCTCCCCCCGATACGCACAAAAAACTAGCTTTACTGGTTAGGGTTAAAGGCATATTATGTGATCTTTTCCAGAGAGCGCACTCTATTCATTTTTTTTTTTGGAAAGTAGATTTTCTTGCAGATTTACATTTCCGATCATAAATCATACATACATTCCAAGTTACAGAGCGATACGATTCCTAATTACCTCAAAATCATGGTTTTAGAGTGAATTTAGAGTGGAAAATATAAACTGTCGGGATTCCGACAGTTTATTTTCACTCTAAAACCACGATTTTGAAGTAATTAAGAATCGTATCGCCCTGTAACTTGGAATGTATGCATGATTTATGATCAGAAATGTAAATCTGCAAGAAAATCTGCTTTCTATTTTTTTTTTTATGTTGAGGGCGTTCCCTGGAAAGATCACATAATATACCTTTAAGGGTGTGAGCGAGTCCCTGGTAATTGAGTCCCGCCTGAACATTTCTAGTCCCGGGACCAAAAATCACCTTCCCTAAACCCAAAAATAAAAGATCAACAAAATAATAATAATAGGCTTACTAAAAAATATTTAAAAATCAGCCAAATCACTCGTATTTATTGCAAATTTATAGTGGAGAATCACTTTAAATGGGTTTATTTATTTAGTCAAATCTGTGCATTTATGCTCGCTAAAATGTGACTTTCGCCGTGATTTTCACTGTACCAGCCACTTTATGGACACAATTTCGACAAGAGTATGCTTAAAGAAATATAGGATTACCATAAGATAAGATTTGCTGTACGAAAGTACAAGTAGTGTCATCATAAGTAGCCTACATGTTTTGAAGTTGAAAGGTTGTAAGAAAATGTGCGCAAAGCGCACAAAAAATTGGCATTAACACTCCAAAATAGCCTCTAAAATCACCCTAATCACCACCATCTTAGTTTAAAAAATTTACACAACCCCCCCTGTTTAAGAATAAAAAGTTACATAACCCCCCCTATTGCAACATATGAAAGTTACATGACCCCCCCTATATTTTACCCAACCCCCCCTCCACCATAAATAATGAACGGTCCCTAATGTACATATTGTACAGAGCATTGTTCATTTTGTATAAATCATTGTGATAATAATAATGACTGAACCTTGAAAAACTCTTAACAAAACAAAATAATAAACAAAAACATAACAAACAGGGGTTAAATGATCCCCAAAATGTTTGACTAAATATCTGTGACCCTCAAGCAAAAACGATCAAAAGGCCTCTGTTCTGAAGCTAATCTGTATCCCTAATTATCCCCGAAGCAACAAATCATGAATTTAAGATCACGCAAAACAGTTCAAAATTGGCTAAGCACGACAAATTAATGGCGCGAAAACTAACCCTTTTACAGTTTGATCAAATGTAGCGCATCGCCATTCCCAAGGTATGCATCGCCATTCTCGAGGTATGCATAACTCAGGTGGTAATGTTTTGAGAACGACAAAAGGCTACGAAGGGAAACCTCTTTTGTAGCGCTGATCTTTTTATGTATGCACAGGAATCATGTTATCATAGCGCCATTATAAAATTTAGTAGCGGCAAAACACAGAGGTGGCCTTATAAATAAAGCATAGGAGTTATTAATATTATAACGTCATTAGCTGTTCTTGGAACGCATCATTTTGCACCATTTATTAGATGCAGTATAATAAATTAATGGAGGAGAACTATGCTATTTACTTCGATTTATTGATTTTACTATTGTAAAAGTAGTTATTTTCGCGCGATTAATTATGCACGCTTTGCAGATTTTGAACTGTCTTACATGTTTTTAAATTCAATTTTAATTTGTAACTTCATCGCATATACCGATACGCAAAAGTAATATTTTCACAGTAGCTGTGTCGAGCGTGAAAAAGCGTGAAAATAAACATAGCACACAAAATTCCACTTTTACAGATCGGTATTTTTACAATTGCTATTAGTGATCACCGATTTAGAACTGTCTTGCATGTTTTTAAATTCAATTTTAATTTGTAACTTCATCGCATATACCGATACGCAAAAGTAATATTTTCACAGTAGCTGTGTCGAGCGTGAAAAAGCGTGAAAATAAACATAGCACACAAAATTCTACTTTTATAGATCGGTATTTTTACAATTGCTATTAGTGATCGCCGATTTAGAACTGTCTTGCATGTTTTTAAATTCAATTTTAATTTGTAACTTCATCGCATATACCGATACGCAAAAGTAATATTTTCACAGTAGCTGTGTCGAGCGTGAAAAAGCGTGAAAATAAACATAGCACAAAAAATTATACTTTTACAGATCGGTATTTTTACAATTGCTATTAGTGATCGACTCAAAAATAAGCGCAAAAATATCATGCATAATATACATGTTTATTAGTTGGCCTACATTTGTACCTTAGCTAGTCTAAAAGACACAAATATGGGGGTTTTTTTTGTGAGGGTTAACAAAATTGGAAGAAATTGCACAAACAACTTACTATCCTTTCTGCTTTAATTTGTGGACATGTCTATTACTGTAAAAGTGGTCATTTTCGCGCTTTTCATCAATTACGCTAGTTTTTAAATTCGCTATTAGAAAGTTCATTACATAGACTTACTTGTACACAAAATAAATATGTTCGCATATTTTTATTTTCGCGGTAGCTGCTTGGATCGAGTGTGAAAATTATTATAGCTCGAAAATGTCCACATTTACAGTAGGTAAAAAATAAATAAACCTATAACTAATATCTCAGGGGTGTACTTTCGGCGCGAATCCGCGAATCGATTCGCGTAAAGATTCGCGTAAAATCACTACCGCGCGAATCCAGGTGGATTCTCGCCAAAAAAAACCAAAAAAAATACTTTTACTCTTTTTTTTTTGAAACTTTTTTTCTTCTTTTTAAGTCCAAAACAGGACCTTAGATGACTGGTATTTGACCCTTAGTCAACAAACATGCCGAATTTGGAAGTTATGCAAGCTTATAGCCTTATTCTTGATATTATTTTAATTAATTTTAAGAAGTGTTTGATTCAATTTGTGTACTATTTTTTTTTAAGTATATTACAATAGTACAATAAATGTTTAAAATGCGGAATTTAAATTCAGTAAAAAGGATTCTCGCAAAAATATTCTGCGAGAATCCATTTGCGAGAATCCATTTGGATTCTCGCAGGATGTCGCGAAAGTACACCCCTGTATCTCCAAATGATTTACTTTATAAATATAGGCCAACATGAACATGTACCCAATATTGAGATATAAATGTAGGCATGAAACATTGAACTATTTTTTTCTGAGCTAATTGTAAAATCTATGACAATGTGTATAATGAGTTTAGCATTTGTGTAATTATGTGACAACAGTCTGTCAGATCTATAACACAAAATCATAATGTAAAAATAGCTCCAGGTCAAAACAATTCCATCGTGATCACAACATTGAACTTCATACAATATGCATGGGCACGCAATATAGCTTCTGTAGTTACAATGGAAATACTGTTAAACAACCTAATTTTCAAGGCAACTTCATTTTTAGCAAAAGCATTTCTTCAATTTTTTGTGGCAATCTGATTTCACAAATTGGTATCATCTTCCTATAGCCCTTAAAAATAATATACTTGGAGACAATTTAATTTAGCGAATTAGGCTTCCTATTAGTAAAATTAGCGAAAATATATTCCTACCAAAATTAAGTTTTACAGTACACATGTAGAGCAGCGTGGAGCCACATCGGACACAATGCCTAGAATGAGATGAGATAATTACAGCAATTTCATGGGGTAAAATTCTCCAGGGTGATATGAACACGCAAAATGATGGTTTGAAGGCATAGCTACTGTGCTGTGTCACAACTAGCCGTAAAATAATATTTTCAAAATGTGTCACTCTCGAGAATTTAAAATCCAAGGGTGAAAACCAGGGTATTGATCTCACTCTCTGTAAATGTATAGGGACCTATCTTCATAAGATAGCTAACATACATTTACTGTAAAACAAGTTAATTTCGCGGCAACTTTTTTCGCGAATTGATAATCATCACTAGTTTCGCGGTAACTTAATTTCGTGAAAGTAACATTTCTACCACTACTGTCATCTTCACACACATAAATTCGCGGCAATATAATTTTCGCGAATTTGAGCTTCTCGTGAAATTCGCGAAATTAAATTGCTCGTGAAATTAACTTGTTTTACAGTACCTAGATATGCACTTTGAGGGTTCCTGCCACATAATTTCTTGTTTTATGAGGCAGTTTAATGATTTTATCCACAAATTATTAAAAAATAAACAAAAACAAAAACAAAAAAAATCATTATTATTTTATTTTTTGTACTTTTTTTTTTAGAGTGCTGGGCGGATATTGTCAGTGCCGGGCGGCCCCGCCCAGTGCCGCCCACAGTAGCTAGAACCCTGACCCAAACGCGCGACTATGTTGCTCTTTTCCATGTTTACACATTTCCTATTTAATTGTCCAAATCTTCATTTTTTTTTAAACAGTATAAATACTGACACAAAAACACCTAAAGACCATTTACATCGTACAAACAGCCTTCGATTGCACATGATTATTATCACTTTAATTATTTATAGGTTCCCTCGAATTGTGTTTTAATGCTTGTAATGATTATCGAAAGGTATTTTCAACAGCATATTGTTAACTGTTCAGATGTATTTATGATGATGTATGACATTATTTCTAAACTGTTGAAGATTGGATGACTAAATAAGTATTTAATTACTGCAAACAAAATAAGCCAATATTGACTGGACTCGGACAGGACTCGGGCACAATTCCCGAGTCCCTGGTGCCCGAGTCCGAGTCCGAGACCGAGTCCTTCACCTCCGAGTCCGAGTCCGAGTCCGAGTCCGAGTCCTTCAAAATAGGGACTCGAGACCAGTCTCGAGTCCGAGTCCGGACTCGAGTACTACATCCCTGAAGCATACACAGTGAAACCTTGTTTTTAACACAAAGTCTGTAAACACAAAATTCCTCATAACACAAAGGTTTTTTCAAGTCCCAAGCTTATATTTTGCATTATTTAAACACAAACTAAAATGTGAGACCCAAGCAAATTTGTGTTTAAACAAGGTTCCACTGTAGTATGACACATGCGCCTATAGCACAATGGATAATTAGAGGCACATTGCTCCAAGAAAAATGAGAGTATTGTATTTTGTATAGCTCCGAGTGAATAATTTCATCATAACACACCCATTCACACATGAAATAGTGGCATACGGCCCTATAATGTGGAAGTTCCGTAACGTAACAACAATCTTGTGAAAACATGTCTAATGGGCAAATCAAACGTAACGTTCCTACTTAAGGAAAAAGAACTAGAGAAGTTTGGAGATGGAACGATAGCAATTCACTAAGTCATATTTGTATAGCTCCGAGTGATAATTATGATATCAGTTAATGTGCGGATAGATTATATTACAGCAGCAGCCAGCTAGCTATCTTGTGAAAACATGTCCAAGTCATATTGGACCCAATTGTTAAGACTGAAAGCTAGAAACAAAACGATAACATTTCAAGTCATATTTTACAGCTCCTAGAAATATTTGTATGATACATGAACGGGTATCACTAAGTCATATTTGTATAGCTCCGAGTGATAATTATGATATCAGTTAATGTGCGGATAGATTATATTACAGCAGCAGCCAGCTAGCTATCTTGTGAAAACATGTCCAAGTCATATTGGACCCAATTGTTAAGACTGAAAGCTAGAAACAAAACGATAACATTTCAAGTCATATTTTACAGCTCCTAGAAATATTTGTATGATACATGAACGGGTATCACTAAGTCATATTTGTATAGCTCCGAGTGATAATTATGATATCAGTTAATGTGCTGATAGATTATATTACAGCAGCAGCCAGCTAGCTATCTTGTGAAAACATGTCCAAGTCATATTGGACCCAATTGTTAAGACTGAAAGCTAGAAACAAAACGATAACATTTCAAGTCATATTTTACAGCTCCTAGAAATATTTGTATGATACATGTACATGAACGGCTTACAAATGTAGTTATACTGTAGGTCACAATAAAGTCATATTGGACGCAATGCCTGGGACGAAAGAGAACGGCTGATGCTAACAATCAATACAATTTAGCAAAGTTACATTTTATAGCGCCAAGAGATAATATAATAGCCTTCGCTCATCACAAAAATGATAGAGCAAGACACATGGAACATGATGACATGCACACATGTGTTTAATACATGTAGGTGCAATTTATTGAATGTGCTTTTTAACCTTTTAAGAAGATATCGCCTTTAATTTAATGAATGATGATAGGCGTCCCGGGCACCACTGGCATAACAATCATTGCAATGACGAATGAAACTGTGAGTGTTGAGTTATGATAAAAATGTAGCTATCATCATAACACTGAACGACATAAATTACAAACAGGTTTTTAAACATGTCATTAAGCATGTTGTATCCCGTCCATGTACCTATCTTTTTAACCTTAACTCCCTACATGTAGTCGTGCTTTTGACGATTAAACTATCAGGGGAGAAAAACCAGGTCAAGTTTTTTGGGGAAAATCACTGTTCGACAGCGCCAGGGATCGAACCCAGGCCGCCTGCATGCGCGGACGACTAAGTGATTGCGCTGATGGGGGAGCTCGAAAAAGTTAAATTTTTGAGACAATTTGACAGCTCGCCAGATCGTGCCACGAGGTAGAATTGTGAAGCATGCGGTACAGCAGCTATTTGCCGTGGCCTCTGGTAAGGTTAGGGTTAAAGAATGTATATTATGCAAGATGGCAATAAATGCAGGATGCTATTGTGATTATAGGCCTAGATGAAGTCCGAGCATTTTGATCCAGTCCAGTTCTGTTAGGACCAAAGCAGGTGCCCACACACCACGTAAACAAATACACAAACTCCCCTACACAAAGTAAACAAAAATAGTCAAACATACAAACAAACAAAATTGCTACAGGTGAAAAATATGATCAAAACACATAGCAACACATACATACATACATTACATAACACATGTACAATTGGAGTGATTGATCATGATGAAATGAACCAAATAATGTGTAAAACAACACAATCTATGACAAAAACATTTTAAACCAGAGTGCAACAAATTCTTCAAGTACAAGTACATGTAGTTAACCTTTACCAACCTTGAATTAGTCTACATACCACAATTGACATCCACTTTATCACTTTATTACAAATCCAGTTCAAATCCAGTTTGTGGTAAACATAAAATGGTCCATACACCACCAGCATCAGCTCAGACTGACTATTAATTTTCCAATCAGGCAGTGAAATTCAGTGAAAAACACTAGTGTGTGTTTACTATGATTTTAGTGTAAATCCTGGCTGTGCCGTTTCCAATTGGTAGTAAACATAAAATGGTCCATTCAACAGCAGCGCAGACTGAAGCGTTGACCTGTTATTTAACACTCTAGTAATGAAATTCAGTGAAAATCCGACTGACAGTTGTGTTTA
The DNA here is from genome assembly GCA_035610835.1 of Ophiura sarsii. Lineage (NCBI taxonomy): Eukaryota > Metazoa > Echinodermata > Ophiuroidea > Amphilepidida > Ophiuridae > Ophiura > Ophiura sarsii. The sequence goes on along the minus strand of CM069459.1, from coordinate 16,116,217 downwards.
CTACAATTTTTATCACAAATCCAGGGAGACTCTGCTTGTCAAGTACTTCCAATGGTATTGTGTATCATGTAGTGTAGCATCGCAATACGGTCAGATATGACAGCACTGAGCGCAGATAATGGGTGCTATAGCAACCGATGATGATGAATTATAGATGCAGACCAATGCCAAGAAAAATTGTTGGACTCGGCAACAATACCATTGTAATTTATGGACTGTGAATGTTTTTATGTTTTGTGCATGTGGTGGTTTTTTTAATTAATTAATTGATAAATTGAATTTATTTATTTATTTATTCATTGATACGGGCAGTGCATAATTTTGATAATTTATTATTTATTTATTCATATATTTATTTATATATTTATTATTTTGTTTATTATTTTGTTTTTGTTTCTGGGTGGGTTTTTTTTTTGGGGGGGGGGGGTTATTTTATATTATTTTTTATCTTATAGGCGACGAAAAAAAGAAACCCTGTTCTGCAGGCCCAACCCACCCATAGGATGTGCAAATGAATACGATCCCCAAAAATGTTTAGTTTGTCAAAAAATGACAACATTTTGACCGATTTGTGTCATTTTTGTGTCAGCCTGACCACCGACCCAACCTGAGAGTTCCATTCGCCAGAAGAACAGGGTTCCTTTCTTTTTTTGTCGATTTATTTATTTATTCATTTTTGTTGTCTTGTCGCAGCCATCCTTAATGGACAAAGTTTTGTAGTTTTACTACATGTAAAGCTTACCTGGAATTAGTAGTTGGTCAGCACACCCACAAATCAAACAGTCTGACGAATAGTCTGTTGAAATAAACAGAAAATGAAACATAATGCAAAGCTTCTATCAAATTTACCACATATTTTGTTCAATGAGGGCACCATTCAATGAAACAAAACCGTAAAACATGTGTATACACATTACACTCTTAAATGTGTTTTTCAATCATCTAACACAAAACCACCCTAAAAGGCCCAATTTTGCCAAATGTTGGGGCATTAGGACCTCTGTATTAATTAGAAATCAGTGTAAATGTCCTTAAAAATTAATGACACTGGATTTTTGTTTGAAAACAAGTTAACCAAAATGTGGAAAATTATTTTTAGAAGCAATTGATTGGCTTTTAAATGGAAAGATTGCAGCACTTGATAACAAAGTATAGGGTTCGGCAGAATCCGTGTACACGGAATTCACGGCGTTATTCACGGATTTCATACTTGATCACGGATTTGGTAAATGCTATTTCAGACGCGGTAATTGTCCAGCAAGCCGATTTTCAGAGTTTGATTTGATAATAAGAATCACAAATTATTCAAATTTGGATTTTTTTTTTTTTTTTTTTTAATTTTTAAAATTACTAATGTCCCTTAGAGTAATATATATTTTTAATTGAGTGCCTAAAATATGACCGCGCGGATTTCACGTGTTATTTCCCACGGTTTGATCTCGGTTTTGCTTGAAATCACACTAATCACGGAAATCACGGATTTTGCCTTAGAAAATCACGGATTCTGCCGAACCCTAAGTATCAATAGTCTGATGACCATTATAATACTTTGATAATGAATGTCATCAAATCAGTCTCAATAGCTTAGCATGACTTGTGTTGACACAGGTAAATAAATGAACATAGAAACAGCTTGCCATTTTCATGCTTTTTAGGGCGAGTAAATTCACTCAGATATTGGTACTGTGTGATTGTGAGTAACCACTACGGAACACAACACGAATTTTCATGAATGGAAATAAATTCTGCAAATCTGAAACAAAAAAGTGGTTCAACAACGTGGGGGGGGGCAGTTCTACAGGCCTGATCGACCCAACAAATCCTATCTTTTTTAGATTTTTGTTATCGAAAATATTGAGAAAATGTTAGAAAAGAATTGCTGAAAGTTCCTACCCAAATGTATGTAACATTACGACACAAAGGCCACATTGAACAATTCTTTCTTTTGAATGAAAGCCAAATAAATGTGATCTCTTAAGCACTACATGTATCATTGGTGTTGAATATGCAGGTCTGAAATCTTTGTGGCATTTTGTGAAGAAGTGCCCCTTCTTTCTGACTCACCCTGTACCTCACAATATCCAGATGCACATTTGAGTTATTTTCAAACATCAAACACAAAATAATTTGCTGTCATTTTTGTACCACAATGGCAGCTTAACACTTTACAAGCGGCAGGCGTCTGCAGACGACGTTCCAAAATGTCACAATTGTTTTCAAAAATGTCAAAATTATTAAATTTCATTACCATATTTGGAATCACCATTAGCAATGCATTGAAATAAGTACAAACATGTCCAGTGTTGGTTCTGTAATCCTTGAGATAGACGCTGAAAATTGGGAAAGGTTTCTGAAAAATCTGTTTGTATGGTAAAAAAATAGCCGCGTGGAAAGTGTTAATTCACCTTATTATATTCCTATATATCGGTGGAAATATATAGGTCACCCCACTACTCATCATCATGCCACTGACAAGCATTCTATTACAAAATAAATAATAAATGAGATGTGTACGCACTGTACATGATTAATAACTGACACAAGACAGGAAAGCGTCTGTGCTATGTTTTCGAAAATCTTGATTGGGGGAACACTACTCAAAACCAGGAGGACTCAAAACCAGGAGGACTCAAAACCAGGAGGACTTAAAATCACTTCAACATGATGTACAAAATTAACCACGGCCTGGTCGACATCAGTGCAACTGGGGCAAACATCAACCTGATCCCCAAAAACAAGACAGCACCGCAAATCGCACAACTTCTCATTCCAACGTGTCCATGCGAAATGCAAGATGTTCTCAACAAGTTGGGTTTTTTCAGCCACAATTCCACACTGGAACAGCCTCCCATCTACAATTGTCAACAAACCAACGCTTACTTTTTGTAGCCTCAACCAGTTCAAAAACACATTTCCTCTAGTCTCATAATATCATAACATTTGCCTGCAGTACAAATCAGAATATTTTTGTTAACATCCTCAAAAACAAGCCATTCTGTGAATCGTGGTCATAATTAGTTGGGACATCCTGGTAATAATTATACTTTAATGTGTTCCCGTTTCCGCAAAATGTACATGTACACTATTAAAACATTGCATGACCCCCCCCCCCTCCCCCCTCCCCCATCCCACTGGGCAATGTTGATCCCTTCCAGTACCCCGTAACCCCCAAAATCATGTTTCCACATTGCTCCAGGGGAGAGGGGATTTTTTAAACACACATATATAAAAGTGTCCCAACCCCATATTGTCCGAGATATTAGTAGGTATCGTTTGTCCTGATGATGAGTATACTTTTTAAAAAGTCATACAAATAACCCAAATTGTGTAGTTTATCATCCAGCTCGTTCAACCATTATGCAATACGAGTCCAATCAATAACAATATAGTGTTACAATGTTGTGTTTCCGGTACCATAATGGAATAAACGCATACATTTCACAGCTTATTCCAAATGCATGAACCCATTACAGAGTAGGAACACAATATTGAATATTGCCACATCATTTACAATACATTACCATGTAATTACAAACCACTACTGTGTAGAGCTGTCAAATTTTCTCCAAGAAAACATTTTACCCAAGCATAATTATTAACCCTGACCCTACCAAAATGCATAGAATCGTATAAATTCACATTAATTTACCTTAACAAATGCTCTGTGAAGGTCACACACATAAACAAAACACCCAAACAAGTAAATATCCGTTTAATTAACTCTCACCGACCGAACGTACTCCTTGTTTCCAACTATTGCACTTAATATCCGGCTATATTTGACCTGTCTTTTCACTGCATGTATGTACACCGGTCTGTATTCACATGGATACGGTTGATAATAAGCCAATTATTAGCCTTATTCAGCTTTACATTCATACACTAACAGATGATGGTAGATTCACTGAGGCATAACGGTAAAGAAAACCCCTCCCATGTATCATACAGCTACAAATGTATAAGTCTCTTCCACCAACGTTTGAACTGTTTGTTTGCATTGGTGTATGGTCAACAAGAGAAAGGACTGAGGCATAAAAAAGTGTTGCTTGGTTAAAGTGAATACACTCTTTGTCCTTGTTTGGAAATCCCTACGTCCTTTGGTGATGGTGGTGATGTGGGAAGATAGCGGAGTGGACCGAAATGGTGAGGGGGTAACCAGGGGAGGGGAAAGCTGCTATTGTTAGTAGAAGTAGAGATGGGCTATATTTTTTTTAATAAAACAACCCCTTCAAATTTACCAATTTCAAACAAGAAGATCATAAATTGTGTAATTGTGTGCCTGTTACTGAGATTGACCTTAAATGTGCATTCAGTTATTTCATTACAATATTGATTTCCTCAATTTTACCATAGAATTAAACAACTGCAAATTATCTATTTTTTCGGGTAAGCTTTAGAATACCCTACCATTTGTATTCCTCACTGTGTAAGTGTATGGGTCGTTCTTTAAAAGTACCCATTGAAGACATAGGGTAGGGTATACTAAAGGAACTCCATTGTTTCATTCGTTCCAAAAAATTCATATAATTAAGAGACCTAAATTTGACTTGCACAAAACTGAAAAACTTTTCTAAAAATTTCCAGAAAAAAATCAGCATTGAAAAAAATTGACTTGACTGATATCTGCAAGCTGCTCCTGCATATTGTAATACATGTAGTCAGTCATATATTCAATCATATACCAAATACCTAAGGTAATTTTTTGTTTTCAACATGTTTTTTAGATAATTTTTTCTCAAATCATGTAAATTCAGCAGTTTTTTGGCCGAAAATCTGTTGAAAAATGTTTTTCACAAATGAGACCTGTCATCACGAAATGAGAGTTAAGTCGGAACATTTTGACTGTGAGGTTTCTCCAGGTTCAGAATACTCAAGAAACAAGCTTTAAAATGGTATGCAACATGTTATATTTGCTCAATGTTTTCCCTATCAAAATTCAAATTGAAGTTGCAAAATTCCTTTGTTTTCTATTGATTTGTGGCATGTTCATTGGACGATATCTCCTAATGCACACTGGCAACTTAGCGCTCATTTTGTGGTGACAGGTCTCAAATGTTTACAAAAATTCCTGACTTTTGCAGATTTTGGTAACATTTTAGGTAAAATATTAAAAAATAAAAAATAAATGACCGACCCTACTTGACATTGGTTCGTCTGCCCGTAAAACAGGGGGGTCGTCGCCTTAGCTTCAGGACTTGTTTTTAAAAAAGAAAGGAGGCCATTTATTTTCTTCTTTTTCTAAAACTTTTTAGTGCAAAATCGCCCTTATTAGTGATAAACTTTGTAAACCTTAAAAAGGAGGCCTCTTTTAATTGTTTTTATTTCATGGTTCTAGGGGTTGGTCACCACAAAACTTGTTTTAAATAATATTAATAATAACAATAATGCATTTGTATAATACACCATCTATCTAAACAACCTATTCCGAGGTGCAAACATAAACAAACAATTAAATCATAAAAACAGTATAGGAAGTCAATGCGACAATCGAAATGCATATAAAAAAGTAACAAAGCTGTTTAATACAAACATGTCGAACTCTGAAGCACTCTGAAAGTTATAACTGAAATAAAGAAAAAAGAAAATTGAAGCAGACCCAAATGGAAGCGAGAGGGGACGCTAAACATGTTTATGGGGTTTTTTTGCCTAACAAATGAATGAAACCGTCCACCTGATCTCTCTCAACACAACTCTGAAATCACTAAATCAAGTAATATCCCCCAAAATACACTCAGTTGAGCAACCCCTCTTGGTGTCAACCTCCCCCATATTGATTTGTCTAGTAGAGAGCACCCAAAAAGACAATAGGCAACCATACTGAGTCATTCAGCTTCTCTCTCAGCGTTCAACACACAAACACAATAGACTAGAAATTCTTTCTGTTGGAGTTGTACACAGTGTTGCCAATTGCCAGAAATTTGGCACACACACAGTAGCCTGGAATTGTCGGTTAGAATTTTGTGACAGCATTTTGGCAGTTGGTCTCTAGAATAGCTCTTCTGCCCTCTTAGAGCGTGTTTCTGCTGGGACACTGCAAAAAGATTATTGCAGATTATTGCAGATTATTGCTGATTATTGCCGGGTTCTGCCCGTTTCTGCTAGGCAAACTTAGCGTTTATTAGCGTTTATTAGCGTTTTTTTCCTCAGCAGAAACACGCTCCTAGTGATTAACAGCTTATCACAGAATGTGAGAGAAGTCTTCACTGGTTTAATTATGAATTAACTTCTTTTTCTCTATTTCACAGTTCACACATCTCTGCAGGAGGATTTTTTGAAACACTTACCCAATTTTAACTGCCATATTTTCACCCAAGGGGAAATGTTTTCATTTTGAAAGGGGGTGTGCTGTGCTGCCAAAAAAAATTGAAGTGCTCTATTATTATTATATCATGTACCGTGAATACCAATCCCAGGGCAAAGAAGAAATATTTTCTTTCTGGGAACTATTTTGACAAATGATACATTTCCTGGGCGAATATTCCGCTCAGAGCTTGCACTGTGCCTTGGGGCTATGTATTTGGCAATGTCTTGCTATAGACGTCCCGTAACTCAAGTGCGCATGCTCAAACCAATTAAAATATGTTGCAGCTATGCACGGTTTATTCCGTACGGGACGTGAGGCAAAATATAGCCATGTATTTTTTATCCTTTTTTTAATTTTTTATATAATTTTTTTATAATTTCCTTCATATTTTTTTCTGATCTTGTGATTTGTTTCTGGGATCTTTGATTCCTTTCTGGAAATACTGAGAGAATCCAAGTATGAGTGTTACACATAGCAACTCGATTGAAGATGTTTACCTTTTGCTTATAAAAAGCCTTTTTACCTTTTTGCACTTTATAGCATATTCAATGAAGAGTACTGTATAATAAGTGGTATTTTGTTTGCCATCTTTTAATTGTTGTTATTTTTGTTACATGTTTTTTTGCAAAAGCTGATTCGATGAGCACGAAAAGCGCGAAAATATATATAGCTCGAAAATGTCTACTTTATGTAGTAATTTAAAAATTTAACTCAATTTTGCAACATTTTTGATCACTTATTCTGCCCCTGATTGTTCTAGAGCATGCACACCCAAAGAGATTGGGGATCTCATTCAAGGGATATTTGGGTATTTAGTGGGAAATGTTGCTTTTTTAAAATATAAAAACACATGAGGAAATTTCTAGAAATGGAAGGAAATATAATAGTCAATTTCTTTCAGGAAAATCTGTTCGCTTCCCAAGAAAAAGAAGAAAAAATTCCAGCCTGGTTCTACGGACCAGTGACCCAATAAAAATATTGTCTCAAATTTCTGACTCGACGGCACATTTCCCAAAATTTTGAAGAAAAAACAAACAAACAAAAACGCCCGAACGACCGACCCTACCTGAGAGGTTTGTTGCTCTTAGAACAAGGTGGGGTTTTTTTGTGGCCTTACTTGAAATATTGTTTTTCTTCCAGCAACACAACCAAGCAGGTTGTCAAGGATTTGATGGTATAATTGGAAGCAGTGGCCTAACTAGAGCCCCCCCCCCCCAAAAAAAATGACAAACTCTATGTATACCTATGCATACTCAAAAAAAGGTCAGATATGCCCCCCCCCCCACCCCGATGACATGCCTGTCCCCCCCCCCCCCCCCCCCCCAATTGAATACCCTAGATACGCTACTGATTGGATGTGTGTCTTCATTTGTCAGTCATTCCAACATGATTCTAAGGCACACTTATTAAATAGCACTCATCAACAATACTGTAAAACAGTTTCATTTCACGGCAACTTAATTTAGCGACTTAGCATTCAGTCAACTTTTTGCCGACATTTTATTTCACTAATTTGTATAATCTTCCTATATATAAGGCAATTGACCAACATGACCGTATGGGTTTGTCCATGAAACTCAGAGTAGCGATAATATTCCGGAAGGTCTATACCTCTGAATTTTTATAAGCTCTACCGTTTACGGTATTGATTTGAGCACTCTATTCAAATGTTGTAGTCTAACCAGAAATGGTTGTCAATAATAATTATATATAAGGCCTAAAAAAAAGTTGGATTGCCCTTTGGGGGGTCGGTAGGTTGATTTTTTTTCTTTTTTAGATTACAAAAAAATGACCAAATCACACTGGAATACATCGAGGTTTATAATTTGACTAAATTTTGATATTAAAAAAACAAAGTCTGGTGGCATGGATAATACATATTTCAGATTGGAGTCACATAGGAGTCAATTGAGGTCATTTAGGTGACAAAAAGGTAAAAATTAAAAATTTAAATTAAAAAAATTTAAATTTTTTTTAAAAAAATGCGACTGAGTTGTCCCGGTTTTTACGGTCGGTCGGGAAAGGGCAATCCAACATCTTTTTTTGTAGGGCCTAACCATTATAAATAATATATTGGCGGCAATTCAATTTGGCGAATTGTATCTCCTCGAAATTAGCCAAATTAAATGTCTTACAGTAGTAGTCACCCTATTAATAATCAATAAGCAATAAAATCAGAGTTCGTAAAAGTCATATCATATTAGCCCACGATCAATTACGTTCAGTGATTCATGGTGGACGAGATATGATGGCATGGAACAATCCATTTATTTGTACCCGATTATACCCGATTAATCCTTTTCATCTAACCCAATTTGTATAAACAAAATAAGCCAGTTTTAAGCAGGGGTGTACCTTCATTTTTTCTCCAACCAGCCAGCTGGGCTGGTAGCATGTTAAAGTAACCAGCCCGACTGTAAACTTACTAGCCAAACAAGTAATCTTCATTTACCAACAGCAAAATTCTTAACGGCCAGCCGGGCGTGTATATTTGAAAAGTTACCCGCCCGACGCAAAAGTTACCTGCCACAGGCATGCGGGCAGGTACTAAGTTCAGCCCTGGTTTTGAGCACAAAAACTCATCACTGATTTTACATACTTAATTATTCTAAAAGATTTATATATATCATAAGAACTTAAGGCCAAGTAAAAAAATCAAGTAGTTTCTCGTCACCTCGTGCATCCTTTTTCAGGAATTCTGTAACATTCTTTTTTTTCTTTATTTCTTCCATAACTTTTTTGGTAGTATAATTAAAAAGCTGACATCTTCGTAATAAATTTAGTCCAATGAGCATTTAAAACAGGTTTTGAGTTAACCAACCCCAAGAACCATGAAATTAAACAATTTTACCAAGGCCTCTGTCCTCGTCAAGTTATGGAACCAATCAGGCAATACCATGCTAGTGCCCTCATCCTCCTTTTAGGACAAGAAACTAGTTTTTTTTTTATTTGGCCTTATAATTTTCATTTTTCATGGTAAAAAATTGTATCAAAACAAATAAGTAATATTTATCCACGCTTTACAAAAATATTTGCTGCCCCACGCTATGCAATGTTGCTGTGTATTTGGATAGGATCGATTTTTAAATTTTCCAATGAGATTCCCACGACACTTTTTTTGGCAACAACATTGCAACTAATACAAACGATTATTAAAGTTCAAGTACAGAAACAGTTTATTATGAAATTCACAAATTGCAACTGAAACTGAAACTCCTCGGAACTTAGGCTAATTTCTCACGCAATGTATAAAGATTGTATAAATATAATTCAAACTTGACTTTTAGTATGATGAGCCTTCAAAATGGATTGAAAATTGAGGGGGGGGGAATATATTTTTGAAATACAGGGAGTGTCAAAAGGTGTCCCATGCAAAACTTGATATTTCCGGCACTGAAAATGTAAATATTAGACTTGAAATAGTAATAACAGTTATATTTAGCAATCTTTCATGCGTCTTAAGAATTTTGTTCCGTCTAATTTAGTCCCACCTTTGTGAAGATATTATGGCAAAGTTCTCCGAAGTATGTCAAATTCAGCTTTGGCCAGTTTTCTTATGCTATAATTGCTTTATGGAATTGTCATTCAGTGAGTAATTGAACATAATCAATAAAAATCAAATATCTATCTACTAAACATGCTAAACATTAATAGTCAAGTATATTAAAAATGAACAAAAAATATATTTTCACCATCAGGTAGGAAAGTTCCCAAACCATAAAGCTCTTTTATAATTGATAATAATGGCCATGCCTTGATACTGCCATTGACATTTTTAAAAACACCGCCTCAATCATATTGTCAATTTATTACCTAAATTGATTTGACCAGATGAATCCAATCCAATCAATCAATAATTGATCTTAATCTATTTATCTATCTAATCAAATTCTCTACCCATTTCACCCAATATGGGTGTTTTCCCGCCGCCCCTGGCAACACCCCTGTCCAGTCTACCTGTAATTTCCACCTCAAAATGGTAACCCCCTTGGTTCTATGAATAGGTGTATAGGTGTGGCGACTTAACCAGGGTTGCCGAACCCATGATTTTGTAGTCCTATTGAGCTTCTTTTGAGGTCTGAAATATGCTGTAAAATTCTTATTTTTTACAGATTATGCAACTTATTAAATGTTTTGTACAGTGAAACCAATACTGTTAATGTATGCAGATATAAATTGGAATACTATATTATACTATTGTCTTTTTGTCCATTGAAAACAATAAATTGGGCTGGGTTGTTGAAATGGGTTGGGCTACTTAAACCAATATTTGTGGCAACACTAGGAACCATTTGTATTATCCCATACAGGTGTATGTGTCACTAGTGAAATCATCCTTTATCTCACGATTAAAAACAGAATACATCACCATCTCAGAGATCCACTGCAACAACTTCGCACAACTTTTGAGGGTGTTTTGATCAAGAACCTTTCTGGAGTGATTTTGAGGACTTTCACTAACAGGTAAATTTGTTTGCTTATTACATTAGTATATAATATACACCACACTAGTAAAGCTTTGGTTTGGTATTTGTACTATGGGAAATATGTATGGAAGCAAATAGCCGTTCCGTTTGATTGATAATCTTGTTTGGGCCATTTTGATATGCCCATAGCAGTTATGTAGTAGTATAACAAAAACTACATACTAATAGCGGTCCGAAATGTTGGCTAATGTCAAAGTAAAATAGTGGAAGTGAACACTCATGTTGGCTAATGTCAAAGTAAAATAGTGGAAGTGAACACTCTCCCAGTCTCATCTGCAGTTAGAGCAGTCTTGCTCTTATCCTATTTAGACTGCAGTTTGAGTATCCTTATTCCTATAATAAAGGTATGTGTCAAAAGCTAGTATAGTATAATCTAGTTTAGTATCTGTTCACATCATTGTGAAAAGTCATTTTACTATAATTAATAGAGTGGTCATGATTTTTCACTAAGAGAATCCATGATTGAAAATTCACAAACCTTGTTACAGGTTGGACCAGTACATAGCTTTCTATTTAAACAAGTGAAAATGTTGATTTTAATATGTTACTTTTGAAATGTCACATGGTACAAATGTCAATGGGAAGCTAGTTATTTATCTATCTATGGTGAAGTACAGTCCTCTCAGATGAAAGTATAGTCGTACTGTGCGATGAGACTTAGAAAACATACATAAACAAACCCATTCACTACTGGTGATCACCGCAAATGAGGACCATGAAGTGGTTTAGCTTAGGTTTAGCATGCGAGGTACTCCGATCATTTAGATAGAGTTTTCCTGATATGTATTATTAGCAACATTTTATACATATTAGGAAACCGAGGACTGTCGGCAATATCATGTTGCGTGCCCCGTGATGGTACACGCCAACGGAATAAGCTGTGAAATGTTATGGCGTTGATTCCGTATGACGTCACGAACGGGTAAGCCAAACATGATATTGACGGACTGTCAATGGATAAAAGGTATAAATTCAAACTAAGACCACGATTGACAGGGATTACTTATAATCATGTATACACATCTGTGTTGGACTTCACAGGTTGTTTGTTTGCAGGTACCATCTAAATAAAATTTTCCATTTTATCAAAACTTTCTACAAAAAAAATCCTAGGATAGACCATTTTAACATGGCGGGTCCTAGCCCCATGTGATGCTTTGACCAAGTCATATTGTTTTAAGTTAATGATGTAGTAGATCTTTAGAGTCAACTTTTAAACAGAGTATAAAAGAAGGATATTACAATCCCATATTGCAATTTAAAAAAATTAAAAAAACATTGAATTCAACTTTTTAATTCCTTTTTTTCCTCCTTATCAAGTTAGTCACTGTTAGTGGATACAGGGACACCACAGCACATTTTAAAGTTGTCTCAATTTAAAAAATAATGTCCATTTACCAAAAATTAACAAGTTGCATAAGGCCCAAAAAAGAAAAAATTGTGTTGCCCTCAGCGACGGACCCTAAAATTGTAAAAACTAGGGTTTTCAAATTACTCTTACAGCTAGAGAATGGAGAATAAAGAATGGCGCGCTTAAACATAACGCGAGTTACCATTGAATCGCCCAATAACGTTTATATATAGTCCAAACTAAATTTTGATGTCAAAATGAATGTTATTATATATATACGCGGGGTATCAAAAAGTTCTTGAAATCACCCAGAAGTGAAGGAGCCAGAAACTTGTTTTTGTTATGTGACCCTTCAGACATCTTTAAAAAGTCACTCTGCAAAGTCACACATCTCTCCCACTATTTATTACCTGTCCTCAGACCGCCATTGTAGAGATCCTCAGATTGACCGACATTGATTGATCCTCAGATTGACCGACATTGATTGATCCTCAGATTGCCTCAGATTGTGTTATTCCCAAAACAGCAATAAATAGTTCAAAGTGTTGACAGAAAGGGGTCAAAGGTCATGTAGGGGTCATTAGAGGTCAACCTGTGTACACCCCATGTTACCCACAAGATTATTGTCACCAAGCTGGTTTGTAATCGAGTCAATATAGCTTGCTCAGTATACTGCGCGAGCGAGTAGCTGAGAGGCATGGCTTGCCTATGCGGGTGTGGAACTGTGGTGCCGGAGGTCCCCAGATCGAATCCCGGTGGGGAACTGGAGGGTTTTTTTATTGTGATACCGCTCAAAATCCCCTAACTGGTGGTTAGGGTTAAGATACATGATTCAGAGGCAAATTCTCTCTCATCTAAAAAGGATAAAGTCTCCTCATTTTTATTAGACCTGGACAAATAGAGGAAGCTCCTTGCATGATAATTTTGTAGTCGTAGAGTGATATTTTCATTTTTAAAGAAATGCGCAATGATTTTGAGGGAATAATTTTGCTTTCTTGCCAGAATTGTTCATATTTTCACAGCTGCTTACCCAGTAGGCTTGTACATTGTAAGCAGGCATGTGGCAGAGATTATTGTAGTTGTCCCCAGTTTCAACATTTTTCAGCATTTTTACTTACTTATTTGGTTTTTTAACAATCTCTATAAGGTTGTTTTTTTTAGAAGCCCCAAAAGCCCTGTACTTGTCCTAAGGCCACATTTGTTTTAATTTATTTTAAACATAAATGCTCCAAAATAACAATTTTCTTGATATATTAAAATTATTGTACACTGATTCACAACAAGGAAGTTCAGACAGCTAATTGGAGAAATATTCCAATTCCTGCGTGAGAAATACACGGATATGCAATAATACTAAAGATACAAAACTACAAACCCTCTATTGTAACTAAACCAACCACCGTGAAGTTGAAAGATATGACGTAGTAAAAATGTGATAATTTTAAAAGTTGACATTTTCACTCTACATCAATTTTCACAATTTTGTGCCAAAGAGTTGCTCAAAATAATCAACCAACAAATATGGTTCTTGGTAAATGTGCCTTAGGCGACAAACAACACTCTGTTCTACAGGCAATACCCTCTCAGATAGGGTCGGTCGGTCGTTCGTGCATTTTTGATTTGATTTGTTTTGATTTTGGTGAATGTTCACCCATTTTTGAATTTTTAAAAAAATATAAACTTCAGAAATGTCAAAATTATTCCCCAAAAATTCAAGAATTTACCTTTCCACAAATTATTAAAAAAACACTTTGGGGAATTTTTTTTAATTGGGGTCAGTTGGGCCGGTAGAACAAGAGTTGTTTTTTTCATCGCCATGTGGACATGTCTAGAACTAAAAATTGGGATTTGACCACGCACATAAATGGCTAACATAGCCATTTAATGGCTTTTGGCAGAAGTGAAAATTAAGTTGTCACTGCTCTTCTTATGCTCCCCTTAAAAACTCCAGAAGAGCTTTTTATTACTCTTCTGTTCATTTTAAAACTCAGTCCTTGAAACTTTAAGAAGGTGTCCAGCAAGCCACAACATTATATGTTAGAAAAAAAATTATTGAGCCTAAATCGTGTAAGCTATATACCGGGGCTATATACATGAATAGAGAACAAAACCTTTTTTTTAAATCCGCCCACCCTACTGTCTCTGCCCTACCTTAATTTTCAATGGCATGTTACGCCAGTACAAACAAATAAATTGTGTCTAAATTATAATTCTGGCAGGCAATTGTGTATTGAAATGAAACATTCACCAAGTATGAAACAGGGTTTAAAATTGAATGTTCAATTTAAAATTCGACACATTTTAATCAAGAAGCATTTTTACCGAATATTTGACACTATATGTCTGTATAGTGCCATGTGTACACATACATAATTTTTTGTTCCAACACAAGTTAATTGACCCATGTCAAAATCAAGAAATTCAGTTTACCAAACGGTGTGTGAAAATAAACAATTGCTGAATTGCACATAGGGTTTGATACAGTGATTCTGTTTACCTTGAAATTACCATAACAAAAGAGAGAAAATTGGGCAAGTTTATTTTGACATTCCGATGTTATATTGTCACACCAAATTACACTCCTATAATTCAAAAGACAATTATGCAATGCATGGAAAAATAAAAAATAAATGATCTGATTAACTTGTGCATGAGTCATTTGTCAAAAAAAACCTCATGTATTTTACTTTGCTTTATAAAATACATGTGGAACCAAAGCAAGTTGAAAATAAATTTCTCCTAGTGTCACAGTTACAGTTATACATGATGTCAACGCCACCATAAATGCTATCTTCAGTAGATAGATGATACCATTACTGTAAAACAACTTAATTTTGCTAGCAATTTAATTTCGCTAGGAGATCCAATTCACCAAATTAAATTGCTGCCAATTATATTATGGTTAGGAAGATGATACAAATTAGTGAAATTAAATTGCCGCAAAAAGTAGACTAAATGCTTATTCACTAAATTAAGTTGCTGTGAAATTAAGCTGTTTTACAGTATTCATATTTCATGAAAGCAGAGCATTCTTATTTATTCAGGGTACAGTATGCATGTTAAATAAGTTATGGCCCCTTCATCAACCTAGTTATCCACTTACTGTGCAACCGGAAACAAATAGTAATTCTTGTTTGGCCTGGGCACAGATACAATCTACTTTCTCCTTATAACAGGTACTGTGATACATGATGTCAATGCCGCCATAAACACTATCTTCAGTAGATAGCTGATAGCAAAATTCATGATTATGGAAGCAATCTTAGCTGATACCATTATTCATGATTATTGACACAATCTTGGAAAGCCGAGGGGAGGGGGAGTATTCTTATTTATTCAGGGTGGGCTGTTAAGGCCCCTTCGTCAAACCTAGTAATTAATCCACTGACTGTGCAGCCGGAAACAAATATTAGTTTTTGTTTGGCCAAAGCACTGATAAAATCTACCTTCCCCTTGTGTCACAGTTACAGTGATTCATGATGTCAATGCCACCATAAACGCTATCTTTAGTAGATAGCTGATAGCATTATTCATGAATATGGAAGCAATCTTGGAAAGCCTAGGGGAGGGGGGGGGGCATTCACATTTATTCAGGGTATGCGTTTAAGACTATTATGGTCCCAACTTTAACCTCCACTTACTGTGCAACCAGAAAAAAATATTATATTTATTCTTGATTAGCCTAGGCACAGATACAATCTACCTTGAACCGTGTCACAGTTGCAGTGATGTCAATTCCATCATGACCGTTATCTTCAGTAGATAGCAACATTACATGTTTTTCAATGATTAGGGAAGCAAATTTGCAAAACGAGGGGCGGGGTCAGGGGGTCTATTCTTTAATACAGGCTTTCTCAACTGGCGGCAACTGAGAAAGCCTGTTTTAATATTGACTCTTTTTTTAAAATATTAAACTTGAAGATTAGACACCCCTGCGAATGAGGGGGGGGGTACAATCACATTAAACAAGTTGAGGGCTACTACGTAGGGTATAATACCACCTCCAATCTCAACATAAATGTCCCCTACCTATTGGTATATGAAAATGTCACCAAAAGATGCTATCTTGATTATTTTTACATTTATGTCAGCAAAATACCCCTGCTGAGAAGGCATAAGCACCACTAAGAGAATTATTGCTCTAGTGCCCTGTCATGATCTCGATGAAATATCAATCGCACAAAGAACCCTACATTGTGCATATTTTAAAGACACTTTTTACCTAGCACCCAAAGACCCTCATCATTCTATCACCCCTTCCCCTGCCCCTCCCTGAAAAAACAGTAACGAATTGTTTTCATTTTTGCATTTTCTATCTCATTCAAAAAATATTGCGAATATTAAAATGCTTCAATCTCTGTAATCAATCATATCTACACTGCATACTTGTTCTACCCAATACCTTCCCCCTGCCTGCCTCTCCCCCACTAAAACAATTTTCCATAGATCTCTAGTCACATTGATGCCTACTCCAAGAGCCTTGCTGACCATGCAAGTGCTAATAATGAGCTGAAACCCTGGGCAAAAATGTGATCTGCTTATTTCTGTGTTCTTAATAATTTCACATTCTTTGCCAATTCTAAACATTTTTTATAGGAGCAGTTAGTAACTGTTAGTTTCATTCAAAATACCTGTCAAATCCCTGCCTGCCTTAGCTTAGCATACTGCATACCCTTTCCAACATATTTGCCTGTATTTTTATTTCGCTCAAATGTTTTGGTGGTGGAAACACAAAAAATTGATTTATTTTGCTTTCGCAACTCCGCTTGCCCAGATATCTTAAGGAGAGGACTAAAAATAGATTTAGCAATATGTACGCTACCGCAGAGATGGGGAAAACATACCATATATTCCTCTCTGCATAGGTGGGTGTAACTGTTGAGCAGTGTTACTAGAAAATCATGTGGCAAAGTTGCCAAATCTGTATGTATTGTAGCCCAATTATTTCAATGGGACCTTGTTTGAAAAAACTTTTTATAAAGTCTACATCCAGGGTTGAGCGCCAGAAGGCCGTAACTCAAGAAATGCTATTTTGAGATAATCGACTTTTAAATATTTGGGACTCATTACAATACACTGTAGCACCCAACTTATAACTCTAATTATCATACAGTCGTCCGTCGGTAGACAAGACAACTTATGCAGTTATTCCGTTCTCTAGCCCCTCACTGGGTAATACATCTTCCCTTTAAAGCTAAATGGAGCAGTCCACAATAGGTATATCCCCATGCGCCACGTAGCCACCGTCGCCTTATTCCATTGAAGCCCCTCGGGTATAGACGTGCTATTATCATCGTCAGCGGTGTGTACTACACGTGGCTCGCGGGAAGTTCAGTTGCTTCTAAAATAACGTGAGGAAATATTTGTGAAGTAGTTGGTGTGCTGGTTTTCCCCAGCTATGGCTAATAAAAGGAAGAAGGAGAAAGAAAGTTCTAAAGGATCACCAAAAGTGTCTCCTAAACGGCGGAAAAAGGATGGTAAAATTAAATCAAGCAGCAGTGAACAGCCGACGAGTTCACCGGGAGTTTCTGCTCGGAAGGTACACGGCATGTTACCGTTTCCCTTTCCATCATTTGCGGGACAAACACCAGGTCCGTCCAGCAAGGGCCGGGGCAAGGGCCCGCCAATTGTAACGCGGTCAGTAGACCGGGAGGTTGTAATGGGACAGAGTCAACCAGCTTCGGAATATCCGTCTTCTCCTGGACGGGAGGATATGTTTAGGCTTGCTAGACAACTAGCTACGCAGCAGGAAGATGTTGAGCGGTCGCCAGGCCGGCGGGGTACCTATGTGGTACCAACTTCTCCGGTGTCATCATCGGACGGAATCCAGTTGTGTAACGATGACGACATACAAAATGGCGATAGACGTGTTTACAGCGGAAATTCGGAGCGTAGTTTTTGGTGAAGGAGATGAGGTGGCAGAGTTAAGAAATCAAGTAGCATGGTTGGCACAGCTCATAGCAGCGCCTTCAAGTGTGGAACGTCGCCAAGAAATGAGTGAAACACAAGGTATGAATTTTGATTCCCAACGTGTTGTGCATGAAAGTAAGCTTAATAGCAGTACCGCGACTCGCGGGAAGAAAGCTGTTAGTACAGTTTCTATACCACCTAGTGATAACACTACCGCGACACGCGGGGGTAGAAATAGCAATGAAAATAATGATCATTTATTGATAACAGCTCCTTCGGGGGTTAGTAGTGCTAATGTCAGTCATGATACCGCGACTCGCGGGGATAACATCATGGAATTGGAGGAGCCTAGACTGTACCAAGGAATTCCCATTTTGGAATCATGTAACAGATCAGAGCCGGTGGGAGACCCGGTGCCCGAATACTGGGCAGAGACAGTTAAACATTTGTTTAATCAGAACATCGACAAGGATGACAGGGAGCGGTTGCAAAAGGCTTATATACCGCCACAGAATGTCCCATATGCTAAGGCTCCAAGAGTATACAGCTACATATGGGGAAACATGTCCAGACTAGACAAGTCTATTGACAATAAACAACAAAGAATTCAGGCTGGAATTTCAACGGCCATAGTGCCAATGCTACGAGCAGTTGATTTGGTGAATACTCATGGAAATGTTGATAAGAAAAGTGTGCTTGAACACTTATCGGCAGCCATGGCGATTATCGGAGATGCGTCATATAGCATTAGTTCACAGCGCAGAGATCATATCAGATCAATGCTGAGCAAAGACTATAAAGAGCTTTGTAAGAAGGAAGTTATCGTCACGGATCAACTACTAGGAGACGATTGTGAGACACGAATCAAGAAAATAAAGGAGTCATCACGATCCACCGTGATGTCTCAACAATATGTGACCACGGTGGGGGCTAAGAAGCCAGTGCCTTCGCAACCACAGAATTATCAGTTTCGTAAACCTGCTCAGCAGAGATTTGGTCAAAGACCATCAAGGCCTTTCAATACTTACACACAGGGACGACAGCCCCAATCTAGTGTTAAGGAAGGTAGTCAAGGTACCAAGGAAAGATCTTTTCGGAAGGATTGGACCTTCAAACGTCCGTTCCGACGGTATTAGGAGAATTTCGGGCAGGAAACATAAAACATTATCTCCCAGAATGGAGAAAAATAACTCTGGATCGTTTTGTTTTAGATGCGGTACAGGGATACCGCATACATTTCAGTTCTTTTCCGGTGCAAGACACACCACGGGTTACCAGAGCTGCAGGGAAAGAGAAGCACGAACTCATTTCACAAGAGATTCAAGTTTTGTTAGCCAAGCAGGCTATCGAGGGAACTACTTACCACCCTCAAGAGTTTATTTCAAATCTCTTTCTGGTCCCCAAAAAGAATGGGAGAATGCGGCCAGTAATAAACCTGAAACCACTCAACCAGTTTGTACAGAAACATCATTTCAAGATGGAAACGTTGGAGTCAGCAATCAGACTCATGAGGAAAGGCGATTATATGGCCACATTGGACCTGAAGGACGCTTATTTTTCAATACCGATCGCAGAGAGCCATCGAAAATTTCTTCGTTTTATTTGGGAGAATCAGCGGTATCAGTTCCGCGTTCTTCCATTCGGGCTGACGTCCTCACCCAGAGTTTTTACAAAGGTAATGAGACCAGTGGTGGCAATGCTTCGTCGCCAAGGTATTCGTGTGGTGATATTTTTAGACGACATATTAATTTTGGCATCAACAGCCGACGAATGTCGTCATCATGTATCAGTGGCAGTAGAACTGTTAACAGAACTGGGGTTTATGATCAATCAAGAAAAATCAAAAATGACCCCGTCACAGGAGGTTCAGTTCCTGGGATTTCTTTTAAACGCAAGAACGTTGATGGTAAGCATCTCAGAAGAGAAGTGTCAAGCGGTGATAAACAAGTGCAAAAGAATGTTAAAGAAAGACCAGGCAGTGGTGAGAGAAGTAGCAAGCTTGGTGGGCCTGTTAAAATCAGTGTCACAGGCAATATTACCTGCAAATCTATTTTGCAGACATCTGCAACAAGCACAGATCGTGACATTACGCAAGTCGATAATGGATTTCGACGAGGTTATGGTCATTCCACCCTTAGCGAGGGAGGAGTTGCGTCAGTGGATAAATCTACTTCCAGTTTGGAACGGTCGTCCAGTATGGCCACCAACGGTGAGCTCGGTACTGCAGACGGATGCATCCCGGGCAGGTTGGGGAGGTATAATGAGAGGTCAAAACAAAAAGGTGAACGGCAGATGGGCTCAGGACGAACAGACCTATCATATAAACGTATTAGAAGCAAGGGCAGCAAAGCTTGTCATTCAAACGCTGTGCAGATCAATGACCAATGTTCACGTGCGACTTCAAATGGACAATATCGCAGCAGTAACATACATCAACCATCAAGGGGGGACAAAGTCTCCATTGTTGAACAAGGAAGTAGTGGAGTTGTGGAAGTGGTGCCTCGCACGGAGAGTTTTAATATCGGCAGAATATCTCCCAGGGGTGCAAAACAAGGCAGCGGATCGTCTGTCAAGAGTATTCTCAGACCAAGTAGAGTGGTCGTTAAATCCAAAGGTATTTCAAAGAGTATTAGGAAGAATGTCATTCCAACCAGACGTCGATCTCTTTGCATCAAGGATCAACAATCAATTGCCGAGGTTCGTGTCATGGCTTCCGGACCCGATGGCATGGAAAGTGGACGCCCTAGCGTTTCAGTGGGAAAACATAAATCCGTACGCTTTTCCTCCGTTTTGCCTAGTGGGGAAAGTTCTAGAGAAAGTGCGTCAAGATCAAACACCAGCAATGCTACTGATTGCACCAGTATGGGACGCTCAGTTTTGGTACGCGGATCTATTGCTAATGTTAATTCAACAACCAGTGTTGTTACCCCGAATGTCAAATCTCCTGTTCATGCCACACAGCGGAGAGGGTCATCCCCTGGCACACTCGATGCAGTTAGCAGGGTGGATAATATCAGGTCGCATCTCAGATACGCAGGGATTTCGGGAGACGCTGCATCACTCATCTTGGCGTCTTGGAGAAAAGGTACTGAAAAACAATACTCAGCGGCCTGGAGAGTCTGGGATCGCTGGTGTCGTCAACGGAGCTGTAATCCAGTTTCTACATCTATAGCTGAAGTTTGTGATTTCTTGTCTAACCTGTTTAAGGATGGCCTATTATACTCTACCATCAATACGCATCGATCAGCAATATCGATGACACATGTTCCGATTGATGGAGTGCGTGTGGGAGCACATTATTTGGTTAAGCGGTTAATGAAAGGAGTTTTTAACGCACGGCCGCCTGTGCCTCGTTATGCATTCACATGGCCTGTTGGGCAAGTTATGAGGTATTTGAAGAGTCTGGGGCCTAATGAAGGCCTATCATTGAAGTTATTATCTATGAAAACAGCAATTTTGGTAGCGTTAGTGTCTTCCGACAGAGGAGCAACTATTACGTCGCTTGATATGAAGTTTATGATTAAAACAGGAACAGAAGTGAGGTTTCTGGTGTCGAAACCTACTAAAACGACTCGACCAGGATCTGGCGTTCGAGAGATTATATTGAAGAAGTATACTAAGGAAAAAAGGATTTGTCCAGTATCAGCAGTGCTGGAGTACGTCAAGGTGACGGAAAGGTTGAGGGGTGGAGAAAAACAGTTGTTTATTTCGTATCAGAAGCCATTTAAGGCAGTATGCTCCAGTACAGTCGCTAGATGGATAAAAACAATTATGAAAGCAGCAGGTATTGATGTATCAATTTTCAAACCTCATTCAACACGTTCAGCGGCATCCTCGCAAGCATATCAGAGAGGAGTCTCAGTACCAGACATACTCAAGACAGGTGACTGGGCTAGCGCTACAACATTCCAACGATTTTATAATCGTCCAGTACTACATGAATCATTTACGGAGGCCATACTGGGAGGAGCTTTAAAATCTGCATAAGTTGTCTTGTCTACCGACGGACGACTGTATGATAATTACAAATTATACAAAGGGACTTACCTGCAGGATAATTGGAATTATCCCTAAGGAAGTCCGGAAGGTAGACAAGGCATACTGCCCTCCCAGATTACTTTGGAACCCACCCAAGACCAGTATGGCAAATGAATATGTCCTCGGGGCATCAATGTCATAAGACGACGGTGGCTACGTGGCGCATGGGGATATACCTATTGTGGACTGCTCCATTTAGCTTTAAAGGGAAGATGTATTACCCAGTGAGGGGCTAGAGAACGGAATAACTGCATAAGTTGTCTTGTCTACCTTCCGGACTTCCTTAGGGATAATTCCAATTATCCTGCAGGTAAGTCCCTTTGTATAATTTGTAATTTTAGTAAAATGAAGAGTGTGTTTATGAGTTATCTCTTTATGGTTCTGAAAATATAGGATATATGGAGTCTTTTTGCACCAAAATATCAATTTGCCCAAAAATTGAGTTACGGCCTTCTGGCGCTCAGCCCTCGACATGTACATCAGTATCAGGGTACATGTATGCCGACATGTCAAAGTTATTTTTAGAAAACAGACAAAAAAGAACAAGAGTAAGAGGATACTGCTCTCCATCAGAATTCTGCATTTAGGAACCCGTACATCTGAAATTCATTAAACTTGGAGAGAAATTCTCATAGCAAAATTGTGGCCAACTTTAGGAAATGTGCAATTTTCCAGACCTGTTCGTTCAGAGAAAAATAAATCTATATCCAGACTTTTCTTTTACAAGATTTCATGCTGTGTATTGTCTCACTGCTAATTGCATGAAATGTTATAGGACAATGTAACTACATTTAATATAAAGAATATTAAGAATATTTAAGTATTCTATGACTTCTGGTATCAGTCTTTCAGAAACGCTATCTTCAGTAGATAGCACTAGCACACAGTATCAGTATTTGAGCCCAATTCGGCTACTGCCATTACCACGTAAATTTAGTAACAGTAATACTAATGCACCGTGTAGTGTTCGTTCACTGCCTTCATTTCATTAGATGCACCATAACATTATCCAATGATTGATGACCTGCTACCATGGCAACCATGGTTCCTGGCGCTTAAAGAGGGTGGATTATCTCTGCTACGGGTATAAAGTCATGGTACATGTACTTGTAATAAGTGCAGATATTTTACCTGGTTTGCATTTTTTTTGTGCTCCACAATTTTTAACAATTTTGTGTCTTGTTATGATATGTGTTTTTTCACATAAAAACATGTACATGTACACTAAAGGAACATATATTTGCGGGGTTTATTTTCATGCAAGTGTTTAACAAACCAGACATTTGTGAAATTAGACCTAGCGCAAAATGTTCGCTACCAGATTAATCAGATTACCCTTTGGATGGATGCTGCAATTTTATCGTCAATTTGAAATGTTGAACGCTGAAAAGCGATGCATAATAGGCTATTTGAAATTAACTTTAACAACCCCGGTCTGATGATGCGCACTGTATCGCCTTACGACAGAAAATGAATATAGCCCTACACTACATACGCCATGACTGTTAGGCTAGCTAGACCTGAACCAAATCCATCGATACGGTTAGCTTCCTAATGCAAATTTACATCCTCCAAACCATTTTTTCAAACTACAACACAATCTGGTCTGTGCAATGTGTGTGAGCAACGATGAATTTGCTTCTCGCAGCAACAGCTACAATGTGCAAATGTTTGTGCTACGTTAATTTTTTGTGTTTGTGGCGGAATTTTATGCCCAAATCAGAATGGGCTAAAAAAAAATCTTAATTTATAGCTTGATGTATAAAAGGAACATTACCAGTTACAAGATGGAGCAGCACAAAATCAATATAAGAAATGCTTATAAAAATAACTTCATGAAAATTATTTAAGCAAAAATAACCATATTGTACACAAATACAAAGCTTGTTGCTGCATTCATTGACCCTAGTAGACTGGGTTGCAGTCTACAGTTTTGAGCAGTTATGTGCGCAAATTGCTCTATGTATTATTATAAAAATGAACTAGACTTGGTTGCAGTCTACTGCTTTTGAGCCTGTTGAGACAAGCCTCACCGTAGGAGAAAACTGGCGTTGATGGCTAAGCGCAACTACGGTTGTTCCAAACCTGCAGTGTAAAGGAGCCCAATTGGGCTCTATTTTTGTTGAAATCAAAGAGTACAATGTACGTATGTGCTTGATCTATGAATTGATCTACTTTGTGACTAAGTTTGTTATCGCAATACAACTGGTATAAAGCAATATTATGTGTTATCTTTTGAATTTTTGACACATATTTTTTTGATTATAAAAAAAAGACTTTCCTGGACTCATACATTTCTCTTGACTGTATTTTCCTTGAAAAACCATCACAAAACATATGGAAATCTGTTTCCAATTTAAGAAATTGTTCGACATATTTGATTTGGTTTTTATCATAAAGCATTCCATACTATTCTGTTCACTTGTGTACAGTTGCAATTGTAGCCGGAAACACTGTAAACTGCATTAACACGGTGTCAAATCTTGAAATTCCATTTACGAACAAACAAACACTCAAAAATTAAGTTGTAAAGAACAGACCGACAGTTTATTTCAACCTATTCAAACCATGATTTTGAAGTAATTAGGAATCATATTATGTAAATATCAAAATAACAGAGATGTTACATGTATGCTGAGTACTCAACAACCAGTTTGAAAGGGCTTCATCACTAATACGATCAGTTAAGTTGCCCAGTATTGAAATGGGTATGATATTTGAACTTAAACCTTTCCCAAAGGTCTATCTCATGGATTACTGAACCAATACTAGGCATGTTTGTACTTATTTTAATACATTTCTCATGGTGATTCCAAATATGGTAATTACATTCGAAAGTTTTGACATTTTTGAAACACTTTGGGACATTTTTGAATGTCGTCTGCAGACGCCTGCCGTGTGGAAAGTGTCAAGAAAATAGTTGCTCTACAAAAATTGGGCTACATTGTACTTGTATTGTTTTGGCAAAACTGCAATTATATACAATATGGAAGATTCTAAGCCTATGCATCATTGTGACATTCTAAGACAAACCAATTGAGCCATCAATTGATAATTTGAGATTTTTTTTGATTTTTGATTTATTTTTTTATAAATATTTCAAGAGGCACCAGCTGAAAATAAACTTGCAGGAACAAAATTGCAAATGCAATGAACAATTGCAAAAGATAATTATATGATATCCATTCATAGAGAAAAAGAATATAGATGACCTTTGACCTAGTGTGACCCTTGACCCACACCCTTGCCTTAAACATATGAAGTTTCATATGTTGCATCAATGTCCTAATTCTGGTAGCAAATGGATCTTTGTAATATTAAACTTTTAGATAAAAATGGACATTTGCAGGCAGGCTATTTTAGAACTGGACCATAATGACTTTAACTTTAAAATAAAACACACCATAATTTTCTTACATGGTCGCTTCTAAATGTACAAAATAATTCAGTCCACTACAATCCAACTTTAACCCTAACCAGCCAGGCTATGTTTTTGTGTGGAAACCGGGGGAGAGGGACAAAGTATGATTTTTTACCCAAATAATCGCCGTGAAACCCCCAAGATTTGACGCTCGCCAGGGCAGCGATTTTGTACACACATATCAGCTTGGTTGATGACAGATCTTCGAATCAAATACTGTAGCATGCACGTTGACATTGTTTTTTGCTGCAGTGAATCGTAGGTTCCAGGAAGGTTAGGGTTAATATTCAGTTGTTCACTACTGTAAAAATGAGCAAGCGCAAAAAAAAACCACGCATTACATGTATACATTAATTCTTTATATACGAAAGGTATCAAAAAGCTTTTGAAATCACCCAGAAGTGAAGGAGCTATATCGATGAAATTTTGTCAGGGTAATCACTGGTCCTTAAAAACATTATGGTGCAAAAATGGTCTCATAAGTATGTTTACTTTTTATACAAGTGGCGCTAGATGCCAAGGCCGTATAAATCAATGACGTCTTCCAACGGTGATGTGTACATGGTAAATTATAATGGTACAATTACTGATTCTTGTATGAGGAAGCTCAAAATCGTGAACATGTCCACTTTTACAGTATTTGAAAAGAAATCTTTTCAACATGGTAAAACATCCCTCTCCCAATGTATCTGACTCCTGAGAACTACCTGCCGATTGGTCAGAAAGATAGATACATCATTTATTGCACCAATCAGATACATTGTTAGAATAATTGTATCCCTGATACAGATTGGGGTGAAATAGTTTAAAAGCTGTATCGTAATTGGTTATTCAAATGAGTATATCTTGTAAATAACCAATCAGAAACACTGTTAGATAGGCAGGTAGTGCCCAGGGGTTAACAGTTTAACACCTCGCACTATATGCCGCTGATTGAGCCATTTCACTGGCACCCATCCCTGACTGTGATGTTAAGTATTTGACATGAATTGCTTCCAGATGTAGAAACATCAACACTGATTCAAACGTGAGACATTTTCCGTATTATATTTCATGTGAATGCTTCCATATGGCTTCAACACTTAGTAACTCCTTGTGCAATCTACATGAATATATAGCATGCATGGTTTAACCATCCCAAGATTTATTGTTTTAGAATTAAGTGCATTAAAATGACATCAATATAAATTGGATGTCTTTTATTTCAGAATCAGCATGAAAAATACTTTCAAATAAGTACAAACATGTCTACTTTTGCTTCAGTAGTTCTTGACATTGTCATAATTGTCACATGTACACCATGCCATGTATGTCACATTACATCAAATGAGCACATACATGTCCACAAAACCTGTGTTTAGAGAATCTTGATAATTAGCACTGTTGTCCCATGCACATCACATGTATGCCATGTCAGAGGCATATCAACTGAGTACAAACACTAGAATGTTGATAGCCCTGCTGTCACATGTACTCCACATGTGTGCCATATGCACATCACATGTGCATAAAATGAGTACAACTATGTATGCTGACACCTGATTCAGTGGTCCTTGATGTACATATAGCTCGGCCCTGCAACATACACATACTATAGGCTATAACACATTTTCCCTATCCCTACTCATATAGAATGTTAACACTTTCCATGCGGCTATTATTTTTACCGTACATAAAACAGATTTTTCAGAAACCATTCCAAATTTTCAAAGTCTATCTCATGGATTACTGAACCAATACTAGGCATGTTTGTACTTATTTTAATGCATTTCTCATGGTAAAGACATTCAACAATTTTGACATTTTTTAAACATTTTGTGAAATTTTGGAATGTCGTCTGCAGACGCCTGCCGTGTGGAAAGTGTTAAGAAAGAGGCATATGGGTCAATATTTTCGTTTTTCTGTGAATCTTTAATCATTTGGCTAAATATGTTTTCTCTGTTTTTCTTTTCTCATGCAGATATACAGATCAAACTCTAGAATTCCACAATGGGTGCCGGCGTCAACTGTATCAAATATCTCCTATTCATATTCAACTTAATAATAGCAGTAAGTATTAGCAGGGAGAGTATATGTGACGTGTTCTACCGAAACTAGACACAATTGGGCAAGATATCAAAATTGAGTTAGTAATTGATTATTAAAGTAGAGATCTTCAGCTTTACAATGGTAACTTTCTTTTTTTAAATGGATTTCCCAAAGCGGAGTTCAAATCATTTTCAAGTTCGTCTACCATGCTGAATTCGACAGTGTTTACGATAAATGAGTTTAAAAAAAGTAACTTAATAAGCGCCTACCCAAAATAACTTTGCTAACCGCCCCGGACGCTTAATAGGGAGAATACGGTAGGCAAACTGGGAAAAAATATAACCAAGTCAATCTCCTAACATTTTTTTCCCTCCTTGAATTCCACAGCTATGCGGTTTAGGCCTAGTAGTTATTGGCTGCCTATTCATCTTTGGGCTGGAGGACAATGTAATCCAATGGATCGAGATAGACACCATTGCTACAGTTTTACAGAATGAGTTCCTGAGGAGTGCCGTATATCTTGTGATTGCTGCTGGAGGACTGGTGTTTCTTATTGCTGTCTGCGGATGTTTGGGAGCCATCATTGAGAGCAAATGCCTGCTTGGTTTGGTAAGTTAGGGATCGGGATGCTTGGGGTTGGAGGGAATAGCGATGCAAATAGCCATGTCTGCCAGGGATCGGTGTTCTCAATCGCTGTCAGTGGATGCCTCTGGGAGCAATCGTTGAGAGCAGTTGCCTGCTTGGTTTCGCTAGTTAGAGATCAGGATGCTCGGGGTAAAAGGGGGCTGTATACCAAAGAGCGATATCTGCCAGGGATTGGTGTTCCCAATCGCTGTCAGTGGATGCCTCTGGGAGCGATCGTTGAGAGCAGATGCCTGCTTGGTTTGGTACGTTAGGGATCAGGATGCTCAGGGTTGGAGGGGCTATATAGCGAAGAGCGATGTCTGCCAGGGATTGGTGTTCCCAATCGCCGTCAGTCAGATGCCTCTGGGAGCGATCGTTGAGAGCAGTTGCCTGCTTGGTTTGGTAAGTTAGGGATGAGGATGCTCAGGGTTGAAGGGGCTATATGGTGAAAAGTGATGTCTGCCAGGGATCGGTGTTCCCAATTGCCCAGTCTCTGTGGGAGCGATCGTTCAGAGTAAATGCCTACTTCAATTGCCCTCCCCTCCTTCTTCCCCTTGCCATTTCTTCCATTGATTCACCCTCCCTCCCTCCCCGCTCCCTAGTCCTCCCTTCTTCCCTCTCCTCTCCCTACCCTTTCTCCCTCCCCTCCCCACTCTTTCCCCTCCAAGAAAAATCATGAGGAAAACGTGCTCTACGGGTCGAACCAATCCATTTTTTTTTAGAAATTGGGGGAAAAAAGTTCACACGCAAATGACCAATCCACCACCCATCGTGAGAGGTTGGCTTTTACCCCATAGAATAGGGTTTCTTTCTTCTTCTTTATGCCTGAAGGGTAATTTCAGCCTGATAATTTAAGGACTTTTTAACCTTAACCCCGGTTTAGAGTTTTGACCGGGATCACACTTTTCGAGGAAAAAACACCTACTAAATCTCTGGCAGTTTGCCGGATTCGATCCGGAGACCCTCCGTTCTCAAGCCCCACGTCCCACCACTAAGCCACGACCCTCAGCTACACATTCGCGCAGTATACTGCGCTCACTATATAGGCTGGGTTGACTACTGTAGGTCATCGAGAACCGACGGCGCATGCGTTTGGAGAGGGACTTAGGATTAGCATTTTTAGCACTCTGGGGCCGGGGGTTAGGGTTAATGCCTTTACCCCTTTCATGCACATTCCTAATATTAATTTATTTTCATCTTCCTTTACAGTATTTCTTCTTTTTGATGATCATCTTTGCGGCACAGCTAGCAGCAGGTATCTTGTCAGCAATCTATGGCAGTCAAGTCACAGACTATTTAGCGGACGAATCAAAACAATTCTTGATGGTCGGCTTTGATGAGACAACAGACGATGTCGTCAACAAGACCCTTACAGCTGCATGGAATGAAGTTCAAGTACAGGTAAGAACATTTTTTCCCACGGCATCCTTCAGTGAAGCAGTACCAGTAAGCCTGGTTCGATCGTCGCCGCAGCCTGCTCTCCCCGATCACACTAGGCACTTACGACTGCCACGCGTACAGTAGCCCTGATACAATGGCACTTGAAGCTTCTTGGAACATTGACATCATGAAATGTGGCCACAGTGAGACCATTGAGATGCCGCAATGTTGATTTTCCCCCCAAATTTTAAACAGTTTACTTTTTGATTGCACATGGTTTTCCGCTAGTGCAACCTTGCCGAATTCGACAGTGTTGACGATAAATGAGTTTAAAAAAGGTTACTTAATAAGTGCCCACCCAAATGACTTTTCTAACCGCCCTTGGCGCTTAATAGGGAGAATACGAAAGTTCAAGTACAGGTAAGAACAGGGGGAGAAAAATTAGAAAATATACTACATTTGGGGGTGGGACGAGGAGACAAAACATACAACAACCATGACAAAAACATCATCCTCAGACAGCCCTTACTTTCATGTCCATGTCTGTAAATGATGTCGAATTGAGGAACCATATTCTCCATAAATGTTACTGATTGGATGGAAATCTTTATAATTTAAGAAATATGGTGCCAAAATTTTTAAACATGAACCAAAAAATCCACATATATGTTCATCTCTAATGCCTACAGCATCATAAGGAAATATCTCACAGGCATAATTTTTCGCAGTGGCTTAATGAGAAAATGGGTTTACTGCGCATACCAAAATCTCAATTTTGATCGAGTAAAGTGAACATGACCAGGTCACATGCCTTTAACGATACATGGGCTATACATCTTTATATTTATCTTGTGTTATCTGCTTTTTCTTTTTCAGTTTGAATGCTGCGGAGTAGAAGGCTCAGGGGACTATCCCAGTGGACCACCCAATTCCTGTTGTCCTGTCGTGGCAGGTGTAGATGCTGTTCCAGGCTCATGTGCGACTGCCATAGCATATAAAGATGTATGTACACACAGTCTACACAGATAATTTCCTAACCTCCCCCCCCCCCCCCCTTCTCTCTCTCTCGAACTGTATTTAATATTCATTGTGTCACTTCAAGTTGAGAGCCGTGAAAGGCAAACCTCTTCAGCAGTGCCACCAATCTTACAATATCTGTCATTGGCTCAATAAATGCCATATTCTTACAATCAACCAATCAGCTGGTTGTTCTCAGGGTGTTAAAACATGTTGCCTAGTACTAGTAGTACAATTATGCATTGCTCAAAATAAGCCAGAATTT
Source organism: Ophiura sarsii (assembly GCA_035610835.1). Taxonomy (NCBI): domain Eukaryota; kingdom Metazoa; phylum Echinodermata; class Ophiuroidea; order Amphilepidida; family Ophiuridae; genus Ophiura; species Ophiura sarsii. The sequence goes on along the minus strand of CM069459.1, from coordinate 16,085,392 downwards.
CTAAAACCCTGGATGAAATTGGCGAGAAATATATTTGCACAAATGTAATCCAAAAATATGCCAGTGATTATAACCACACACACATGGTATTGGTCGCATGCACGCGTCACACGTATGATGCACAGTGCACTAATTGCCTTCGTGTGCGCCCATATTTTTCTGTAATCATTCGCTGCTGTAAGAAGGTTTAGCCAATCTGGAACTGATCAAACTATAGTCCTATGGTAATAGATTATATCTCAAAGAAATCTCGATGTAACAACTAATAACCTAGTGTTTTAACTAAACCTTATCTCCCTATGTTGCAGTCAAATTGATTGGCATAATTTTTGAAACGCAATCTGGAGAATGAGCCATAGGGCGACAAAAAAGAAAATTGTTCAAGCCTCGAATTAGGCATTTATGGACCAGGAGCTACTTTGTAATTTTTGGATAAAAGTACCTCCTACAATGTTAAAAAAAAGTGTTTGAACACTTTGTAGGTGTAATGTAAAGTGTTCCCCTGCCCCCTGATCAATGTTGAATCCCACAATTTGCCCACCATCAGCACAGGGCCTCGCAACATTGATTGGTTGGGAAGGAGGAGGGATTTGAGTAAGGGGATACTTCAGGCTACCAGAAACAAGTTTTGATTTTCACGTGACTCAAATATCGTGTCTGTTATGGTCCAATAAGCATGGAAATTAGGGTCAGTGTTTGAACACCTTTTTTCTATGATTGTAGTTCTATACCTGCTGTAACAAATACAAAAAACACCAGAAGCTAAAACTTTAGCAACCAGGGGTGAAAAAACCCTCCCAGCTCCAACTTAATTTGAGGCTTAAACCTGTTACTTACGGGCCTAATCGACCCGTTTATTTATTTATTTTGAGATTCTCAAAAAAATAAAAATGTTGAGCATTTGTGAAAATTGGCGGGGGGGGGGGGGGGTTCATGAGGGGAAAGTGGAGGGGGTAAAGTTTGTTTCTCTGTGAGGGGAGGTTAGACAAGCAGAACAAGGAAGCAGGATTCCTGACCTTTCAACTCTTTCTTAAACACTTTATACAGAAAATCTTAAGAGCGCTAAGAGATATGAATAGGAGTGTGCCCTCAATGTTCCGGGAAATCATGTTTTTTGCGCATAATAGTAACTACTATCTGAAACCTTTACCTTTATTATCTCTCAGTGCCCCCTTTAAACAATTTTCACCCACATTTAGGAAGCCATGAGTGAAACAATATCATTTTTTTGTTATTTCCATATTATTTCACACACAGTCATCAATTTATTCACTGGCAGTGTTTCCCAGTTTATTATTGTATTTTATTTGATTTGTACAGGGTTGCCAGGCCACTCTCGAAGACCTCATAGAAGAATATGAGACCATTCTTGCTGCAACTGCTGTTGGTGTAGCATGTTTTGAGGTAAGTGATGGACTGATGGACAAAGCTGGGCAAAAAAGGGCTTATTTCCAGAGAAGCGTGTACAATTTCTCACATTTTATTTTACATGTGTGATGCGATCTTAACAAAAATGAAAATCCCGTTAAAAATGGACAATTCAGTCCAAATGAAGGGTTTTCAATACAACAGAAAACAAAAGAAATTGTGTCCTTGTTTGTTTGATATCTCAAAATCTATATTTCCCACTTCTGGCTTGATCACATCACATACAGCCAAATAAAATGTAAAACACTATAATTTCGTGGATACTTGATTTCGTGAATTTAAATTGACTGCTATTTTAGCGGGCATTTAATTTCGCGAATCATTTCTTAATTCTTTCAACGCAAAATTAAGTGGTTTACAGTACCCGTGTATTTGGCCAAATTTCACTCATAACGACATTTCCTATAAAGGGATTCCGAAACTTTCTATTTCTCCCCACCTTGGTGAACTGAAAGATCACCTCAGCCATTCCATTGTGACTCACGTGACATTTCTACAAAAATCCATCTTTGAATACATTACCACCAGTGGAAAACTAACTTTCCTCTAATTTAATTCATCACTTAACCCTAACCATCCTCAATGCCGCAAATGTCCACGGTAAAGTCTGTCTGTGCCAGCTGGCGTGGCACTTTTTTGATGAAATAATGGCCCCAGGCTACATAGTCGGGCCAATACACTGGCCCGAGTGAGTATGGTTGGCCCCTGTGGCGCACTGGTAGAGCGTTCGTCTCGCAACTGAGAGGTTGTGGGTTCGAGCCCCGGTGGCGGCGCCACTCTTTTTGTCCACATTTTTGTCGTTGAAAAAAAAAATCTTCAAAATGTGCCTTAGGAGGTTAGGGTTAATATCAGTTGAGACATTGTGTATGCATACTAAAGTATACAAATGTTTGCCATACAACCAATATTTTTTTAGATATCACAATTTATTTGATGTGACTCGCATGACAGGCTACAAAACAGTTTTTTTGACATCACTTGATTCAAATGGCTCTTCAAAAATTCTACAAGTGTGACCAAATTGTTTTTTTCTGAACTAGGAACCTAACACCCTATCCCATTCTGTGCATGAGTTACACTGCACCCAGGCTTCTGTGTTATGTGTAGTGGCCTGTAGAAAATGTGACTCGTGTGACACAACTGTGTGACTCGTGTGACAGTAGCTCATTGGAGGGCAAATAAAATAAATCATACTTTATTTGATAAAGCACCACTTATTCAATTGCAAATATCAACCATTAGTTGAATCTCTTTATTTTTTTAGTAATCTTAGAAGATTGTTTTTATTTTGTGACTCGCGTGACATATTTTTAGGGTGTTTTCGTGAAAAATGATCAGAGCAATTAGTGTGCCGATAAACATTACAATCTCATACTTTTACCGCAATGTAATAACTGGGAACTTCTACATTTTCCTAGATAGTGTCGTGTCGGTTACCAGCAAACATTTCATTTCAAACTAGTAGAATAGATAGTTTATACATTCAAGTTTATTTCACGAATGTAATAAGGTCAAATATTGAACAGCTCAGAAGTAAGAAGACTTTTTTATGATTAGTGCAACGTTCACCCCATTGAAAAACTACATCACTCTTGTCTCCGCTACATCGCTGGCCTTGTTTTCGGAGCACTAATTGCTCTGAACATGCTCAGTTGGATAGCATGGCCCTCTTTTGATGTAAATGCGCCAATTATGAATAACGTCTATATTCTGTAGACGCACACAATTATTTTTGATTTTTGACCGTTGAGAAATATGTGGCAGTTACTGAATTTGCGCATTTTGTTGAATTTGTGACAAAACCTGTAGCACATATTTTGACATTTTGTGTTTGATATAATTACATGGTAACGAGTCACTGCACGAAATGTGCGATATAAAGAAAACCACCACAAAATATCTAAATTTGTATCATTCTCTTCCACAGCTATTTTGTATGTTATTCGCCATATGCCTGTGCAGAAATATAGACGCAGACGACTGAAGCGGAGACTGATCATCAACATGCAGTACTTTAGGCTGAAATAAATGCCTATGAAATAACTCATCTGTTTCATCACAAAAAGGAACAAAACAAATGGCTAAAATATGCCATATTTCAATTAATGTTGGGTAATCATTTAGAATACCATACCATTTGTGTTTCACTGTGTGAGTATGGGTCTTTGTATTATAACTTTAGTTGTGATTCAAAACCATATGTGGTAGGGTATTCTAAAGTGATTTGGTTTAATTGTGATGACATTTTCAGTCGGTCCTAATAACACATGTAAGCCCTCATTTTAAATTTAAATTTCTGACCAATTTGTTTACAGAATTTATTTTACAAATCCCTTCCCATACGATACAACAGCCTATAAGGCATGAACTGTTTTTAAAGTTATCGATCCATATGGTTGAAGGTAATATAGCCTGATACCCAGAAACCTATCCAGGTCAGATTGGTACGCAGAGGCTTATACAGGGTCATGAAATTGCTCTTGGGTATGAGGGTAATGTGAAATAAAACCCAATTGTCTTTCCTTCTTAAAACTGGTTCAGGTGAAATTGTTCCTGATTAATTAATTTCATATTTTTTTATTTTCTGCCAATTTTGTTTAAAAAAAGAAAAACGTTATTCGAATAGTAGTTAAGTAATTGCTGCAAATACACCAAGTATGCCTAATTGGGAAGATTTTGGCACAAAATTAATAAATAAAGACTTAAATTATGGTTATTTTCCACACTATGACACAGAATTGATTGATTCTTTACATAAGTGCAAACCATAATAAGCATTTGTTTATTTTGTTTGAACTTCAACATTTTAGGGTGGGAAAATGTAGTTTAAAATATGGTAATGTTTACTTTTACAGTATTTCAAATGCTTGGGCAGAGTTTATATCACATGACTATAATTTGTATATATTTTTGTATTGACAAATATTTTATTATACCTGTATGATGAAAAAGCTAATGAATGTTGATTTCCATGGTGACCTGTTGCACGCCTGAATGCTCCTGATCTCTCATTATGATCAAGGTCAATATCTGATATATAATGAAGACGACCCTCATTCCATGTTACAGAAAATTTCAGATTAGCTTTCATTAGCTTTTTAAATAATCTGTTAATGGTTTCCTCAGACCAGTGATGTCAGAGCATACTCCAGTGAGCAACGCAGCATTTATGCCTTGAGTGCATTACAATGATATGTGTGATGATCAGGCAAAAAAAGGTTTGTTTGCCCAAACGAGGGGGGGGAAGTGGGTCGGTCGGTCGATTTCCTTTTTCCCCTTTTTTTGTTGTTGCTATATAGGCACTTTGAAGTTCTATTCTAAAGCTTACCCCACACTTTTAGAGAAGAAAAGACTACATTTTTTGTCAATTACTTTATAAGTTCTTATACGTTTTAATAGCACAATACCAACAAAATGTACAAAAGTCTAAAATCTCAGTGAAAGCATGTGTGACCATGTTTGATGTCCTGTTTTTGCTAGAATCTTGAATTTGCACCTCCTCGGTGTTTACAAGGGAAAATGTATGAGTAGAAATAGAGTCTAGGACAGTTTCTATTTGGCAACTTCAATATCATTTAAAACATTCATTTTTCACCATAATTTTTATTTTGTATTTTTATAAAAGTAGTTTTTTATATTTGATGGGTCGGTCGCATTTGGGCAAACGCACCTTTTTTTTTAAGGCCTTAGCTTCCGTCACTGAAATATACTCCAACATTGCTGTATAGAGGTTGGACAAATGGAGTACCGTTTAGTTGCAATGCAAATGGTTTACTAATATTTTGTAATCAAAGTCTATTTGCAATTGATAACACAACGAGCAGGCAAAGCAAAATATTATAAAGCTTATAAAAATGTTGAATAGCTGATGTCAATGGCTTTAATATGGTTTAGGAAAATGGAACCCTTGGCATCATTCATTATTGATACTTACATTACCATTTGAAATTGAACAGTCGGAATGTGGCTTGCTCGGAGCCTACTGTGCCACTGTGCTATTGACCTTACTATATTAGGCCTAAAAAAAAAGAATTTGATTGGCCTAACCCGACCGACCCTAAATACATCGCCAACCCTGAATATTTTTTATTATTTTGAGGGACTAAAAATAAATAAATAAACAAAAAAATTAAAAAATCAAAAATCCCGACCGACCTACCCTATTTGTTTTTGTCATGTTAGGCCAATCAAACTCTTTTTTAGGCCTTAGGCATTCTTTACGTGACCATTCACCACAAATAGGATGAAAAGTCGGCCAGAACATGTTTTGAGATATTGAACGGTGGAATTCTTCTTAAAAATCAGCTTTACATGTCCATATTGCATGTTAAATAAGCAGTACAATTCAATAAATCCATTGAAAATCCCTTTGTTTACTATTGTTTATTGAATGTTCTTTTGGGCCATATCTCAGTACAACTGAGTACATGCTCTGCCAACTTAACGGCCCCTTTGTGCTGGATGGTCCCATGATATGAGAATCTTATGTGTGTGTATTGGGGGTGGTTTATGTTGTTGATGTGTAGTACTTTAATTTTGTTTTATACTTTTAGAAGGCACATTTTGTCAAAGTGAAAAGATGAAATATGGATATGCCGAAAAAATAGTCTTCGTCTGAGTTTAAAAACTGTCAAAGTGTTTAATTTTCATGCAATTATTTTGATCTATTCTGCTTGTTATTAAAATCCACCATTTTGAAAGATCAACATTAGTACACAACAGAAATGTATTTGTTGAGATTTATTTGCGAACAGTGCAAAAATGTTACTTGAATGAAAATCACTGTTTTCAGTAAACTGTTTTTTACCATTTTGTTTTGTATTATAATAATTTACTATATTTTCAATGAAGCCTTAAACTCCAGGTTTTATGATCAATCCCATCATTTTCTGAATGTAGTTTTTTTCCTCTAATAGTTTTTTTTTTGTTCCAATTTTTTCCAGGACTTGTAAAGTAACTTCATGAAACATTTTTCTTGTTACTTGATCTTCAATATATCCAAGTGCCTGATTTCCCAGGTCATTTTATTTACTGAAGAACTTGAGTTAAAGTAAAGTGCCTTATTTACAATCGCAAGCGCAGGACTCGAACCCATAACATTGGTAAATTGCAAGTCCAGTGTGGTACTCTTTTAGTCACCGTGATGTGCCACAAATACCAAACTGCCTCAAAATAGGAAAACAATGATACACGTTTCGCAATAAAATTCTTCATCCATAATTTAGGATAAGACCACAAAAATAATCCTATTTTACGGGCTTACGGACCTCTCATACGGTCAGTCGATACGGGCTTAAGGACCTCTCATACGGTCAGTCGATACGGGCTTACGGACCTCTCATACGGTCAGTCGATCTGGCAGTTTTTTTAGAGTATTTTCAACAAGTTTCAATAAGTTTCAAACAAATTCACAAATGTTCATCTTTTTTTTTTTTCTTTTTCCAAATGTTTCAGAAATATTCAAAAATGTTCAAAAAGTGTGTACAAAATACATAACAAATATTTTAAAAATTGGGCCCGTACAGCAGGATTTTTTCTGTAGCCTAACATAAAAAATAGAACAGTGATTCTTAACGAGTCCAGGAATCTGATAAAGATGGGAGCCTGGAGATATAATACTTATTTTTAGATGTCTATTATTTAACAAACAAATATTTTTATACTAATGATTTTCATCTTACTGATTAGCAAATTAGTTATTAAAAAGTCTACTTCTAACTCGTCTGTGTGTCAAAATGTGTCAATGAACTAGCTGTATCACCTCCCCCATCCCTAACCCAATGTGGCAGAGTTTCAGTTGATGATTGAAAATCACTTAGTCTCAAAACATCAAATACAAATTGTCAAATTATGGGCATTTAAAGTTTTGGTTTTGTAAACAAAGTCAATGAAGTATATGAAAATTAAATATCTCAAAATGTAGTTTAAATCTTTATTTTCATGAATTTGAGTCTTTTGTTAGATACGAGATACATAGTATCAAAGATCAGAAATAAGACTTTTTAATGAATTTGACTTATTTTAACCTTGTCCCACATTTTCGCTGTTAAATCAAATTAGCTAAACTGCCTCATTTACTCATGTTGGGTCACATTTGATAACAATTCATTATTGTACATTATTTTACATGTTACATAGTGTCAAATCATGGGTTCATAGTGTGACATCGATGTAAATGTTTTTACAATCAGATTGAGAAAAGAACACAAATTCTTGTTTATAAAAACAATACATTTGCTAGGATTGATGATCAGGAACTAATGAGGCAGTGGCGTAGCTCAGGGGGGCAGGGGGGGGGGGGGCAAATGCCCCCCCTCCCCTGACGAAAAAAAAAACAATTTGGGCCCCCGCCCCCACCCCTCTAAAAAAAAAAAGTGAGAAAAAAATGAAATAAGAAAAAATTGTGAAAAAAGACCGAGGTTATCAATTAGCCAAATAGAAGGCTAAATTGTACCTGTAGTACATTTACTGTGCGATTTTTTTTGTGACTGCGATTTTCTTTTGGACTGTGCGAAATTTTTTGACCTAGAAATCTTGCCCCCCCCCCCCCCTGAAAAAAATCCTAGACACGCCACTGTAATGAGGGAATCCTCAAATGTTCATTATTTGCTTGGTGCTCTACCTGCTAAGCTAACCTGCTGAAATCATTAGGAGGATGTTTCAGATATTTTGACTATCGAACAGTTTGATAAAGTCAAGGTCTGAGTGTAAAATTCAAATGAAAATAATGACAGTTTCGGCCATTTTTAAAACGTAACGAGGGTGGGTGACTGGAAACTCATCATTGAGATTTAAAGGCATATTATGTGATCTTTTCCAGAGAGCGCCCTCTATTCATGATTCTTTTTAGAAAGTAGATTTTCTTGCAGATTTACATTTCCGATCATAAATCATACATACATTCCAAGTTACAGAGCGATACGATTCCTAATTACCTCAAAATCATGGTTTTAGAGTGAATTTAGAGTGAAAAATATAAACTGTCGGGATTCCGACAGTTTATTTTCACTCTAAAACCATGATTTTGAAGTAATTAAAAATCGTATCGCCCTGTAACTTGGAATGTATGCATGATTTATGATCAGAAATGTAAATCTGCAAGAAAATCTGCTTTCTATTTTTATTTTTTTTCGATGTTGAGGGCGTTCCCTGGAAAGATCACATAATATACCTTTAAGAGCCTAATGATCCTTAGAAATGGTTTAAGGATTTCAATTTCAACCTTCCCCTTGGAGCCTATCCCCCCTTCCAAACATAATGTACATTAAAGGAGGTGTCCCGCTCCCGCAAGCATTAAAAGTGTGCATTTTTATGTTAGAAAAATAACTATCGAGCCCAACTTAACAAAACACCACTATATGACAAAAACAAATAAAAAACGCAATCTCTCAACATGCACTTTTTAAAATTTGCGGCGATCAAAAGTCCCACTGTCGATGATGTTCACACATATTAAACGAATAAAATACGGACAGGATTTCAAAATAAAATACTGTAAAAGTCAATATTTTTGCGAGAAGATATTTTCACGAAAATGGTCATAGCCTAACAGCATTTCGCGATTTTTTATTTTCGCGATTTTCAACACTTGTGAACAAAACGGTTAATAATAATATTATCGCGGTTGAGGATTGATTCGCGAAATTCGCGAAAATAAAAACCTCGCAAAAATTTCTACTTTTACAGTACCCTTTTCACAAAAAGACTCAATTTTAGGCTCATAAACGCACCCAAGAGTTTTTCGTGGGGTTAGGACATATTTTCATCAAAACCAGCCCCAAAAAACACTTTACAAAGGGGTACCGTTTGGGGGGGGTGTTTTTAAAAAAAAAGGTACATTGTAACATTTTACAAGGGGGGGGGGGGGCGCCTGCCCCCTCCGCCCCACCCTGTATCTCATGATCTGCCACTGTAGGGTTCTGCTTGAATGACCGACCCCCCCCCCCCCCCCCCCCCCCATCATGTAACCTCAATATGATGACATTATTCCTATCCCTTCAGAAGCCTCATGCATGAATGAGTAGACTAACTAAATGTGTCAAAACACTAAACGAACATTTTTTTTAGTACGGTATGGCTATAAATAAATAACAAGGACCCTGCACTGGACTGGAAATACCTGGATAAATATAAAACGAGGTGCTGTCATTTATGGATAATTATATATTTATTGGCAGAACATTTACATTGAAATGTGACTATTTTCATAAACAGGTCTCCCCCTCACCACTCCGAATTGGCACATAACCTGCATAACACTCGATCCTACCCACATCATGCCCTTTAATGTTGCAAAAAACATTGATTGAGTTTTCAGCAATATCCAGTATACGCATTATGCAAAGGCGAAACTTACCGTTTCACAGATCCACCTATTCTACTATGCACGATTTACGAAGCCCAAATTTCCCACAGAAAATTCACAACTGGTATCCAATATTTTTGGCAGGTAGAAAAACACAGATGTGTCAAGTCTCTGAGCGTCCTTTATTTATCCCGTGTGGCAATCACTCAATCGCGAAATGTAAACAATACTGATGTACACTACACAATCGTACGCTACTGACTTGATAACTCCCGGAGTTCGGGTGTGGCTATATTATTACGATATTTCTGACAACGATGAAAGCTCTTCGTTATTATTTTCTTGTATTTTTTTTCTTCTCTACTGATGATTGCAACGGTTTTCAACCAAGACGAATAGAGATGGCGGGCTGCAGTTGAAAAGTATTGAATTTCATCTTTTTGTACACTCCAAGGCCAAGTCACATCACTTTCGATTTGGTCGGTGGTGGCGGTCTGTCACCATCTGAATGGATTCCAGGCAGTGGTGGACACAAAATAAGTCTATCTTGAGTAGTCCGGTGAAAAGAGAATCAGGAATGTTTTTTTACTATGGGTTTCGCATAAAATAAAAAACACATTGCGAGGAAGAAATAATAATATACTAGCAATTGATTTTACTATAAGCATTATTTAACATTTTGATAAACAAAAATAAACACTTGCGAATAATATCATAATCATTTATGTCCATCATACAAGACCAAAATACAATGACAATCTAACTAACTTTATATGACACGAGGAGCGATATATAAATGGGTGTTCAAAAGGTTTTAATGTTCGCCAATAGGGATTTACATGAATTATATTTTGTATAATTTCAAAATTGTAATTCACCCCTTGTAGCCTATTTGTAATTATAAAAATAGCTATCTGGAATGAAGTAGCACTAAAATTAGAAGATGATATTTGTAAGTGTGGTATTTATAATTTTAAAATTCTAAACGAGTATATTCCGAAAAAAGACCGCACCCTTAAATTGTGGACTCTCTAAATATTATTTTGAACGAAAATCACATTGCATAACAAATGTGTATCTATTTGATACATAGGCCTACTACTTTTTATGAAGCCTAATTATGAGACCATGGCGAACTTGCCCCGGCCCAGGGGCGTAACTAGGTCTTCAATTTGGGGGGGGGGGGGGGGGTGGGGGGGGGCATATCTGACTATTTTTTCTAGTATAGGCCTTACATAGGTATACATAGAGTTTGTCATTTTTTGTCATTTCATTTGGTGACATCAGGGGGGAATGCCCCCCTCCCCCCCCCCCCCCCCCCCACCCCCGCTCTGGTTATGCCACTGTCCCGGCCTATGGGTGAACCTGCCCCGCTGTCGGGGCGCCAGTTCACCATTGTTGACACCCTTCTTTATCCTTTACTCATTCCTTTACAGTAAAGCCTAAGGTACTGACATTGTGGTCGTATGTAGCCAAGATATCAATCTTTCATGTAATGTCAATAAGTCCATTAATAATCTTTTTAAAATTGACGTCTCTAGGCCATTTCAAATGAGGCGAACACTCCCGCTCTCCCCTACTCTCTCGCACACGGTTTTGGTCGTTTTTAGTTTGTTTTTTATTTATTGGGAAATGACACTCATTTTACATCAGTGGCACACGTAAAGTAAACGGCATCCAACAAAAACAAAACAACTTTCAGCTATAATTAATGGGAAATACAAATAACAGTACCAATCCGTAGGGACGTAAGTATATAACAATAATTATAGTTTTGCATTGGATCATAACAATATCGCTTCTGTAACATAACCAGGACCGTCCCATACAAAATGGTGCACGTGCACTTCAATTCAAACGTAATTACTTTGACATGATATCAAACATTCAGTATTTTGTTTATACATGGTTATCTGGTTATAATAAGCTAATTTAGTTGGCTTTCAAATGCCGTTGGTTTTATTGTAATTTCCCAATCTAACGATGTGCTTGATTAATCACAGGGCCTACTACTACTACTAAAAACGGGATGTGCCACTTTTTAGGGGAAAGGATGCTCGTGTATGTAAAAGTCATTTTGCTCATTTATAAGGCTTTATTTTATGAGGATTTTACTAATTGACGTTGTTGATTATATAGACTGGAGCTTCAATGACTAAAATTACCTTTCAAATACCGTTTGTGTAAGGCCGGTCTCATTTGCATGCTTAGGCCTATCCTATCAACAAAATATAGGGTACACTGGGGAAAGATGGGACACGGGGGAAGATGGGACAGTGATTTTTGGAAATACTTTTTAACCTTAAAATAGTCACTTTTGCCCATTTTTGTAACAAAAAACTAAAAAAGCTTTGATATCATGTCTATTTATATTTGCAACCAATTTTAATTATCATCCTTCATGAAACGGGACACTTCAGAGGGTCGTAAGCCTTAGGCGTCGAAATTGATGCAGCATTTCACCAATGCTATACTTAGCATAGGCGCAGCCACGACTTGACACTACATATCTATGAATCAATGCCCCGGATTTTAGTTTATCAAAGTGAAAAATAACTTTCTATCAAATAAGTCAAAAAATTGCCACTGTTTGCTTCCAAGGTTATTAAAAAGTGTTTTTTCTTCTTCAGAGAGTGCCTCAGTGGGGGAAGATGGGACAAGGATATACATTCATGTTAAAAGTCTTCCTGTATCCCATCTTCCCCCGCGTCCCATCTTGCCCGGGATCTTGCCCCAACACTGTCAGCACATTAAAGGTATATTATGTGATCTTTCCAGGGAACGCCCTCAACATCGAAAAAAAAATTGAAAGAAGATTTTCTTGCAGATTTACATTTCTGATCATAAATCGTACATACATTCCAAGTTACAGGGCGATACGATTCTTAATTACTTCAAAATCATGATTTTAGAGTGAAAATAAACTGTCGGATAACTCCGACAGTTTATATTTTTACTCTAAATTCACTCTAAAACCATGATTTTGAGGTAATTAGGAATCGTATCGCTCTGTAACTTGGAAGTATGATTTATGATAAGAAATGTAAATCTGCAAGAAAATCTACTTTCTAAAAAAAATAATGAATAGAGGGCGCTATCTGGAAAAGATCACATAATATGCCTTTAAATCAATGGCGTCCCATCTTGCCCCTGCATGGGAAGATGGGACAAAAAAAAAATGAAGAAACATTTTATCGCCTGGGGTAAGAAGAGACACTTTGATAAAATAATGAAGCCGGAGGCCGACGGGCACCATTTTTGGTGAAACTAAAGTCTTGTTAAGGCTCTTGGTGATACCTTTTGCTTTGGTGGTGGGGTCACTTGTCGGATATTCGTATTACAGCCGAGTAAAATTAGGTGTCCCATCTTTCCCCTTAGGTGTCCCATCTTCCCCCGGTCTCCCCTACTTGATTAAAGTTGGCCAAAACTATGTAAAATGTTTGCTATTTTCAAATGAAGAAATGCTTTAAAGCGTTAAACACACAGCAATTTTACACATAAAACATAATTCTAATAGTGGCACAAGCCAGATTTTGAGTGCTCGTTGTTGGTCAAACATAATTATCTGTGGATGGAAAAAGTAAACACATAGAATTTGAAAGCCAACTAAATTATCTTAAGATCATGGGCTATTCCAGATAATATCCGACCCCCCCCCCCCCCCTATATAGAGGGTACAGGAATTCCAGACTTTTTTTACATAACCACACCCCTGCAATTCCATCTTTTTTTAATGGGAAACAAAATTACCCTCTATAGGGAGGGGGTCGGTTATTATCTGGAATAGCCCATTACAGCCAACTGAGTAATCAATCGAGGGCAATAACGCGAACACGTGCACCCTGTGACGCGAACACGCCTTTTTATAGCTTTTTGGGACATAAAGGGATAAAAAAGTAAGTCCCCCCCCCCCCTCCCTAAAGTTTGATCGCGTTTGCCTGCGCTGCGTATAACTCCACACACAAATGTACCTTTTGAAAAATTAAAACGTTTATCAAAAGAAAAAAACACTTGGCTACCCATTGCTAGTTTTTTCTTCTTTCAATCATGTTTACTTCTTCCAAACATTCACATTCCCCCAAAATGATGTTTTCAGAAAAAGTGGCACTTTTCAAAATCTTATGCAAGAAAGTTACAAAAATGTCCCTAGTGCTGTTTAAAATTAATTTGAATTGTCGTTATTTTCAACTAAAAGTAAGTCTTTTCTTTCTTAGTAGCTGGTGCTTATTTGGAATTAAAAATATAATGATTTTATTTCCTTCATGGCTAGCCAATACACGTCAATAACTTCCCTGTATCATTGAAAAGTGCCACTTTTCGGAAAACATCATTTTGGGGAAATGTGACTGTTCTGGGAAAAGTAAACATGGTATTGAAAAGGGGAAACTTTTTGTGGGAAGCCAAGCGGGTTTTCCCGTTTCATAAATGTTTCAATCTTTCAAATAACGCCTAGTTGTGAGTGGATAAATTAACACAAACTCGTATAGAATCTTGAAAAGTGCTACTTTTAACTTTGTTTGAAAACATCATTTTTGTGAAATGTATCTATTTTGGGAATAGTAATAATGATATTGAAATGGAGAAACTTTCTATGGGTAGCCAAGTGTTTTTGCCTTTCATAAGTGTTTCAATCTCTCAAAACGTCTATTATGTGTAGAGTTATAAATGCAAACAAAAGTGATAAAGTGTTAGGGGGGGCGTTCTTTTTTTGACCCCTTTATAACAATACAGACTGTAACACACACACAAAATTATACAATTGCAATTTCCTTTTAACACATTATTATATTAAAACCATGCCAATCATGAAACGAAAGAACTAACTCAGTACAGTACTGTACTAGGCCTACATAGAACGCTACTATCATCTCAGACGAGAGCGCTGAAACAACGGCCATCATGTATATTTGAGCTCGCATGAATCTACCGCTGCTGCACATACAATGAATATCCGTCACTCTCTGATTGATGCCACACGATGAAAATTATATGGTTTTACCCCATCATCGACGGCAACGTAAATTCATCAATGATCAATCACACACTCACAATGGCAGAAAGTGCAGACAAAATCCTGCTTCTATTTCTTTCAATTTGTGTATGTATTTGCACAACTCTTGGCTCTAGAAAGGTAAGGAAGGAAGCGTTTTGTGTAGATCAATAAGGTTGTGGTTTATTGACCTAGAGCTTCAAAATTGTCACGGAAAATGATCGTAATTTCTACATTGCGCCACAGTACACCGGTCAGCCTTCATAATTCTGCACCCTCAAATAATTAAATACCGTATTCGAAACACACAGTAACATAATGATAATTGATAATGCTTGTTGATGCTTGATGTGTTAATTCGGCTTTAGGGTATACACCACCAACGCACTCCCCATAGACGCTACGTGCAAAGTAGGGGTCAAACAATCGGCTCTAACTTGAGTTATCCCATAGGCCTACATACATCCTCTGCTCTGCTCTGTTTTCTGTATCATTTACAGAGATTATTTCAAAGGCCAAAAAAAACAAATTTAATGCCAGGGATGTCCGCAAAAAAACATATCAAAAGGATATGGAAAAGTGTCGGACTAGATTTCTCAATATTTTGTGATTCATTTGATGTAGCGATTTCGGAGTACCTTTAGAATACCCTACCATTTCGAAGCTGCCCTTTTTTTAACAATCTTCTTCGACGCCGCGGATCGTGATGTATCCCGTAATGATCTTCAACAAACGAGCTAAGGGACAACACTTAGAGACAACACTTAGAGAAAATATCGCGCTGATTTTTCTAAGTACAAGGCAGAATAGATAAGCTCAACCTTTTTTCAAAACAATCAACATCGGCGAAGTCCCGGTGTTGAAGCCATCATCTTCGACGGCGCGAAGCTCAACCTTTTTTCTAAATAAATCTGCATCGCGAGGAAGAACCGGTGGTGAAACCATCATCATCGACGGCGCGAAGCTCAACCTTTTTTCTAAAAACATCTACATCGTCGAAGCTCCGGTGTTGAAGCCATCATCTTCGACGGCGCGAAGCTCAACCTTTTTCTAAACAAATCTACATCGGCGAAGTCCCGGTGTTGAAGCCATCATCATCGACGGCGCGAAGCTCAACCTTTTTTCAAAACAATCAACATCGGCGAAGTCCCGGTGCTGAAGCCATCATCTTCGACGGCGCGAAGCTCAACCTTTTTCTAAACAAATCTACATCGCGAGGAAGAACCGCTAGTGAAACAATCATCATCGACAGCGCGAAGCTCAATCCTTTTTTCAAAACATTCAACATCAGCGAAGCACCGCTGATGAAGCCATCATCATCGACGGCGCGAAGCTCAATCTTTTTTTCAAAACAATTAACATCAGCAAAGCACCGCTGGTGAAACAATCATCATCGACGGCGCGAAGCTCAATCTTTTTTCAAAACAATCAACATCGGCGAAGCACCGCTGATGAAGCCATCATCATCGACGGCGCGAAGCTCAATCTTTTTTTCAAAACAATCAACATCAGCAAAGCACCGCTGATGAAGCCATCATCATCGACGGCGCGAAGCTCAATCTTTTTTTCAAAACAATCAACATCGGCGAAGCACCGCTGATGATGCCATCATCGACGGTGCGAAGCTCAATCTTTTTTTCAAAACAATCAACATCGGCGAAGCACCGCTGATGAAGCCATCATCATCGACGGCGCGAAGCTCAATCTTTTTTTCAAAACAATCAACATCGGCGAAGCACCGCTGATGAAGCCATCATCATCGACGGCGCGAAGCTCAATCTTTTTTTCAAAACAATCAACATCGGCGAAGCACCGCTGATGATGCCATCATCATCGACGGCGCGAAGCTCAATCTTTTTTTCAAAACAATCAACATCGGCGAAGCACCGCTGATGATGCCATCATCATCGACGGCGCGAAGCTCAATCTTTTTTCAAAACAATCAACATCGGCGAAGCACCGCTGATGAAGCCATCATCATCGACGGCGCGAAGCTCAATCTTTTTTTTCAAAACAATTAGTACCTACTGTTTTACCATCATACTTTGGACACTGTTCGCAACGTCCGGGCTCGCAATTTAAATAAGATTTGGGACATGTTTAATGTTAACGCTATAGCAGAGGTCTCCCCCTTCTCTTACCCCTCCCCGGTAAATAAATATTGACCCTACCTATGCTTTTAATAACATGGGATCAACCTATCTACATTGTCTAGTGGGAGAGGGCAATGCGTTCCTTATTTCGGACAAAGTGTATCAACCTTTGTTTGTTCATGATGGGTCAATTAATTTTAGTGAATCAATTTACCATGTTATGGAAAATAATTTTACGTGGATAAAATTATAAATGTTATGGTTAATCAGTGTGTCCATGTATGATTGTGGTTTGTCGTCGACGTATTGTTGTATTTATTTCACCCAAGTCCCCTACATCACTTTTGGACGGGACTATTAAAGAACGACCCATAATCTATCTTTTTTCTACAGCCCAGCGGGGCTCATTACAATCCGAAATATGTCCCTGTGCAATATCAAGGGGTAAAGAACGACCCATAATGTCCCAATGCAAAAAGAACGACCCATAATCTATTTTGGCCAACCTGTCCCACAATGCAATATTAAGGGACAATCCAGCGCCTCATCAATTTTGGCAGGGCTTTTAAAGAACGACCCATAATCTATTTAAGCCGACCTGTCACATGATACTGAACTTCAGTCCCAATTAAGGGGCAGTCCAACACCTTTAAAATTTGGACGGGACTATTAAAGAACGGCCCATAATATATCTTTGGACGGGGCTTTTAAAGAACGACCCATAATCTATTTTGTAAAATCTGTCACATGATACTGAAATTCGGTCCCTGTGCAATAGGGCAGGGCTTTTAAAGAACGACCCATAATCTATTTAAGCCGACCTGTCACATGATACTGAACTTCAGTCCCAATGCAATATTAAGGGGCAGTCCAACACCTTAACAATTTGGACGGGACTATTAAAGAACGACCCATAATATATCTTTGGACGGGGCTTTTAAAGAACGACCCATAATCTACGAGAACTTCAGTCCCAATGCAATATTAAGGGGCAGTCCAACACCTTAACAATTTGGACGGGACTATTAAAGAACGACCCATAATATATCTTTGGACGGGGCTTTTAAAGAACGACCCATAATCTAGTTTGGTAAATCTGTCACATGATACTGAGATTCGGTCCCTGTGCAATATCAAGGGGTAAAGAACGACCCATAATGTCCCAATGCAAAAAGAACGACCCGTAATCTATTTCGGCCAACCTGTCCCACAATGCAATATTAAGGGACAGTCCAGCACCTCATCAATTTGGGCAGTGCTTTTAAAGAACGACCCATAATCTATTTAACATGTTTAAGCCGACCTGTCACATGATACTGAACTTCAGTCCCAAATGCAATATTAAGGGGCAGTCCAACACCTTAACAATTTGGACAGGACTATTAAAGAACGACCCATAATATATCTTTGGAGGGGGCTTTTAAAGAACGACCCATAGTTAATGGGACGCTAAAGTACTGACTGACACTTGAGTTGGTTATACAAGTCCAGTTCGGCCAACCTGTCCCACAATGCAATATTAAGGGACAGTCCAGCACCTCATCAATTTGGGCAGTGCTTTTAAAGAACGACCCATAATCTATTTAACATGTTTAAGCCGACCTGTCACATGATACTGAACTTCAGTCCCAAATGCAATATTAAGGGGCAGTCCAACACCTTAACAATTTGGACAGGACTATTAAAGAACGACCCATAATATATCTTTGGAGGGGGCTTTTAAAGAACGACCCATAGTTAATGGGACGCTAAAGTACTGACTGACACTTGAGTTGGTTATACAAGTCCAGTGGTTTTAGGATAAAATAATTTAATTCCCACGTGTGATGAATTTTATAGGGGGGATATATGATCAAAATCCATTATTGCATTGAAACCAACGGAAATTCAAAATTTACGGCCGTTCGTCGTGTCCGCCATCGTCTGGGTGCCGGACGGCAGTGCCAATGATCCTTCATCAAGGATTTAATATCACACAGCATATCATAAAACCACATTATTATAATCAACCCACATTAGACGTATAGGAGCTAATAGTTTTGGAGTTAGAATATATTTATTACCTGGTCAGTTACTTATTTTGAGGACTGTATTATGTCATTGAGGTTTGAAAATTATACAAAATACTATTGTTTTGAAAAAAAGCTTGAGCTTCGCGCCGTCGATGATGATGGCATCATCAGCGGTGCTTCGCCGATGTTGATTGTTTTGAAAAAAAAGATTGAGCTTCGCGCCGTCGATGATGATGGCTTCATCAGCGGTGCTTCGCCGATGTTGATTGTTTTGAAAAAAGATTGAGCTTCGCGCCGTCGATGATGATGGTTCACCAGCGGTGCTTTCGCGCTGGCGAAGGTGATATTGAAAAAGGAAGACCTTTCCGATGTTGCATTATTTTCTAAAAGTTTGAGCTTCGCGCCGTCGAAGATGATTTAAAAAAAAGGGGAGCTTCAAAAATGGTAGGAAAAAGAAAATTGAGCTTCGCGCCGTCGATGATGATGGTTCACCAGCGGTGCTTTCGCGCTGGTGAAGGTGATATTGAAAAGGAAGACCTTTTCGATGTTGCATTATTTTTTAAAAGGTTGAGCTTCGCGCCGTCGAAGATGATTTTAAAAAAAGTGGAGCTTCAAAAATGGTAGGGTATTCTAAAGTTTAGCCGCGATTTCGGCCCTTTATTTACGCCCCAAAACTCAGGACAGACCTTCTGCCGATTTCAGTCGTTTAAAACTTTAAAATGTTCAAACTAATGCGATTTTTTGTTGTTGAAATTCTTACTTACTGTGCACACTCCTAAAATTTAATGTGTAATACCCAAAACTTATAGATATAATTGAAAAAAGTCAAAAGTCAAAATCTCGCAATTTGTACCGCAAAAAGGAACTCTTGCTGTGATAAACTTTTACCGGACGTGCTATCCCATACCATAGTGCATTGGTGGTGTCTTAACAGCTGTAAACAGCTAAACTGGAATGTTGGGGCAGATGTGACGTCAAACAGCCAGCCGTCAAAATAAAGTAAAAGTGTTGGTGAGGTCAAAAAATGACAGTTAAATGACAGTTAAATTGCACAAGCGGTTGGTCCCCGCACGACTTCCCCTGTTTCAATACTCTAGCAGATTATGAGATTATATAGATCAGTAATTGACTTCAAACCGATTGACTTAAATTAGCATAATATAATCACTTGAGTACCCTGGACCGCGCGACTTCGACAACCATCACGATCACGATGCAAATTGCAATCGATCGATCTGTTTGGGGTAAATTATTTGAGCACACGCTCCCACAAGGCAAGGGTTGAGTGTGTGGTTGTAAATACCGTAACGTGTTGGATTTTGACATCACGTACGACATTCTTTCCAGAATTTCGCTGGTGCTTGAATTGTGCTTGAATTATGCA
Organism: Ophiura sarsii; assembly: GCA_035610835.1. NCBI lineage: Eukaryota > Metazoa > Echinodermata > Ophiuroidea > Amphilepidida > Ophiuridae > Ophiura > Ophiura sarsii. The sequence continues at coordinate 16,065,180 of CM069459.1, read as the reverse complement.
TGTATCAAGACATAGTATGAAATACTGGGTCTGACTTGTAAGCAAATGGTGTCGGACGCGATTTAGATTATATATTCTCATTCATGCTCCGATTCGTGTCTTTTATTAATTTTAATAACTATTATAAATAAAATCCTTTTCAGCGGTAATGGATTGTCACTTAATAAAGAATTGTCTGCAATTTTTCTCTTGTAAAAATCAACAGATCTGGTGGTATTTACATTATGTCTATGATAGGTGTAAGCATTATTATACAAACAAACACAACTTGATTATAGGGTTTTCTAAGAAATAATTGCACTATTTAGACCATAACTCCTGAACAACTTAATATTTTTTCTTAATTAAAGGTTGAGATATTAGAGACGCCTTAACTATGCTTCACGATCTCGGATCTCCAATAATTTTCAAAACAAAAAGAAGTTACGTTTTTCCATGAAATAATGAGATAAAAAAACACAAATTTACAATTGAAGAAAGAAATTCAATCAAATTAATCAAGATGTAGAAGAAAGAGTTTGTTTAAAACCAAAACATTGTCCCTATCTGAAGCTTATAGCAGATATGACGCCATCATTCATAACACACCTTATAGGGTCGTACATGGTGTCGTAGGGCCCATATAAATAATAAATAAATAAATACACCTACATAATATAAATAAAAGCAGTTTGAAAGGGCACAAGGCAATTATGTACTTTTCAATGGAGTGAAAACAGCCAGAAGTTGAGGGCATCGAGGCAACTAGGTGGGGCATCGACGACAGTTGCCTTCGGTTAATTTGAGGGCTGTTGAGAACTAGGCTCATAAGCAAGGCTTTTTAAATCATAAACATACCTGGTTAAAAGGTCATCTGATTGATGTGCAATGTGCAAATATATTAAATAAAAAGAGAACTTGTGTAAAAATGTGTTCATTCTGATAATTTTGAGTTGGATCATTTACTAGAGAACTTTGTAAATCATTATGCACCTTAAAAACATGTTTTTAGCTCAGCCTACTAATTAGCTCAGCCTACTACAGTAGGATGAGGCTCTTATTATCACGTTCGAAAGGTCAGTGATAGCATGGTGAATGGCAATAGTTTCTAAACGCTAGGAAGTAAAAATGGCCCAGAAAATGGCAATTAAGACAAAACAGATAAAACATTTAAAAAAGTGACTCCGCATATCTTCTAGATATGTTACGATACAACATATGAGATGCATTTCCTGACGTTTTTCACTTGCGTTAAAATGTTATTAAAGGTTTAACCAAAAAACTAGGGTGTCTTGAAACTCGTCCAGGTCAAGCAAGCACATGCAGGCAAGTCATTTATCACTATCATTATTCAAAGAAGATTTCTTGATGTACCCCATAATGCTTAGCGCCCCTACAGTATTAGCAGGGCTTAATATCACCAGAACAAACAGTGTCACACATGTGTTAAGGGCAGTGTCAACCCGGCACTTGTTTCAAAAATTGAATTTCATATTTCTCTATTATTTAATACTTTTATATGTATTCTATCATTACCATCATAAGTTACTAATCGAAAGCTATTATTTCCCGTTCTTATGGGTGATTTTAAATTGTTGTTTTGGTAAGTTTGAGTCAGGAAAAGGCGCATAGTTATTTGGCGGGAATTTAAGCGGAGTTCCGCGCTTTTCAAATGCTGCGACAGCTGTTCGATCATTGCGTCGCGCGCTGAAACTTCCCGCGCGTAATACTAGACGCGCCGCTTAATATCCGCGACGTAGATGCGAAAAACAAAAGAGCGCAAAACAATGTCTAAAATGTAAACAAAGGCCAATCTTACGATCATTTAAATTTCAGTTTTCTTCCAATTTCTTCACATTGTGACAATATAAATTGAATCTGATAGTTTATTTTGATTGTTCATAATAGTATACTCGCTTTTTAGGTCACACGCCCGTGTGTTCCGTGAACATTTAGCTTTAAATGGTGGAAAATGTCAATATTTTTACTAAATCGATGTTTTCTAGAAGTTCAAATTTGAAGGAATTTTACGAATTTTCAGACAACATAACTAAAAATATATCAAACTATCAGGTAAGCTTTTACTACCATTGTGTAGAGGACTTTCAGCGCTAGGAGGCAATTTTTTATTTTTTCGATTATGGATTTTAAACTCGAGATATGCATCCATTTCTAGCGAAATGTACGCAAAAAACCACGACTTTTACACTTTTCCGATGTTTTTAGCAATATTTCCAAAACCAAGCTTTATTTTGGAAAAAGAAAAAATTGCCTCCTAGACAAAATTGTTTTGTTTACAAAAACGTGTATTAGAACAAATTACCATTTTTTATTTTATAGTTATGCTGTCTGAAAAATTTGGGGTAAAAAAATGGCTTTTTGGTTCATTTCTCAAAATTTAGTTTATTTGGTATCACATTGATATCACCATCGGCTTCCTTATCAAATTTCCTTTCTAAAAATGTATACTTTTATGTACTTTTATTCAATATTCTCAAACTTAGAAGCAAAAGTTGATCATCAAAATAATAGGGTTTTCACTTCCCTTAAAGTAATTAACAACTGAAGGTCATCTGGTCATGTGATGAAAGTGAAGCATCCTGGGGTGCATCAAGAAATTGTTGATCATTATTTGAGCTTGTGTCAAATTCAAAACAAACAGGAGTTCCTTTAGGCCAAGAATACTTTTTTGTTTGTTTGTCCACATCCGACCGACCGTGTACCTTGGTGCCGACCATATTATTTTTTATTTTCTATTATTTTTTTAAAATAACTTTTTTTTGAGCAATTTAAATGGCCAAAAGGACCGTCTTATTCCTAATTTCGTACGCTGTAAGCTGATTTCAACATAATATAAAACATTTCTTTTGTTAGTTCGGGAAAAAATAGGTTTAGTAATACTTTCACGTATATATATCTAACAGAACATCACCACTATGTTATTTCCCTTTTTGCAAATTTTCTATCATAATAAATGGCGGCGACCGACAACATGTTCACGGTATCTGCGCATTGCAAATTTGTTACAAAAAATACCCTTTGACCGAGTGTTGCAACCAGTACTACAATATTGCAACTTTATACAGACAATCTGTCCGAGCAGGATTTCAATTCTAACAAACTCATGAAAAAAAGTTCAATACTATCAAAGTGATGTGTTTTGTGTTTGGATGACTATCATTCACAGTATTCATGCCAAATTTATATTCCCAAATACAATATCCGTATTTAAAAAATTAAAAAAATAAAAATTATCCAACCTACAGACCCTACCTTTTTTGGACCTCTATGAACAAACAAACATTTATTCTTTGTTGCCTTATACCACTGCCTGTCTTCAAAAGCTTGCCCAAACAAACAATTATTGTTACTGTCACACTCCTAAATCAACATATCAATGGACAATATAATGACTGTTTATCAGTCAATCCACCAGCAGACAAATAGTGTGCTACTGTAAAAGCCAATATTTTCGTGTACAGATATTTTCGCACATTTTGATATCATAGACATTTCGCGAATTGTTTTTTTCGTGGGTGACCTTCTGGTTGCACTGCATGAATGTTGAAAACATTATTTTGGCGTGTCATAATTTTCGCCAAAATAAAACCGCCGCCAAAATTTCAGCTTTTACAGTATATCAATAGCTACACTGTATTATAAAATTTCGGCCATGACCTTGTTGTGAAGTGTTGGTATAGATAAAATTACAACTGTTTAATATAATAATTAAATAATATTGAATGGAATCATGGAATTATGATGGTCAAAAGTACACAGATGAAAAAATCCTGGTGTTCTCTCTTCGTATTCAGAGGGGTAACACATGATTGTTCCAGGACAAAAGGCGGACATTTTGCCTGAAAATGACCCCCCTTTTTCACCATTCCAAGGACACTTTATATATAGTCCCTCTATTTGCGGGAAAAACGAGGACATTCTATTTTATTTTCTTCTTCGCGTACATAAACCTCTACAAAAAACACCCCTAATTTTGTTAAATCGCGGACATAGGTTTCAAAATGACCCCTTATTTTTGGAAAACATGGACAAAGCTTCAAAAAACACCCCTAATTTAGGGAAATCGCGGACCAGGGCAGGAAAAAGAGGGCAAATTGGCAAGCTCCTTGTGCCGGGAAATGTTGCCATATCGCAGGAAATCCCTACCCCCCCCCCCCCCCTAAAAATGTTTTTTTTTTTTTTTTAAATGTTTAAGAGGTGTTTTTTTTAGAGTATTAGGCATTATACAGCCGATATTCCATAATATGATGCACCATGGCATCAATTGGACCTTAATTTTCCAAAAAGCTTAAAGGGCACAGGAAAAGGGATGATAATCCTGCTACAAGTCTTTGTGGGACATTCCATTACAATAAACAGGGCCAGAAAAATGAACACGCCACAAATGACATCATTTGTGGTATATTGATTATCAGTGAGTATCATGAATAGATTCAAACCAGTCACCTGGAATTTTCTTTTCATAGTACTCACAGAGCTATCAATAGTTCCACAATTGATGTCATAATCAACTAGCACATATATTGAATGCTTTCTGGTTCCTCCTCGTAGACTTGACTCAAATCACACCACTTGTATTTGCATTGCATGTGCCCTTTATGGTTCTATGGGGGGCCGCCCCTCCGCCGCTAAACCAGCGGTAAATCCAACTTTGTCAAATTTCTCTTGCAGGGAAACCTTGCATCTTTTCCAGCCCTGTCGCGGACATAGCTTCAAAAAGCACCCCTAATTTAGGAAAATCGTGGACATAAAATGTTTGCGGAATGTCCGCGGACATGATACAGAAAACCGCCCTTTTCCGCGAGTTTTGGAACGATCATGCGTACCCAAAGTCAATGTTGACTGAAACCACCGGGGCAAAAATGTACCTCAATCGTTCCAAAAGTAGGTGTAAAGTCAACAAAAATTGCACAGTTCTTGACTCACAAAAGTCTTGTTGGTTCTTTCTCATTTCTCGCCCCCAATATGAATAACCTAGCTACGTCAAAAAAGTTCAGAAACCCAAAACTGCAAGTTGGCCACCCCCCAGGCCCCAAGTATTTCTGAACACTCCCTAAACGGCTATATCTTGCCTCACGTCCCGTACTATTAGTTATCCCCTGCATGTTCACACAATACGGAAAAATACCTATGGTTTGGCATGTCATATCATATGAGGCCGCATGCCGAATGTGATATGGCCCAAAACATGTCTGGTTAGGTTATATGCAGATCATTTATTTTATGGCGTGGGTTAGACCTTTTTGCGGTATATTTCGGCCTCAGAATGTAACAGAAATCGACTCGGTTGCATTTAAATCATCCGCCATTTTATTCGTATTTTAAGCAACTCTTCCACAGACGCAAAGCAATCGCTTTACACGTAATATCATTTCGCACCATCTGGTAACGCAGTTAATCGACGATATGGGAATATATCGTGTGGTTTGACTTGTTGTTTACAAGATATGGATCAGATTTCATACGTGTTAACCAACGAGATTGAAGTATGTACACTTATTAAACGATAAAGAATAAATCGTGTATAGCTACAACATATTTTAATTGGTTTGAGCATGCGCACTTGAGTTACGGGACGTGTAGCAAGACATTGCCCCCTAAACTATCCTTGGGGATCGGCAGAATTAAAAAGTGCACATTAAGTTGAAATATCCATTGAAAGTTCTGAGTAAAATGCTGAAAAGTTGCAGAATTCGCCAGTGTAGGTAGGCATAATTTAATTTACCAAGCCAGTCATGCCAGTGGGTACTGGATATAACAGACTATAAAATCTAGAGGCAATGTAAAAGCTCATCAGAGTCCTAAAATGATGTATTTGAGGTTTATTTACATTGTTTTTTGTGTCTAATTATTTATTTAATCATTCATATGTCAAAGGTCACCTATTAAGGTCACCTTTTATGGTCAAATGTCATCTGAGGTCAAGTTGTAAAATAAGCGGTAAACATATAAAAAATGATAATTTTTGTGCATACATTATTATGTTTTGAGCTGTTCAAGTGTGAATGACATTGGGTCCAAAACTTTATAATGATAAAATTGGGTGATTTACTGAGTTTTAAAAATATTTTTAAAGAAAACACCTCATAGCTCAACCAATACATTATGGACCTAATCTATCCAATACATGAAATTGACAGCTTGTCACTAATGGACGGGGATAGCGCTGGATCAAAAATGTAATAGGTCTCATGACTTTTTTCAGGACCCTGTAGGACTTCAAAAAAAACAAATTTAAGGGGTCCCCAACAAAATTGAGGGGTCCTGAAGTTTGGGTATTTGAAAATTTTACATTTTTACGGACAGTTTTAATGAATTTATATTGTGAGCAAAGGATGGATATGTAATTTACAGAATTTCTTAAGGTTTCCATTTCCATACATCGTCAAATTTAAGGGGTCCCTTCAATTTTGATCGGGACCCGCAGTCTTTCCAATTAGAGATCTGACGCGTCACTACAAGAAAGTGAGAGGTCTAGGACGCGCAGACGTGTCAGAATGCGACCCCTGCTAATGGATACATGAAATTTATAGCTTGTCGCTAGCTGAGCTTCTGCATCATTGATGCTCTCGTTATATTATTCAAATGAGCACTGTATCAATATTGGTTGATCAAACATGCATGTCAATAATGAAATCTGATCAAATAATGAATAATGAAAAAGTCGCCTCATCACTTTGAAAAAAAAAGGAACAGTAAACTCGCAATTGACTTTCATGAGCCTTATATTAAACACAACACCAAAAGTAAGTCCCCCTTTCAAAATTTCGTCATAACATCGTAAGGTAAAATATTTTACCAATAAAACTTAGTTAGAAATAATCCTATGACTGTTTCTTAAGTGTTGTTTGAAAATGAAAGATGTCCATGACTTCATGGCTGAATGAGCTCAAATGGAAGACAAAAACTGCCCTTCTCGAAAGTCACAACTCACTGTGCTAATATCTGAGCCAAGAAGTGGATTTACATGGGCGAATGATCATGAATTGATTACACATTACAGTAATATTCGCTCAACCACAGGTGTTTTTTCATTAGTAAGAAGCAATTCATAAACTTTTGCGACTTTTGAGAAGGGCAGTTTTTGTCTTTCAATTGAGCTCATTCATTTTTTGCCTCATATCAACTTTATTATAGAGACAAATCGTTGCTGTTCTGTCAAAACCTTGTATGTTTGTCCGGCCCTTCAACATTATAAAGTAAAACTGTCCATGTTCAACGGTTATGCAAAGGAAGTGTTGCCTTTACATACAGGGCAAGAGCACTTATGGTTTGAAATAGATTTGTTTTTGGTCCTTGAACATCTGTAGAGCAGATTGGGAAGTTTAATGGGGCATTGAGAGATGTATCGATATACTAAATGAGCAAATAACGTAAAGATAATCATCAACATAGCCCAAATCCAAAATGTCATACAATTCCGACATCGCCTTCATGCCAAAATACGCAAATAACAACACTTCCGGGTTGAGATTTGCTGTGAAAGTCCGTGAGTAAAACGATGCATAACTTCCGAATTCTGCACCTGAGTTTCGATACATGATCATATCGAAACTAAGAAAATCATGAAATTTTATATGATAAACGGCAAATGTTGGTAAACTGTTTCAGATGGTAGTTAGTATGCCTAAGTATTACTTTGATGCCAAAAACCTGATTTCCAGGATAATTGAGGGCGCACTCCCATACATATCTCTCAATGCCCCTTTAACTTTATACATGCTGACGAGCCAGATGTAGATACGGGATTTTGACAGAACAGTGACAACATTTGTTTATCCTTTTTAGGCGGCAGAGACACGGTCACCTCCCTTGGATCTTTCAGACTTCTCATCAGGCTTGACATTAGAGTTAGAGCATTCTTTAGAAACAGGTAAGAGGGGAAATCATGATGTGTGCCCAAAGATGATTGAAAAGTCACCCCCACAAAGCATTGCGTTTTTGCAAAATGCCCTTAATCTGGTCTCAAATTCGTCTCAGTTCCGCACAAAATCATGGCATCATAGTGCATTCATCGTTGGAGCTCTTAATAAATTAGTTCTCCGTGTTCTTTTTTTCTTATTTCCAAAAACTTCAGAGCTCCACAAATGCATCATGTGAAAAAAGCCTTAGTTGGTTGGTGCTCACGCAATGCATTGCAGGGCTGTACTTTCGGCGCGAATCCGTGAATCGATTCGCGTGAAGATTCGCGTAAAATCACTTCCGCGTGAATCCAGGTGGATTCTCGCAACAACAACAACAAAAACAAAAAAACTTTTTAATTTATTTTTTTTAAATTTTTTTTTCTTCTTTTATTTTTCCAAGTTCAAAACAGGACCTTAGATGACTGGTATTTGACTCTAAACTGTTCAAGTTGAAATTAAAATGATGATTGTTCTTAACAATAGTACAATAAATGTTTAAAATGCGGAATTTAAATTCAGTAAAAAGGATTCTCGCAAAAATATTCTGCGAGAATCCATGGATTCTCGCAAAATTCCTCTGCGAGAATCCATTTGGATTCTCGCAGGATGTCGCGAAAGTACACCCCTGCATTGTGGGATATCCTTAAAATCTTCTTTGATGTGCGCCCGCTTAGTATCTGTAACACTGAGTGAAGCTAAAGGCTGAACTCACTATGCAAATGTGTGCATACTAATTTCCTATTACCATACTGAACGCTGAGCCTAATTAACAAATTTATCATACTACTTAAAAGTCCAAGTTGAAAGGGATTACGCATTACGCTGAACCTGATTATCAAATTTATCATACCCTCCTAAAAGTCCAAGTTCAAAGGAATTGTTGAAAACAACTATTGCAAACTGCCCTCACGTGCCTTGACGCTCCTAATAAGGTTTGTGTGTGACAAGAGAGGGCACTGTTCTGTCATGTGCACTGATGCCAGTTTTGATAACTTTTAGTTATCTCCAGCAAAATACTTTGCAGTATAAAACTAAAAAAGTTTGGATAGAAATGTTGACAAATCCCGATCCCGGAAAGGGGGGGGGGGGGGGGGGGGGGTGCCTATTTTTTAAGGGCTCATGGGAAAAGATTCAGAAAAAAGGAGGGGTAGTGTTAGGGTTAAATCAGTGATTTTTAATTTTTATTAAGAAAATCATTTGATTTAAACCCCAATTTAAATCGGCCAACAATGTGCGCTAAGGCAAAGGCAAAGTTGAGTAAAAATGCCTTGCACACCAAGGTTGGGTATATCCAGAGTAAAGCGATGAAAATAACCCTGCTTTTTTTAAACGATGAAAGGTCGTAAGGGTTACCGGCCACACCCTGCTATTTACATCAATTTTTTCGTACAGAGTGTCCCATATCAATCATCATTGTCCATTTAATTTGTCCTGCAGAGTTGTACATCCTATTTTTGTACAGCCCACACCCTACTATTCTGTCAGTGTCAATCTCACCTTGTTTATTTAAGGCCAACATTTTTTTGTTTGTTTGCCCTCCGCGACCGACCCAAAAATACGAAAATCTCAGGTCGCTATTTTTTTAGAACTTTTTAAACATCTTTCTGTTGACGTCATAAAATGTCAATATTTTTGTATATTTTGTTTCCCAAAAGTATAGAAACAATGTTTGATCATTATTTTGCGTGTTTCAAGCCGCAATCAATCGATTTTAAGCTAAAGAATATATTGCTCAAAATTCATCAAAATTTCGCTTTCTAATACATTCAATTGTACATCTAGGGCCTATATGTCAAAATGGAAGAAGTGAGAGGGGAAAAGCAAAAAAGTTGAAAGAAAAAAGGAAAAACCTACAGTCTACAGACCCTCCAAATTTGTGTCCATTAAGGGCAAACAAACAATTTTTGTTGTTGGCCCAATTCTAATCAGTATGTATTACCCTCCCTCCTATAGTCTATCATGTGCTTCCTTACCATTGCACTAATTCCAGGTAACCAACTGGGCAAAGGTACAGCCAACACCCTGCTATTCTCTTCAATCTCACTTATTTTCATATGAAATCAGTATATTACCCCAAGAATATACGTGGATCTATCATTTATCATGACGTCACAGTCAGGTCAAGCAATTGGCTTGAGTTATGCTTCCTGTTACTTATTACTCATTCCAGGTAATACTGGCAAAGATACGGCCCACACCCTGCTATAACTTCACAAGAAAAAGAGGGGGTGGGGAGAGAAAAAAATAAAAAATGACACAAAAAAGTGAAACAATCTTACCATAGAAGCATGTAGACTGATATTGGGTTCGATCATGATTTTAGGAATAATTTAGATACCTTTTTCGAACCATTGTGTTTGAGCTCCGTAGCTACGCTGAATGAAGGGGTCGTGATGACCTCGAAAGCTACGGAGCTCAAACACAATGGTTCGAAAAAGGTATCTAAATTATTCCTAATCTTACCATACTTACTTCCCATTCCAGAAATGATTACAAAACATCATGCCTCTTTCTCTTAGAATGCCCCCATTCCATTTTAAGGTAGCTAACTCGGCTCCTACACCACTACAGGAAAACTGCTGTAATACCAATTCAATTATATCTATACTCTTTGTACACATGAGACAACAGTAAAGATATTTTTGGCATTTTTATTGCTGCAAGGTCTAAATTTACGCCGATCATATACGCCCGTCTGAACATGACTACTGTGAACAAATTTACATCAAGGGACTCAATTTTCTGGGTTTTTGCCTTATATGGTCTCTCCCCTGGGCTGGGTGGAGCTGGTCACATTGGCGTATCAATTTCCGAAAAGCCAGCTAATCTCGCGCACGCTGTTTCTACAGAGCTCTCACCGGCTTTCATCCGGCTTATCTCTCTCTGCTATCCTACTTTTTTAGGATAATTTACCGGAGAACGGGTTAGCTGTCGAACTCCATCAAAAAGTGGAGAGGACCTGGTGCAGCCCAGGGTCTTAACCGGACAACCACCTAATTCGAAGGCTGGTCACATTGGCGTATCAATTTCCGAATAACCGTCTAATCTTGCGGCACGCTGTTTCTACAGACCTCTCGCCGGCTTTCATCCGGCTTATCTCTCTCCGCTATCGTACTTTTTAGGATAATTTGCCGGAGAACGGGTTAGCTGTCGAACTCCGTCAAAAAGTGGAGAGGACCTGGTGCAGCCCAGGGTCTTAACCGGACAACCACCTAATTCGAAGGCTGGTCACATTGGCGTATCAATTTACGAAAAGCCAGCTAATCTCGCGGCACTCTGTTTCTACAGACCTCTCGTCGGCTTTCATCCGGCTTATCTCTCTCCGCTATCCTGATTTTTTTAGGATAATTTGCCGGAGAACGGTTAGCTGTCGAACTCCGTCAAAAAGTGGAGAGGACCTGGTGCAGCCCAGGGTCTTAACCGGACAACCACCTAATTCGAAGGCTGGTCACATTGGCGTATCAATTTCCGAAAAGCCAGCTAATCTCGCTGCACGCTGTTTCTACAGAGCTCTCACCGGCTTTCATCCGGCTTCAGTATCAGTATCAGTATCAGTATCGGTTCTGTCGGTAGGGTATAACTTCTTATACATTTCACCAACTTTTACGAAAATAACTGGATGACTCATGCAAGCAGGACGCGATGTTTTGGGTATTAGATGTTGAACTAACTTAAAGGTGCTTCCTAAAGGCATCAGCAGATGGTGCGTTTACAGCTGCTTCAGTAAGGCTATTCCACTGGGTTACGGTGCGAACGAAGAATGATTCCTTGTGTGCATTCAGTCTGGCATATGTTCTCTTATATTTCTGTGTGTTGCTCTGTCTGTGTCGTGAGTCGTTAGCTGGTGTCAGGTATTCGTCGGCTTATCTCTCTCCGCTATCCTACTTTTGTTAGGATAATTTGCCGGAGAACGGTTAGCTGTCGAACTCCGTCAAAAAGTGGAGAGGACCTGGTGCAGCCCAGGGTCTTAACCGAACAACCACCTAATTCGAAGGCTGGTCACATTGTTGTATCAATTTACGAAAAGCCAGCTAATCTCGCGGCACGCTGTTTCTATATACAGAGCTCTTGCCGGCTTTCATCCGGCTTATCTCTCTCCGCTATCCTACTTTTTTAGGATAATTTGCCGGAGAACGGGTTAGCTGTCCAACGTTGTCAAAAGGTGGAGAGGACCTGTTTCTACAGAGCCGTTAGCTGGTTTGCCTCTCTGTAGAAACACGCTTATTGAAAGTTCATGGGGATGTGCAACGCTTAAAGCCCCCTTGTGAGCCTCTTTTTTATTCCCCTGGTTTGTAAAACCAGAAGGGATTTTGTCATCATGTCAATGTCCGTGCTAGCGTGCGTCCATTCGTGCCTTTTGGTTAGCCTTTTCCACGAATGCTGTATCTTTTGAATGGTATACATGTCCTCAACCACTCACTATTACTCCCATCAGTTCAGCCTTTAACCATTCTTGTGGTCATAATTTCGGTGTTACCTATAAGTAAGCTTTCACAAATTAGCCTAGTCGTAAGTATTCTGACTTTGAAACTTTGTCCTCATTTTGAGAAAAATGAATAGAAAGCAAAGGTTTTACATAAAAATCCGACGATAGTGGGATGCAAACCTCAGTCCTAAAGCAAATGTTTTAACCACTAGGCCAGCTAGTAGGCTGTCGGTGTGGAGGTAGCATTTTAAAATCCTACAAAAGAAGGGTAAGGGTAAGCCGTGTACTAGCCCATAGTCTATGTGTACAACAGAATAAATCTGTATAACTCGTTCAATAGAAGAAGTCCTTTGCACAAGACTAATTTGTGATAGCTTTACTCGTAGGTAGAACCATCAATTCACTTTTGTATGTCGTTTTTCAGTCATTTTTTAGCGTAATCCAGGGATTTTATAGTTGTATTTTGAAAGTAAAAATCAGCTCCCAATTTCACTAGTGCTGTTTGAAATTGCATTGTTAATCAGTTAACAAGACCCCCATTTGAAAACACAAAGTAATAATAATAATGATAGACAAAATTGAAAGGTTATCTATTTCCAATTTATGCCCTGACTTCTGTGTTGGTCTCACTCTCCAAGAAAATGGATGCGTCACTTCCCAGGATCTATTCTTTCATAATATGTATGTCATCATAAATATGTCATACAATTAGTTTGAGTTGCGCAACATTGCACACTCCATGTGAAGTTCTGAAAACAAAATTGAAAGGTTATCTATTTCCAATTTCCAAGAATATGGATGCTTCGCTTCGCAGGATCTATTCTTTCATAACATGTATGTCATCATAAATTTGTCATATAATTAGTTTGAGTTGCACAACATTGCACACTCCATGTGAAGTTCTGAAAACAAAATTGAAGGTTATCTAGACTCCCCTGTCGAACTGCTTTCCGGTTCGATGTTTTGATCTGACTCATTTGCATCTTTCCCGGAGATGCGGGCATTCCAAACTGAACTATTTCCAATATTTCAAACTAGAAACACGGGTCGCACCGACGTGACGTCACCCCATGTCACGCGCCAGCCCGTCACCTAAATTTCGCTTGGACACCTCGAAAGACGTGTTTCTGTCGGAGCTCCCGTATAACTGGATTTTAGGATCTTGAGTTGAGAGTTTGTCACGTGGCGTGCCTAATTCGTGTGGGTGATAAGTTTCCTGGATTTTATACGCTTAAAATCGGCTCGTTTTAGTTTCATTTCGGACCTTTTAAGTACCAAAATTCATTTAAAAACTGAACGTAAAATTCTAATTTTCCGAGGAGTCCGCCATTTTACTTGTGACGTATACAATATGGCGGCTCTTTGTTTTTAGTAATAATATTTTTCCGCAAGTCCGGATACGCTTTGGATCTTTATTGAACTCGTACTGGATCGCTGGGATTATTATTTGTGATGGACGATATCGTTTATGGATCTTGGTGATGTATCTTTATATAAATCGATGTAGTCTGTGTAATGTAGTTATTAACGTGTATACCTATTTTATGTATCCTTACAGCTTTACGTAAGCCCTCTGTGACATATTATAGTTGAGTCACGGATAATCCCCCCAGTGGTAGATAATTCCGTGTTATATATACGCGTTTGACTGAATTTGTATCTTTATTCACTACATCAATAGATTGATTATAATTCGTCTTACTACATTACTGAATCAGCCCAGCAGCTTAGTACTTTTCGCCGCTTAGCGCTTGGTTTATTACCTATCTACGTTCTACTTATACAGTGTTCTGTGTTTACATAATCCAATCATGTCGCACCAATGTTCCGAGTGCCCTGTTCTTATCCCCGATTGGGATTTACATGTATTATGTCTTGCCCACCGATCGTGCTCTCGAGCAGATCAGTGTGATTCCTTTTGTAAGGGTCTTACTCCTGGTCACTTTGATGCCTTGGAGAAGGGTTTTACTAAGGGTTTACGCACTCGCAGTATCAGTATTGTTAATGTTGTAGGTAGAAAGTCCGTTGGTACGCCCGACGGCCTCCTTCTCACGGGGGAGGGGAGCTCTGTAACAGGAGCTTCCGTGGCTGTTTCAGCTAACGATCAGGCTCGGTCTGATCGGCATGTAGAAACGGTCGGCGTGAGTGGTGGAAAGACGGGACTGGTCCCCGTTAAGTACGCTACTCCGTCAGGCGAGCTAGGCGAAAGCTCGGGGGTTATGTCGACCCCTGAGTTAGTACCTTTCACGCCGGGTGCCAGTAGCAGCGGTCCGAGAGAATCGGTGCCCGCAGCTACGGCGCTTTCTGCCAGTGAGAGTGTGGGGTTCGCCCCCGCACTAGTAGCTGGTTCGCTGGCGGTGGGAGTTGCCCTAGCTACCTCTGGTAGTATGGGTACACCTACCAGCCAGTCGGTGGTAACAACGATGGCGGGCGGCCCTGAGCCTGCCGTTGTTTGTTCCGCTAGTAGAACTCTCCGAGATCTACCCCCGCCCCCCGGTTTTCCTGTCGGCTTACGATTAGCCACGGTTGATAACCAGGGAGGGATTAGTCATAATCGCCCTATTCAGGCAGGATTGAGTGCTCACTCGTCCACGCCGAATGGTGGTATTATGTCTAGTGGATTTGCCAGTCATTATCCTCCCGGTCATGGTGACCGAGGATTAGGACAAGCTTATCCCATGATGAGTACCATTCCAACTGCTTCGGTGGTCACGGATAATACTCATGCGTTCTATTCTAACGCTCCTATGCAGCAACATGCTATGTTGCAGCAAGGGGGGGTGGGTGTGAGTGGTTACGCAACAGCGGCAGGCGGTATGCAGAGTGCAGGGCCCTGGGCCCAGTACCAAGCATATCAGCCTTGGGCGCAAGCACCAGCATGGCAAGGGTCGTACAACCCTTTGCTTACGCAGGCTGCTAGCCCTCCCGCTTATCCGTACGGTGTAGGAGCTTGGCAGTACGGACAGCCGCCGGGTATGGTTTACCCGTGGCAGTCTGGACAGCCAGCCGGTATGCAACTCGCCTCTCAGGCGCAGTATGCACCGCCTCCTCAAGTTCCGTCGGTAGTTAGTGCTGGGAATCCTACGGTGAACCCTGTTCGCCCGGATCTCGGCGGGAGTATCCCCTCTTCATCAGTACCAATCCAAGTCCCTGTGCCGGTTGCCGGCGTGGTGGATATGGATTTGTGTTCGGATGATGCCCGTCCAGAGAGTGAGGATGAATCCGGGTCGGATTCGTCTGACTCTTCGGCCGAGGGAAAGGGATCGGGAGAGGATGATGAGTCGGATTCCGACGAATCGGTACCTCTACCCCCGCTACCAGCTGAGGAGAGAGCTAATGGCTTTCCGTTAGACACGCACTCGATCCTGTCCCGCGTTGCGCGGGACCTAGGCATAGCCTACGAGTCGCGTCGTCCAGCGGTCACACCTAGTGTGTTTAGCGCTACGTGTCCATTACTCTCAGAATCAGTTGAGCCAGCGCTGACTCTTCCTGCAGACTTGGCGTCTGTCTGGGAGGCGGCGAAATCTCCTCCGTCTAAGAAGGCCTACAAGAAGGGCTGTCTAGTGACCGACGATGATTTCAATACGTATCTCAAGGTGCCTACCATGGACCCAGAAATACAAAAACGCCTACCAGTTGAGGGAAAAGCTCATGATCACGGAACGTACTCCCCGTATTGGGAGGAGTGTCTAAAGTCGGTTGACAGTCGCTTGCGGGCGTCTATCAGACTTTCTGCATTCAGTTCTACCGTTGCGGAACACCTTACCAGGTTGACTGCTTCAGGATCAGGCTCGGCGTCGGAGATTGCTCGTGAGGCGTATCTGTTGTCAGATCTCTCTCACAAATCCTTGCAGTCTTCGATGTCCGCGGCTCACAGGCTTACATCTCTACGCCAATCGAACGCTCTCTCCCTCCTGAGCGCGACCTATGGGCAGCAGTTCGCTGACTCGCTCAATAAGGTCGAGCTCTCTACTCAGGGATTTCTTTTCGGAAACCGTTTCTGCGAGCTGGTAGAACAGCGAGCTAGAGAGGTTCTCGATGAGAAGTCACTGGTAGATACGGAGGCGGCGTTGAAGAGCCAGAAGAGGAGGAAGAAATCGAAGAAATCTGGTAAACGGAGATCTTCGACGAAACCTTCCACTTCGGGTTCTTCTGGTGCGGTACCTTCAGTAGCCTTGCCCGCTGCCGCTTCGACTCCTTCCGGTGGGAAGAGACGTCGTGGTGGACGGGGGAAGACTTCTGGTCCAGCAGCGTCTAAGGGCAGTAAGCGCCCTAAGACCTCTGGTAAGAAGTCAACTCCCTGAGGGCGCGGCGCCTGCCATCCACTCGTCCGGGGAGCTTTTAGCTCCTCTGCAGACGGTGGTGTCACCGGTGGACTCATATCCACCGGTGGGCGGGCGCTTGCTTCAGTTCAGCGCGGAATGGATCACCATTTCGCCGTCCAACTGGCTTCTGGAGACGGTAGAGCGGGGTTACAAGATCGAGTTTACTCTCACCCCGCCACCGCACTCGCGTCGCAGGCAAACACATTTGCCAGCCGACAGAGTACTTCGATCACTCCTGTTGAACGAGGTAGCGTCCCTTGTGGACAAGAGGGCCATAGTTCCTGTCTTCCCCCCGTTTCACGGGGGTTTTTGGTCTACGTTTTTCCTAGCACCAAAGAAGACAGGCGACTGGAGACCAATTCTCAACTTGAAGCCGCTGAACAGGTTTATCAAACCTCAGCGCTTCAGGATGGAAACATTGGCCTCCGTCCTCCGCTGCCCGATCAAAGGCTGTTGGGCAGCGTCCTTGGACCTCAAGGATGCTTACCTTCACGTTCCGATTGCTCCCAAGGACCAGAAATGGTTGCGTTTCCAAGTACAAGACCAGGCGTACATGTTCACATGTCTGCCCTTCGGCCTCTCCACAGCGCCCAGGGTGTTTACCCGGGTAGTGAGAGAGGTGGGAGCATACTTGAGACGCCGGGGCGTCAACATTTGTCAGTATCTGGACGATTGGCTGGTGTATGCGAAGTCTCGAGAAGAGACAGCGCACCACATACAGCTAGTCATCCAGGTGATTACGCGACTGGGTTTTGTAGTGAACTACAAGAAATCCAATCTCGTTCCGACACAGTCTCCGATATACCTCGGGGCACGACTAGACCTGTCGAAGGGTCAGGTTATGCCTTCCCTGGCACGAGTACACAACATGGCTGCCTGCGCTCGAATCCTAGCGGAAGCGAGTGTGGCGCCGGCGGTAGCATGGCTCAAAGTATTGGGCCTCATGGCCAGCATGGTAGATCTGATCCCGCTTTGTCGGTTCCATATGAGGATAATTCAGATTCACCTGCTGGCGCACTACAAGCCAAGTGTTCACTCAGTGTCCAGAATGGTTCCTATCTCAGACCTGATCAAAGAGGAACTCCACTGGTGGTACCAACCTGCCAACCTGACATCGGGGATGGTTTTTCCATCTCCGCCGACGAGTCGTGTCATCACGACAGACGCGTCAATGTTGGGTTGGGGAGGCCATTGGCTAGACAACCGCGCCTTCGGCCGGTGGTCAAGCATAGAGGCTCAGGTACACATCAACCTGCTCGAACTTTGGGCAGTGGAGAAGACTCTCCAATGGTTCGAATCCGATCTACAGGGACACAGTGTCCTTGTCCAGACGGACAACTCGACGGTGGTAGCTTACCTGAACAGGGAGGGCGGGACAAGATCTCCCACCCTCTGTTGCCACACCATGAGACTCATAACATGGTGTCGAGATCACCAGATCACTCTGCGGGCGATTCACATCGCGGGTGTCACAAACATCCTTGCAGACGATCTTTCCAGGGGACGAACGTCCGACCCCACGGAGATATCGTTAGCACCTCAGATAGCACAGACAATCTTTGTACGATTTTGTCACCCAGCGATCGACCTGTTTGCGTCATACCAGAACAAACAGCTACCGGTGTATTGCTCTCGGACTCGCGATCCGAGGGCGTACGCCGCAGACGCTCTATCAGTGGATTGGACGGGACTGACGGCTTACGCCTTCCCCCCAATATCGCTGCTTCCAAAAGTGGTAGAAAAGGTGGCAAGAGACGACTGTTACGTCCTGCTCATAGCCCCTTTCTGGCCGAAACACGTGTGGTTTCGTCCAATGGTAGATCTTCTTGTGGGTCGCCCCATGTTGCTACCTCCACTTCAGGACCTGCTCAGGCAGGGAGTTCACGGCGAATTCCTTCCAAACGAGCACCTACAGTTGACTGTTTGGCCATTATCCGGCAACGATGCCAGGAGAAAGGCTTTTCTCAAAGGTCTGCAGGCTTGGTCGCCTCGGGTCGACGCCAATCCACGCTCAAGACATATTCTAAGCGTTTGGCTCCCTACTACGAGTGGTGTAATGAGAGAGGTATCTCTCCCACTCGAGCAGATGTAAATAGCATTTCGCTATTTTTAACTGAGAGGTTTGATTCAGGACTCCAGGCAGCTACTGTCCGGAATTATAAGTCCGCGATCATGTCAGTCCACGTAGGTTTTGAGGACGGATCCACTGTCAATGATGGCGGTGAGATCGGTCTTCTACTGAAGGGGATGTTCAACGAGAGGCCACCAGTCAGGAAGATCGTACCTGCCTGGGAACTTAACACTGTTCTCGAGTACATTAAGGGTCCGCCTTTTGAGCCTATGGCGAAAGCGACCCTCAAAAATATTACTCTTAAGACTGTTATTCTCGTGGCCCTTGCTTCTGCGCAAAGGTCTTCTGAACTTCATGCATTGTCATTTTCTTCAATGTCTCTTTCTCGCGCGGGTGTGACAATGTCTTTTGTTCCTGGCTTTGTAGCCAAGAACGAGACTAGTTCGCACTCGTACTCCACCCTTTACCTTCCTTCCCTCAGTGCCGGATCATCCGTGCACGATGATAGGTTATGGTGCCCCGTTCGCTGTCTAAGGTATTACTCAGATAGGACGTCCGGAGTGCGAGGTAAAAACAATGATCAACTTTTTTTGACGCACTCCGAGCCACATAAGCCTGCGGCGAAAAGTACTATTGCTCGCTGGCTGGTTCAGGTAGTCAAAGACTCTAACGCAATTATTAATGACGAGCGTGTTACGGCACACTCAACACGAAGTATTGCTACCTCATGGGCCTACCACCGGGGGTTGTCCGTGAGAGAGATATGTGAGGCCGTTTCATGGAAGGCCACCTCTACGTTTTCCGCTGCCTACTACAGGAGCATTAACGGAAACTCGCTCAGGGGCCAATTCGCCCGCAAGGTTCTAGCCGGACCAGTTGCGGGCAGAAATCCAAGAAATTAGGTTAGTTGGTCTATCAGTTATTTATTTATAGGTTGAGCTAGGCTTCTCGGGTTTTGAGTAAAAACGCTAGACTGAAGCTAAGCTTACCGTGGTTCGATTTTCTGGTTCTGACATCAGTAATTATGATGTGGGCCTTTCAAGATCTGATCCTTTAAATTAATAAATAATATACGCGGTGTTTGGCTTTTTATCGCACCTCCTCCAGGTTCTGTGCTAAACTGGGTTGATGCAAATGAGTCAGATCAAAACATCGAACCGGAAAGCAGTTCGACAGGGGAGTCTCTCCCAGAACTTATTGTTCTAGGGACTCCCCTGTCGAAGCCTGCTTACCGTTGTTCGATGTTTTGATCGCCCGGCCGCCCTAAGCCCCCTGCGACAAAAAGCAGAAGTAGTTTGGATTATTTCGAGGTAGTCCAAGCGAAATTTGGGTGACGGGCTGGCGCGTGACATGGGGTGACGTCACGTCGGTGCGACCCGTGTTTCTAGTTTGAAATATTGGAAATAGTTCAGTTTGGAATGCCCGCATCTCCGGGAAAGATGCAAATGAGTCAGATCAAAACATCGAACAACGGTAAGCAGGCTTCGACAGGGGAGTCCCTAGAACAATAAGTTCTGGGAGATTTCCAATTTACGCCCTGACTTCCGCGTTGGTCTCACCCTCCAAGAAAATGGATGCGTCACTTCCCAGGATCTATTCTTTCATAACATGTATGTCATCATACATTTGTCATACAATTAGTTTGAGTTGCGCAACATTGCACACTCCATGTGAAGTTCTGAAAACAAAATTGAAAGGTTATCTATTTCCAATTTCCAAGAATATGGATGCTTCGCTTCGCAGGATCTATTCTTTCATAACATGTGTCATAATTTTGTTATACAATTAGTTTGAGTTGCACAACATAGCACACTCCATGTGAAGTTCTGAAAACAAAATTGAAGGTTTATCTATTTACAATTTACGCCCTGATGACTTCCATGTTGGTCTCACCCTCCAAGAAGATGTTGACCGAAACGTCAGATTTTGTAATAAAATGTTGTGCATCTTCAAACCAACACCTACTTTGTAGTAGTTTTTTATTCTCCAAGAAGATGGATGGGTCACTTCCCAGGATGCATTCATTAATTATTTATGTCATCATAAATTTTTCATACAATTGGTTTGAGTTGCGCAATATTGCACACTCCATGTGAAGTTCTGAAAACAAAATTGAAGGTTATCTATTTCCAATTTACGCCCTGACTTCGGTGTTGGTCACACCCTCCAAGAAGAGGGATGCGTCACTTCCCAGGATGCATTCATTAATTATGTCATCATAAATTTTTCATACAATTGGTTTGAGTTGCGCAATATTGCACACTCCATGTGAAGTTCTGAAAACAAAATTGAAGGTTATCTATTTCCAATTTACGCCCTGACTTCGGTGTTGGTCACACCTTCCAAGAAGATGGGTGGGACACTTCCCAGGATGTATTCATTATTTATGTCATCATACATTTGTCATACAATTGGTTTGAGTTGCGCAACATTGCACACTCCATGTGAAGTTCTGAAAACAAAATTGAAAGTTTATCTATTTCCAATTTACGCCCTGACTTCGGTGTTAGTCTCACCGTTGGTCTCACCTTCCAAGAAGATGAGCAGGGCTGTACTTAGTACCCGCCCGCACGCCTGTGGCAGGTAACTTTTGCGTCGGGCTGGTAACTTTTCAAATATACAACTCGGCTGGCCGGTAAGAATTTTACTGTTGGTAAATGAAGATTACAGTCGGGCTGCCCGCCTCACTTTTGGCCGCCGCATCTTTTTTTCTTTCTTTTTTAGTCACTATAAAAAAAAGGTGTAAAACATTAGTTTTCAGTCCAAATGGAAATGTATTTCGAGAATAACCTTTTACATTCCATTTTGCCGAATGTACATATTTACATGAATTCTGGCAACAAATCCATGCCCGGAAAGATCGCAAACATAAATTTTCTTTTTATCGGTCGTGCCGACATTGAGATTTTGTATAGCGCCATCTATTGTCGAAATTGTAACATTTGCCGTGTTGTGGCGACGCGCAGCCGATATCTTTTCACGTCGGCGATACGAAGTGAGAATACGTGGAGAAAATCACATTTTAGGGAGCATAATAGTATGAAAAATGCACAGCTAGCACAGATATGACTAAATAAATTCATTTCGAATGAATCTCCACTATAAATTAGCATTAAATAATAGTGATTTAGCCGAAGGTTGTTTTTTAGTTATTTAAGCTTATTTTTATTATTTTGTTAAAAATAAACCGTTTATTTGCGGGATTTGGGAAGGTGGTTTTTGTTCCCGGGACTCAACATTTTCTGCCGGGACTCCCGGGACTCTCTTCCACCACTAGTTAGCCTAAACCATGGACTTATCAGACTTGTCTGATAAGTCCATGCCTAAACTAAACTAGCTATTTGCTTATTTGGATACATATTGCAAAATGTGTACATGAAGGAATAGGTATATCGTTGGCAACTGGACCTTCAATATCATGATATGATCATCTTAGCAGTTGGTTACCATTGAAAATAGCATAGTTCATTTCGAACAGAAAAAAAAGCCTCCCTCCCTCCTCACTTTTCGAAGACGTGTGCTACAAGAATCGAATAAATTTTATTAAGTGGCCTTACATAGCGACCTTTTTCTTTCATATTGTTTTCAGGCATACTGGTCGTATATATTTAAGGTCCTCCTAGAAAAGCACCACAGCAGTGGTCTTTGTTAATCTGATAAGAACTCCTTCTTCATGAATATGCTTGTCCTTCTCTAATAACAGGTTGCTATCTATCAGCGTGATTTTACTGAAGTAAAAAAACAGGCATATGCCTGCTAACGTATTCAAATTCCCCAATAAAAACACACCACCACCGGCATTTGCCTGCTCATGCCGGTTTTTCCCCCTGGATTTTAGACGCCTTTTATCTTTCAAAACCAAGGATAATAGCGGTTGAAACCGGCTACGAAAAGCCGTCTATCTTCAGTATAAACATGCACGGTTCCAGCTCGGCGCGTTTGCCGGTGGAAAAGCGGAAGTGGGCACGATGCACGATCACCTGACAATTAAATGGCCTTTGCGTAGCAAGTTTGTAAACCCAAAGGTCAAGAAAAGGTCACTAGGGGTCAAAATGTAAATTTTTACTCCATTCACTCAAAATACTACTTGTCCAAGAGGAAAATGACTGATGAATGTCAGAATTGGTCAAAAGATTCCTCGTATCAATGTTCATATAGGGTGTTCCTCCATTAAAAGTGACATGTCACACGGGGTCGCTAGAGGTCATTGAACTAAAAGGGTGTAAATCTGAAGACATGCTCCAATTTTGACCGGACTACTTTTTCCTTATGCGCATTGATAAGCCAAGAAAAAAAGTCAATCATAAGTTTGGGGTCAAAGGTCAAGAAAAGGTCACTAGGGGTCAAAATGTAAATTTTCATTCCATTCACTCAAAATGCTACTTGTCCAAGAGGAAATGACTGATGATTGTCACAATTGGTCAAAAGATTCCTTGAATCAATGGTCACGTAGGTTGCTCCTGCACTAAAAGTGACATGTCACACTGGGTCACTAGGGGTCATTGACCTATACAGGGATAAATTGAAGACATTCTCCGATTCTAACCGGACTTGCGCATTGATAAGCCAAGAAAAAAGTCAATCATAAGATTGGGGTCAAAGGTCAAGAAAAGGTCACTAGGGGTCAAAATGTAAATTTTCATTCCATTCACTCAAAATGCTACTTGTCCGAGAGGAAATGACTCATGATTGTCACAATTGGTCAAAAGATTCCTTGAATCAATGATCATGTATGTAGGTTGCTCCTACACTAAAAGTGACATGTCACACGGGGTCACTAGGGGTCATTGACATAAATACAGCTCTAAGTAAAATTGAAGACATGCTCTGATTTTGAAGAAGAGGTCACTAGAGATCATTTTCTCTTAAAAATCAAGGTGGCCTGGTCTTAGACCAGAGCAAGATCTAGTATTTATTATGATGCCAAAACACCAAGGTAATACACAAATGTTCTTTTTCCGCAACTGAGTTGTGATGGATGGTATTTTCACTGGGAATGTTAGTACTTTTTCACTATTTTCTAGAAACACTATATTGCCAAATGTTGTGAATTTCTACAGAAAAAACTACATGTTCAATTTCTACAAACAAGGTGTCATATAAAAGGTAATGAAGTTTAAAATATTCTCTCGTAAGTTTTTCCCAATTTAGTGTTTCTAGACTTATTCACAACCTTTTGAAAATTTCCTTAAAATCAAAATTGAAACAAATATTGTTTTCAAAAAGTAAATACTGTATCTGAGAAACTCACGAGAGAATTTAGATAATATGCTTTTAAGTTATTCCCAAAGTGTCATGGCCATAGCACTCAGTGATACTGATGTGTTGGAGGCTGCGCCCACAATTTTGAGACAAACTGGGATTTGTACATTTTTACAATTGTATTACATGTATGAACTTATGTGTAAGTATTTAGAAAAATCAGCCCTCTTTGTACTTAACAAAAAACATCAATTCAAATATTCTGATCTACGGCTTAGGCTTATGAAAGTTGATTCCATGTTTCCCGTAACCCGCCCGCGTTTGGTTTTTTCGACCGCGTTATGAAGCCAAAATAGCGAAATCATTCATTATTTGATTTTTTCCATTTTTTCCGTTTTTGAGATATTGTTGAAGTTTTTCGGTGTTTTCCTTAATTTCCTTCATTGAACATCGCATTTTGTTTACATTCTGAATCAATTGGAACCTAAAAATAGAAATCGACTTCGATGATCACCTACAGCATTGGTGAAATGGTCGTTATTTTGTAAATAATACACTGCTGCAAAATAATGAATAATGAAAAAGTTACCTCATTATGGTTTGAACCAAATGTTACGGGAAACATGGAATCAACTTTCATTAGCCTTAGACAAGAATTGTGGGGAGCATAGGGATTTCTGGTCCTGGTCTAGGCTGACACAGGGAGTTATACCAAAATGTTCTTTGAAGTTGGTAGAATGAAAACCTATTACTGGACATCCTTGCCAAATAGGGTAGAAGACTAGAAGTTCACATGTGTTTCAATGTGTTTCAAAACCATGTGTGCTCCCCAGCTATTAAGCTCTATATACAGTCATAATATAAATATGCTTGGCATAAGGCAAAAAAAAAAGAATTGACTTGCCCTTTCAGGGCCAGAGTCTGGGTTGGACGGTCGGATTTAAAAAAGAAAAAATTAAACAAGCAGATACAGTACTACTCAAAAACACGTTTGCATCTTTCTTTATTGTTATGTGCTTCTTTCATTTTTTTAAACTTTTTTTTTACTTTGAAAAAATAAAAAAATAGCGACCCTAGATTTCCGAAAATTCGGGTCGGTCGGAAAAGGCAAGTCAACTTTTTCTTTTTGGCCTAAAGGCTGATTTTGTGAGTGGCAACAGCAAAAATGATCATTATTAATGTTCATCTTGAATTCTGAAGTAAATTAAATAGAAAATAATTATTCAACAACTACTGCATATCCCTAGCTTTTACACATCTACAACAAGGCTCAAGATAAGCGGGCGCTGGGCGATTTTTACCCCTCGGTCCTCCTGCCATAGCGCCCGGTAATGCTGAAAAATAAACAACCGAGCGCTGATATTTAGTCCAAACCAGCGCCCGTTGACAATCGGGAAGCTTGCCCAAAACATCGAATTTCGATTTGACAATACGATTTAATAAAATGTTAGCTCCCGGTAGACTGGAAGTAGCTCCTGGTTCTCAATAAATCCCATGATCCGGGCGCTACTTTGGAAAAAAGTAGCTCCTGGTAAAAAAACTGTTATCTTGAGCCTTGATCTACAAGTATATGATTTTCTTAAATTGTTATTGCAGGGTCCGCTGAGAAGTTCACGAGTCGAGGAGTTCTTAGTTTTAAATCCTTCAAACATGGAGTTGGATCATTCACACAAACTAGCGCCCTCACAGCAGGAGAGAAACGCAAATTAAAGGTCAGTGTTGGCAGAATATTATAGTCCCAAATAGTGTTGTTTTTGTTATGGAAGGTTTGAGGTTAAAACTACGTCAATGTGATATCTGGTTAAGTAGAGGAAAGTTCTACAATCTTGTAAATAAATCCCTGGAACGCTTTACACGTTTTTATCATTATGTGCAGAATTTGTTTGCTGATCTTCAAATGATGTTTATTTTGTTAAACTGTGAATACAACATTTTAGACAACAATTTCCCCTTCCCCACACCCCCATCAATCATGTTGGGACACCTTGAACAACTGCTGAAGACAAATTTTAAGTATGTACATGGATAATTGTTATATTGATTGTATTTTTTAGCATATGTCTTGTTGTAGTTTTAAAGATTTTTTGTAGTTTTTAAAATCTTTCTGTGCAGCGCCTTGAGGCTGTTTACATCGTAAGGCGCTTTTTAAGTCCCATGTATTATTATTATTAGCATTCCTCAACATTGCACGGGGAATGGGGGTGATAGATTACCATTGTTAATGAGTGAGCGTTCCAAGACTTTTTTCCAGGATTGTCTGGACAAAGTGCAAAAAAAATCATCTGAATTGGATTTTTCTCTCATAACTCAAAAACGGAATGTCGGATGAACTTCATATTACATAGGAAGTTAGATCCTACCATAGGCGTTAGAGCTAATATGTGACCAGTCGCGTCAAAAAGGACATGTTGTCGGCAAATGTAGTTTTGAGATAGAGGCCAGTATATTTGGTGAAATATAAAGAAAATAATAGAACAACTTTGGCTTCCTCAAATTATATCTTTTGATTACAAAGTTGTTACCTTCAACATGGTATCATCTCAAAGCTTAAATTGTGCTTTTTCAAGTGATACCAGTAACTCAGATTTGACTCGGGCCACCAACATGTCCATTATGACGCGACGGGTCACATATTGTCTTAATAAAAAAGCCAATGATTTATTTAGGGTACGGTCACTGTAAACAATCCCCTATGGCAATTTACATACATTAGACATCCGTATACCTATTTTGTTAGTATGTTCTAAATCGTGTGACATGGAACTGCATGCATGTTGCTGAGATTATATACCTTCTTAACTTATTTTTTTATTAATAGATAAATGTGTTACAAATAATTTATAACAAAAAATAAAACATAAGTAAGCCACCAGTAGGATTCGAACCCACTACCGTCCCTTAAAAGCAATTATCCAACGGCTTATCCATTAGACCACATCGCCGCAGCTCGAAAATCAATTGACTTGTTTTGTATTTCATAGTAGTACCAGACAAAAGTTTAATATAGTATTATAGAATTTGTGACATAAGCATCATTGTGTTAACTATATCAACTCTGACATGTTAAAAGCTATACCTTTTAACCATATCCGCGGGTTTTAAGTATTTCCGTTTCTAAATACATATATAAAAATAAAATTCAGAGTTTTACTTGAATCAGTATCGATAAAGTGCTCTATAGATATATAAAAATTCAAAGGTATAGACTCTCCGGAATATTATCGCTACGTGACGAAAGAAGACATTTTATCTACGATATTTATTTATATATATAAAAATAAATTGATATTGACTTGGTTTTGGTAAGGGTGTTGCTATAGTTATAGTACGAGGCAGTTACTGGTATAACTTTATAATAATAAAAGACAGTCTTATGAAATAGTCCACAATTGTAGCTTTGAATCTCCGCTACAAATTTATAGAGAATTGGTTGTACTTTTCTAGAGATACAGTAAAAACAGAATGTTCAGTGTGACAGAAACGGACGCAAAACAGAAAAATATCCCCTACAAGTGCTGGTCATTACCTACTGATCATTTGGCCAATTCTAATAGACAAATTGCACCTATCGGTCAAATATAAAAGTTTTCTCTCTTTGAAAGACTTAATATAAAACAAGATAAATGACTGATTTGTAAGGAAAAACATTCCCTCTCTTTGGCCAGAACCAGACCAGGACTGCAAAAGGTATTATTTGCTTTACATAAGAACTAACAGATTGTCAATATGTTGGACTAATAAATACACACTACACAGCAGCCTTAATGATTTTCATGCATCACATAGCATTTTGGCCTGTAACCATTTTTAAACATGGAACCACCTAGACACATCATGTGTCCTCGGCATGTTAGTCATACACCAGTGAGCCGCACAGCGCCGAGAACACATGAATTTAGCAAAATCCTCCTGTATAAATAACTAGGGGAATTCCTGTTGAAAAGAGATCATTTCCAATTCACTACACATCTGTATAAGGCTATTATAAGATCATTGCAACCAGCCAGATCCGCGGCATGTAATAATATTGCTGGTGACTTTATCAGGGCTCATATGGCTGTTTTTTGTCCTGCAGCATTCATAGTTTACCTCGCCAGATCTGAACAAAAGAAAATCTATTATATTTTGTAGTATTATGGGATAAATGGGGGTATGGGGTCAGGGGTTCAGACCCAGCTAAGGGGGTCGGGGGTCAGATAACCCCAATACAATTAATGTCTTAGTTGACCTTAAGACATGTGATTTTTCCGGAAATTTCCGGAATTCCGGAAATTAGGCCATAAAAAAAAAATCCGGATTTTTGGAAGAAGGAAAAAAAAAATTATATATATATTTTTTTCTTCTTCCGGAATCGGATGATGATATTTCAGCATAAAAAGAGTCAAACATGTTTTTTTAGGGGGGTGATACTCTATATCCTATTCTCCAGACAAGCCCCTATAAAATTTTGACACCGTGAGGTGCCAGAGCTCCGCTCGCTACGCTTCGCCCTTCGCAATTTTTCAGGAAATCTCTCAATCACATCTCTGTTAAGTAAGTTTTGGGGTCAAACCTTCTGTACTTAATGGGTTGAAATAATGTGTGATAGGCTCCCAGACTATCTATTTCATCTGTCACCAATTGAACAGGTGTAAGCTACAAACATGGGGGGGAGGGGGGGGGGGGGGGGGAGTGAAGTCTTGGAATAGTACACTACACTTACTTGTTAGCAACAGAAAACTATCATGTCCTCAGCATTTATTCAAGGTGTCCCAACATTCACTGATTGGTGGGGAAGGTAAAATTGTTGTTTCAGATGTCATCTTCAGCTCACAACAAAATTAACATCATTCAAAGATCAGAAGAAGTTTTTTGAACTTTCCAAAATTTCACAAAATGTTTTATTCAATTTCATCACCATATTTGGAATCACCTTGAAAAATGCATTAAAAAAATTACAAACATGCCTATTGGTTCAGTAATTCTTGAGATAGACTTAGATAGTTGGGAAAGGCTTTTGAAACATCTGTTTTGTATTATAGTAAAACTAATAGCCGTGTGGAAAGTGTTAATGCAAAAGTAAAAAACCTGTTATTAGGCACAAAAAAAGTTTGTTTCCAGTAGTTGGCCTGAAAACCAAGATGCGAGATGCTTTTTTTTAATTTTATTTTTTATATTTTTGAGGGGGGAGAAGTGTGGTGGGATGACTTTCCATAGACAATTTTTGCAATTTACCATACGCTGCGAACCCTGAAGACACAAATAATCACAGCCACTACTTCTATGCCCTGTATTATAGTTAAAAACTGGGCTTCCCAGAGCAGTCAGATTCAATTGTTTGTGCAAAATTTGAATCTTTTCTACAGTAGGGGAGAGTGGGGTATGTTGGAACGCGAGGTTAGTTGAAACATTGAGATTTTCCTAAAAACCAACAATTAATTTCTAGAAACACTGCCATCAGGTGGTGTGCAAAAGCAACCCCCACATACCACATTGCCTACAGCACATGGGTGTCAGTCTTCTTGGAGTTAGAAAAGAAAATTCAATTTTTCAACTTTTTTTAAATTTTTTGACATTAAGAAATTTGGTATTGTATTATCTCTATGATGTTTGTAGATTCATGTGGCTATATTTTTAGTATGTTAGGCTCTTATACTAAGCTACAAAATAAGGCTAAATAGGTTTGCAGTTGTATGCCATGTTTTGCACAATAAGCTTAAACATCTGCCATGTTCCAACCAACCCCATGCATGGGGTTAGTTGAAACAGCTGAAATAATTTTTTCAAAGTGGATTATTTTAATAAACATAAACAAGTCTTAGAATGTTATATGCTGTATTTGTAACACACATATGTATGCTTGAACTGATATAGTTATTGAATCCTGAATCAATTTTAATTGCGTTATAGAGTCATTTTTCTGAAAAATGTTCCAACCAACCCCACTCTCCCCTAATTTGTATTTAAATCGCTTTTGCGATTCTATTTTTTCAAAAATGGGAATACAAAAAATGAAATGCAGTAATGTACGTCGCCGAAACGAAATGCGCGTGGCCTACTGGAAAGAAACTTGGGGTTTTTTTACGCCTTATAGGCGGACAGCCATCTCAGGTGCTTTTTTGTCCCCTCTTATCAAAATTTCCTTATAAAATATAGGTACAAATTTCATAAGTTTTTAAAATTTTAAAGAATGTAATAAATTTTCGAACAGTATCCAAAGTGGTGTTTTTTTTAAATCAAAGAATATTATAACAAACCCCATTTTCAATAAATATGGTTTAGTTCAGCTTGTATCAGCACCTGTTATTTGGTAGTACTAAGAACTTTAAATTGAATTTATCAATCTCCTTATAACATTTACGTTACAGGAATTGGCCAAAAGTGATGGTTTATACAGAATAAGAGTATCCACAAAGATAGGAGAGGAGTTGCCAACGACAACGGGGTCTGTAAGCTATGTATCAACTTTTACAAAAGCAGTAAGTAGTATATATTAGCATTACAATTAATCTGTAGAATTGAAATTAACCCCCTGAGAACTACCGGCCGATTGGTTAAAAAGATGGATACATCATTTATTGCACCAATGCGAGACATTGTTAGAATAATTGTATCCCTGATAAAAGATGGGAGTGAAACATTTTACAAGCTGCATTTGAATTGGCTATTCATATGAGTACATCTTGTAATAAACCAATCAGAACCACTGTAAGATAGACAGGTAGACCCCAGGGGGTTAAAGATGAGTGACCCAATCAAATTCATATTTTTCTACCAACAACTTGAGGATTTGGTATTACAGTAAATGTTAGGCAATTAGAGATGATAGTACTAAACCAAACCAACTATTTTGGGGTGTATTTTAGGGTCACATTTTAGATGTTAAATGTTCCTATGGCTTGATATTCAAGTAAAAGGTAGAGCTGGTTGAGTACAACAACAAAGTATTTTACTGGAGGTGAATCGGGTGTACAGTTCCACAGATATTTATACCATTTGAAGTCATTTTGAATTATTTTGTTTTGTTTTTAGGCCAACAGAGGGCAGTCTTTTATTCATTTTTTATTTTTTAAACTCCCTAGGTAAAATTTTCTATACAAATTTAGTTTTTTGTTTTTACTCTTAATTGTTATTGAAAACTCCAGTAGATTCTATAGACCAAAAAGTGCCAACAAATATGATTTTTTACCAAAAATGGTTATTTTCACGATTTTGGAGGTAAAAAATCACATTTTTAAAGCACTTTTTGGTCAATAATTCAAAAAATAATAACGATTTTCAAAACAAACAAAAAAACCATTCCTAGGGAATTGTATGAGGAATATAATAAATCTAGTATGACAAAATTTGACAAAATATATTTTGAGTTATCTTTGCAGAACCTAAAATGGGTCAAAAAACGTGTTTTTTATAATTTTCTCCAAAATGGTCAATTTCATGATCATGGTTGGATTTATTTCCTGCAAAAAAAATGTATACTTCTATCTAGATTAAATGAATAATGAAGAAGTTACGGCAGTTTTACGGAGGCTATGCGAAGGTGCACATCCCCTTAAGGGAACCGGTGATATTTTGGACATGCAACTTATATATCTCTTTTATTTTCATTACAGTGTTCCTTGGTAGAATCCAGACTCTCTGATGAGATCACAATACATCTAGACCAAGCTGGTGTTGTACTAGGTGTAGCCATAGTTCCGCTTACAGGAACTTGTGAAAAAATTGATGTAGAATCTTCATCTTTAAATTATTTCAACACAACAGTATCACTATCTACAACAGTGCCTGGTCCTGTGTAAGTATTAAAATGAAGTATAAATCATGACGTTTTGGCATTACCAGCCTGGTTTTAGAACTTCTAAACTATTTAACAGTTAACCCCCTGAGCACAACCTACTTTATTACAGTGTCTCTGATTGGCTCGTTACAGGATATAATGTGATATTCCCTGTGAGTAACCAATCAAAAAAGTACTGTTATTGTTATGGTATCTCTGATTGGCTCAATGTATGGTATAACACTCTTTGTAACCAATCAAAAATGTACTAAGATGCCGATATATAGGCAGGTAGTGCTCGGGGGGGGGGGGGGGGGGGGGGGGGTAAATAAAAGCGAGGAAGATAACTACCTCAAGTTAGTTCTACAACTCAAACAATCATAACAAGCCTCGACTCATATCCCAACTTAAAAAGCAAGGACATGAGCCGGTGCGGGGCTCAAACCTGTGACCTTTCGAACAGTAATCGAATACTCTAACCACTGAGCTAATCGGCGGTCTCCAATAAACATAGTATACTGTGTGTCATAAGTGATAACCCCCCCCCCCCCCCCCCCTCTAAATTACAAGTGTAAACGATTATTTAGAAAGGTATAAACGTACCAATACTTTAGTTTTGTGATGAGTCTGAACTGAAGTTGTTGGCACCATCATGATCAAACACTTCTTGCACTCTTTGTACCCACTGTACGTCGACAAGCGCCCTCAATGTCGATTATGGAATATTTTCCATTATCGAAGAACATGGTTTTGAAGTGGGTCACGTGTCGTACAGATAGGGAGGCTCGTAAAGTGTTTGCAAATGCAGAGTATGCTTATTTGGGTACCATGGTATAGCTAGAAGTCCCATCTTTCCATACATACCAAAATAAGTACAAACATCACATGCATGACATCACAATGACGTCACTAAACATGGCCGACCTCAAATTCCCGCCGTATTCGCAGTGAGGCACAGGTACCTTTAAATTTCACATCTTCAGTAAAACAGCGATAAAATTCTGAAAACCTAATCAATTTGGATGGTCTAAACGCTGAGATACATCTAATACATGTGGGCTACCATATTAGATGTATGGTAGAGCTGTGCACAACATCTTCTCTCCAAAAATGATGATAATCGGCAGTACCAGGGGGGAGGGGGTAATCACTTATGACACACCGTATACAAACCAGATAGTAGTAATATAGAGCAGTCAAGGATTCTAATTAACAAACAATACAACAACACACGGTATGTTAGATCATTAAAGATGCTTACCGGCAACCCTAACATTATTAATCATACAAACACCACATCCGAAGATGAGAAGGGTTACGCATCAAATACCAACATATAGAGGAACTTAAACAATAATGATTAATAATAATAATAATATTTATTTCTTATATAGCGCAATCACATCAAAAATAACTCAAGGCGCTTGATAAAGATAAATTAAAAGCATAAAGCACGGGAGCAATATATAGATAAACAATATTAAAATACACTCTACCGATAACAACAAGATAAAATACTGTATGAATATTGCACAGTTAAGTCTAAATAAGAAGAGCAAGAACAGACAACAGGGATAAATGTGAAACAATAGGGAACTGTAAAACAATAGGGACTTAAACAATGTTAATAAATAACAACGAGGCAGATAACTACCTCAAGTTCCACAACTCAAACAAACATAATAAGCCTCGACTCAAAAAGCAAGGACATGAGCTGTTATATATTATTTAATACATACAAATATTCCTGACATTTGATTGGTGGATACTACATCATGTGACATCCCTACTATTTCACTGGAGGGAGAAAAAAATCCCATAAAAAAGTACTATTTCCCTGTGATGAGGATCTGCGAGGGAAATATAATCTTTTACTGTTTCCCTGGCTCGCGATCGCGGTAATTGACCTTGACTTGATTGATACATTAAGTAGGCCCCCTGCCATGACAAACCACTATCTTTCCTCCTTTGTTCCACAAGCAATTGCTTTTCATAATTCACATTATAAATGGGGGGGGGGGGGGGGGGGATATTTAAGTTGGGGGTCTTGTTTTGTATATATATTATTGTGTGTATTGTGTTTATGTATGAGCACTCTCATGAGTTGAATTTCCCTGTTTGGGATTAATAAAGTTTAAATGAATGAATGAATGAATAGGCTAGGTCTTTTATATAAATATTTTGATGTTCTTAAACAAATATTTACTGCTCTATATTCAGGAAATGGTGCAAAATAGGTCCACTGGGTAACTGGAAACCAGGGGCCTACTATTTTCCCCCTGACCTTTGGTCTCGGGGAAAATAGTAGGCCACGGTCTCCAGTCACCTCGAAGACGGAGCTAATTTGCACCATTTCCCTCATAAACAGTAAATATTTGTATAATAGTTGCCTTAAAATTGTTGGCTGGTTTGAGAGGTGTGATGAGCGTCGACGTATCCAAGTGTGTGAGTGGTGAAAATCGCTATTGTTATATACCGCACACTTACATTGCATTTATAAATACATGTCGTAGGATGTTGCATAAAATTGGTCAACTGTCAAATGGTCGGTTGTTGAATTTTGTTATTTCACCGATTTTAAGTACGATTTTACGATGTGCAGCCATGGCATGGCTGACATTCCCCCGACAACCCTATTGTGTTACGGTTGTCTACATTCCTAAGACCTAAGAACTCAAAACTAAGACCCTCTTCAAAATCCAGACCACCAAACTAATACTCTCTCAATAATTGATTTGGTT
The DNA here is from genome assembly GCA_035610835.1 of Ophiura sarsii. NCBI lineage: Eukaryota > Metazoa > Echinodermata > Ophiuroidea > Amphilepidida > Ophiuridae > Ophiura > Ophiura sarsii. The sequence continues at coordinate 16,030,755 of CM069459.1, read as the reverse complement.
ACCAATAAAAGGAGGGTTTTTAGTTTTGTAGTTGAGGGGGGGGGGGGGGGGGGGGGGGGTCTAACTACAAAACTAAGACCTTCTCAAAAATTATTTAGAGCCATCACATTTGATGTTGAGGGTCTTAGTTTTGTAGTTTTGTAGTTAGACCCACCCCCCCCCCCCCCCCCCCCCCCCCCCCCGAACTACAAAACTAAGACCATCATTTTATTAGCGCCAAAATCAATTCCGGATTTTTGGAAGAAGGAAAGAAGAAAAAAAAAGAAAAAAAAAATATATATATATATTTTTTTTCATTTCCGGAATCGGATGAGCATAAAAAGAGTCAAACATGTTTTTTTAGGGGGTGATACTCTATATCCTATTCTCCAGACAAGCCCCTATAAAATGTTGACACCGCGTGCAAATGCTTGGGCCATCTGGCCAAGCTCGCATAAAAAGTTCAGGAAATTGATCAATCACCCACTTGCATCCCTGTTGTGTGAATGCCAGTGCATGGCACAAAAAACCCCATCTATAGTATGATCAGCTCCAAATTGGTGAAGCCCTCCTTACAGCCAGGGCATGAATTAATCGAAGGCATCAAAGGCCATTAGCCTTCGATGACCCACCTAGTAGCCTTGGTGCCCTCATTTTCTGGCTGTTTTTACTCCATTCAAAAGTACATAATGGCCTTGGATAAAGTTGGTGCCCCTTTCAAATTGCCTTAAATGCCTGCCCTTTTCATTTCTTATTTCAAGGCCTGCTTACAGCAGCAAATGAATACGGAAGAACGTGGGCGCGCATGAAGGCAACGGCGCACTGTGCATCATATGCATGCTTACCTCCAGAACCGTGTGCGTGTCACCATAATTGTGCGCGTACACCTGGATAACTTTTGCGCATGGAGAGATAAAAACTGAATATATCTCGCCAATTTGGAGCTGATTGTACTATAAACTATGATCATTGTTTTTAATTACAGGCCTGATACACAAGCCTACGTGCAGAAAATCGAAGAAGAGAAAATCGCCAAAGTAAAAGGCACCCAGACAGACAACAGATCGTTCTTTTCTAAATACGTAAGTATTGATACAAAGGTTGATGCATTCAGTGGTGTAACAATGGTCCTATTGCGTAAAAGTTAACACTTCCTGCGCGGCAGGCGTCTGCAAACAGCATTACACAATTTACAAAATGTTTCAAAAATGTTAAAATTGTTAAATGTAATTATCATATTTGGAATCACCACAAAAAAGCATTAACATAAGTACAAACATGCCTAGTATTGGTTCAGTAATCCTTGAGATAGACCTTGAAAGGTTTCTGAAAAATCTTATTTTGTATTTGGTAAAAGCAATAGCTGCGTTATAAGTGTTAAGATTAATCATACATGTAAGTGATTATTAAAGGTGAATGTTCTAATCACTTTTGCTTATTTTGCCTATCAACATATTTTGATATCAGAAGAAACCCCATATTTTGTTCATTATTTCTGTAAAATGTTTGGCGCAAGACAGGCCTCGAAATAAGGGGGGCCCTCGGGTCAAAAGCCGCAAAAGTCGCAGAGGACCCCGCGATATTTCTATCGTGCGGGTCTGTATGACCCGTACATGTATCATGCCAAACACAGTGCACAAAGGGGTTTGGTGAGCAGTTTACACCATTTCTTCTGAACGGAAGTAATTGTCGACGGCAATATGTACCGCAAAAACATAAGTTCTGATGTTCACAACAATTATAAAGCTTCACAGTGCAGGTGTAAATTTTGTTTTGGCTTAAATCGTCGCACATGGTGGATGCGGCCACCCAGAAATTACACAAGTTAAGTGGCCCATCAAAGTACTTTTGTGTGTCGACTCTTACAGTGTGTTGTTTCAATGGTCTCCTCATTTCTCTATTTTTCATAGCATATAGGAAGTGTAAGGGGTCGTCCAAGATTATCGCCATTTTCACTTACGTACAGAGCGTACGTAACTTTTTACCCCCCTCCCCTTCGAGTTATGTACGCAATAAATGGCGAAATTTTATTTTATTTTGCACTTTTTTTTATATTTTTTAAATCCAGCCTCTCAAGATCGCCATTTAAGTTACGTACGGTTGGGGTATATTTCGACCCCCTCTTACGTACGCTTTGTACGTAACTGAAAATGGCGAAAATTATGGACGACCCCTAATACTAATGTGTAGAAACGGATAAAATGAGCATGTTGTCAACAAATCCGGGCTACAAGTAAATAAAATTGTGATATGAAAACTATTAATCGACAATGTGACCAACCCACCTAGATAGAAATAAAAATCTTCTTGAATAGTGCGTCTAAATCCATGAATCCCAGTGCAAATATTCCTTGCAACCCATTTCTATGTGTTGTATAAGATTCCGTGTGGTACGGACCACACAAGTGTTTCATTCATGCTGCAACAAAAAATTATATTTATATCGATGACGATTGTGTATTTTGTCATGTAACTAGGGAGTGACAGCTTCTTGGAAAGAAAGTTCGCTACCGGATGAACGCAGCCCTCAAATTAACCGAAGGCACTGAAGGCAATTGCCGTCGGTGCCACCTAGTTGCCTCGATGCCCTCAACTTCTGGCTGTTTTTACTCCATTAAAAAGTACATAATTGCCTTAATGCCCTTTTCAAATTGTCTGAAATTGCATTGCCCTTTCCATTTCTTAATTTGAGGGCTGCAAACGTGTATAAGTTTATACCCCTTTTACTAAGAGACATGAATCTTTAAATCCATTTATATAATACACTATGTGACACGGTTATTTAATGCACACAGAATGTATACAGTTCTGTTTGTCCTTGAACTTTAGGGCGTGGTTATGTCATTTCCCTTACCCCAAAAATATTTGTACAATGTTAGTCCCGATTCTCTGGAGAATCGAGAGTTTAGTTAGTGCAACAAAGGGCTATCTGCATTTTTGGCCAAAATGTGATTTTGGTATCAAAATGATCCGCACAAGATCAGGAACCTAATTTTCCTAATGATTTATAATGCACAACGTTCTATTGTAACATTTATCTCTATTAACTTGTCAAAACCAATAGGTGACAATGATGGGTACAAATATTTAATTCACTTTTTCTCAAAATGGCTGAAATGCAGATTGCCCTTTGTTGCACTAAACCCTCGAATGACAACATTAAAACTCATACAAGTAGAATAAATGATTTATTTTGATTTGAGCTATTTAAAGTGTTTGGAGAAAATACTGAATTGGTTAATTATTATATTTGATGGACCAAAGGGAGGCGGTGTATAACAAATTGAAACCAAAAGCGTTTATGGTAAGTTGCACTGTAGCACATGTTTTATACATTAACCCTAAATATTCAACTAATTTTTGTTTGTTTGTTTTCATTTCGCTTCTCCAGTGGATGTATATAGTACCCATCATGCTCTTTGTTATGCTGTCAAGTGGAGGAGGTGGAGGTGGGGGAAGTTGAGTAATTAAACAGCCATAATCAAAACCATCAGTGATATGCACAAGAAAGGACTGCCCAGGCATAGCATTAAAATGGAGAAGCTAACCCCCAAGAACTACTTGCCGATTGATTATAAAGATGGATTCATCATAGACCATTAGAAGACCTGCTAAGAGTAAAAGCAAGATATACCAACAGGGTGTGGGGGAAACAGGTAATAACCAGGGAGGACAACGTGATAAAACAGTTAAATAACAAAACAAAAAAACAGAAATGCACTGGGACAAGCAATGAAAATTGCTGTGCAATAAAACAACAAAAGATATATCTGAGACTACTCAGGATATATGGTAACAATAAATAAAGACCGACGTTTCAAGTGGATATACCACCCTTCATCGGGGACAAAATATAAAAAACAAAAGTGTTAAGAACTATAAATAAGATAATGAACTAGACAAGTCCACCACTGTAAATATAGCACAATGCCAGTAATAGATGTTGACTACTAGGCATCCAAGTTAACACTGTTAACTTGGATGCCTAGTAGTCAACATCTATTGATGTTTGGTTTTTTTAATCTGTTTTATCGCGTTATTCTCCCTTGTTATTACCTTTTTCCCCACACCCTGTTGGTATATCTTGCTTTTACTCTTAGCATTTTTATATTTTCAAGATATCCTCTTGTATCAGTTTTCTGATCCTTGGTGTGTTTTGTTCCTGGTTCCGTTGGATTCATCTTTTTACATTTTATACATTAGAAGACCATCGTAAGAAAGATTGTATCTATAATTTAGAGATGGTTGAGACATTCAGATGCTTTATTCTGATTGGCTATTCAATCAGTTTGTCATGAAATTATTAACCAATCAGAAAAATTGTAATTAAATGATGAGGCAGGTGGTGGTCTTGTTGCCAATGCTGCCATGTATGGCACTCCCAACATACTTCATTTATCTATCCCTGTGGAGTGATGTCAGAGTGTATTCCAATGATAGGGCCTCATTATCATGTGGTGTGTGATAAGGTTTATCGCGAATCGAAAAAAAGCCATTGATTATCCTTTTCTGTTGCCTTGTGGGATCGCAAAAGGGCTGGCGATAAGGCTTATTGTTATGGGCTTGCGTAAGTACACAGGCAATCAACGATGAATCTGACACACAATCGTAAATGCTGCACCGATCACTAGAATACGCTCTGACGTCACTGAACAGGGCAAGATGAACAAAGTATAGTGATGGCTCAGCTGATATGTGATTAAATGATGTGGTGGTCTTGTTGCCAATGCTGCCACGTATGGCACTCCCAACATACTTCATTTATCTAACTCTGTGCAGCAGTGATGTCAGAGTGTATTCCAATGATAGCGCCTCATTATGTGTGTGAATCATTGTAATGTACATTTGTATGTACTCAGACAATCAACGATGAATCTAACACACAAGCGTAAATGCTGCGCCGATCACTAGAATACACTCTGACGTCACTGCACAGGGCAAGATGAACAAGTATAGTGACGGCTCAGCTGATATGTGATTAAATTATGAGGCAGATGGTGGTCTTGTTGCCAATGCTGCCATGTATGGCACTCCCAACATACTTCATTCATCTATCCCTGTGCAGTGATGTCAGAGAGTATTTCAATAATAGCGCCTCATTATATGAATGAATCATTGTAATGTACATTTGTAAGTACCCAGGCAATCAATGATGAATCTAACACACAAGTATAAATGCTGTGGCGATCACTAGAATACACTGTGATGTCACTGCACAGAGCAAGATGAACAAGTTTAGTGAAGGCTAAGCTGTGATATGTGATGCAGCCTATCAAAAAGGGCGACTTTGCAGGTGAAGTCAATTTTGAGTTTATTGTGTGTGCTCTCAGCATTTTCTAGGCTTTAAAATTACACCAAATTTATCAAAATTAATCAAGACATTCAGATTTTCATATTGTAGGGGCGAGAAATAAAAGGGAACTGACAAGACTTTACCGACTAGCGAAAAAATTGCACTTTTACACTTACGTTGCCATGATTGAGGTACATTTTGGCTGTAAACAATCACACACACATGTAGCTTGCAAAAGATGCTATCTTTGTACTAATTTAACCGTCATAATTACATAATTCCCCAATGAACCGACAGTGCCAATGTCAACCGACAGACTCAAAATATGGATGGGCAATTGCCCCCCCCCCCCCCCCCCTCCCATGGCTACGCCACTGAACCCAGTCTTGAAAATGACAATCGGTCTATATATGAGACTTAACCCACTTCATAATCAGTCAATTTTTCAGGAATGGAATAAAGCAGTACATATCCCAAAAAGTAATCAGTTAATATCAGTCTGAATTTGCAAGAGACTAAGTTGGATATATCGGCTGCCTTCACTATCAATGCTTATTAGTGCTGGGACGTTTATAATGGAAAATCCACTAAAACGTTTACTAAATTCATTACACATTTACACTTTGTGTCCACCATCGTGTGGCGTCAGCAGTTTATGAAGTCGGGGAGTAATTCTGTTATACCCTTCACAGAGGTATTCATAGTGCATGATTTTTAAGAACGACGCATACTTCCGACGTAGGTGTGTAGGGTATAACAGAATTATGCCGAAGTCGGTATTTGCGTTTATCGTGCGATCATTGGGATTTTCAACTGTTTTAGTTAGCTTAGAAATAGAACATCACCAATTAAAAAACAATTGTTCATGTTCCATATGATATTTGTATTGTACAATGTGTCAGGAAAACTTGATTTAATATGAACGATTTATTCTGCCAAGAATTGGATTTTACTCGAGGCACAAAATTCACCAGTTGTGTAGCTCTGGAACAAAGGTTTGTTTACTTCTTTCGTAGGCCTTACATTTGATCAACGTTTACTCGGTTAAACGCCCGAATATCAAGCTTGTTTAAATTAAACGATAACTCCCAGCACTAATGGATTTACAGGTTTAAACCTGAATTGATTTTTCCTTGTCCAATTGTCTACACTTTGGTTTTAATTGGAGCCAGATTTCACACATTTGTTTCAGTTTTTGTTTTGTCAATTCTCATGCTTGAATAAGCAGACTGTGCACAACATACACACCCCAAGACATGGTGCATTGGCATCGTGGATGGGTCAATGTGAGTGAGTAAAAGTGTGTCCAGGTACATCAAAGTGAGGACAAAATTAAGCACCCCACATTCAAAGTGAGAGCAACTACAGTGCCTGCACATAGCACATACCCTGTACACCCCCAATAGGCAAAGTATGTCAAGTAATACTAAACAAAGCTTACTTTGTCAAAATGTCCTCACTTTATATGGGTTGGGCACACATTTTCCCTTGCTTCCAATGCCAGGGTCAACACAGGAGGTTCTTGATTTAGTTGGTGATGTGTATGTGTCCTTACGAGTGCACAAAGCATGCCATGTTCATGACATCTTTGAATAAGTTTATCAGGATTGTAGATTGTAATATTTAAACATTTATGTTGTACAAATCCAATTTGTTACTCGCATGTTAGACGGTCTCGTCTCTAACATGTGAGTAACAAATTGGATTTGTACAACATCAATTTTTAAACATATTCATGACATGTTCTATCCAAATCAGACAGCATTGGGTGAAGGTGAAAATTGAGGGGGGGAAAGGTCAAAATATCTAGTTACTAGATTAATGGGGAAAGCTTTGGCGTCACCATTATTTATAGTTTTAAATTTTTAAACAATATCTGATTTCAAAACGGAGACCACCAATTGGTTTATTTTGCAAGAATTGCATTTAACTGGAGGTGCAAAATTCAGCAGTTGATCAACTTTGACCCTGGTGGATTCTGTCGAATTCTTATTCAATAAATAAACTCGAATTTCACCCTCATACAGTTTATGTCTGATGTGTATATAACATTTCTCAGTGTGTTCACTTTCCACGCGGCTAAAACATATTTTTTCAGAAACATTTCCCAAATTTCAAAGTCTATCTCAAGAATTACTGAACCAATAATAGGCATGTTTGTACTTATTTTAATGCATATCTTATGGTGATTTCAAATATGGTAATTGAATATAACAATTTTGACATTTTTGAAACATTTTGTGAAATTTTGGAATGTCGTCTGCATGGAAAGTGTTAAGACAGCTATGCTCTGCTCCGATTCAGCAAAAGTTGTCAGCTTTGTCAATGTTGTGTTATGTATGTATGTAGGGGTGTATTATATATATATATATGCAGCGATGGAAATACCCACATGACTTTCCAACCGGGGTTGATAGGAAGGAACTACACACTTTGTAGACTTAAAATATTTCTAACTCTTACATTCCATTTACAAAAGGAAATAAATCAGTTGAAAAAGTGGTCCTAGTGGGAATCAAACCATGAACCTCTGCATTGCAAGGCATATAACTCAACCACTAGACTAGCAAGGGGTGAACTGGACAAGACATGATTTTAATCCCTCTTATTATTACGGAATAAAGCAATACTACTGTTATGATCAGTGCACATAATATTATTAATAGAGCTGCGACACACATGATGGTCAACCCTGGGGTGACAGTCATGTGGGTATTTCCATTACTGCGACAGTCATGTGGGTATTTCCATTACTGCGTATGTATGTAGGGTGTATATAATGTATGTTATTGAAGACAATATGTGACCAGTCATATTAAAAGAGCAACTTTTGTTATTCAGGAATGAAAATCAAGATTTTATTTTCGTGCTGAAGCGCATTTTTGCAAGCTTTAAAATGACACCTCACTTAAAACATTAAGATTTTATGTGAAATATTGGGTGGAAATTCATTTTGATGTGACTGGTCACATACAGGTAAAGAAGCCCTTTATTTTAATCCTAGTCAAAGTACTATGTTGATTTATTGGTGATGATGCATTGAGGCCTCATATAGCTACATATTAACACTTTCCACCCGACTATTAGTTTTACCATTTACAAAACACATTTTTCAAAAAGGCTTTTTTCAATTTTCAAAACTTATCTCAAGAATTACCGAACCAATAATAGACATGCTTGTACTTATTTAAATCCATTTCTCATGGTGATTCCAAATATGGTAATAAAATTCAATAATTTTGACATTTTTGAAACATTTTGTGAAATTTTGGAATGTCGTCTGCAGACGCCTGCCGTGTGGAAAGTGTTAATAATCAGAGCAGTTAGCTTAATGGCCAAGCCAATCACAAATCTCATCTGTTCAGAATTTTGCATCACAATCCCTAAAATTGTGCCTTGCACTTTCTTGCTATTTAAAAAAATGTTTAATGTTTAATTTATGTTAAAAATGTATACCCTAATGAATAACCTAATAAGTAACCTAGGAATAAAAATGTGTTAATTTATTTAATGAAAAACATTACCCTGAGTTAAAAATAAATGCACTTTAAAAAATAGAAAGCCTTGATTGTTTAGTAGAGAAGATATTAACTATCTGGTCTCCCTGAGTGATGCAATAACACTTTGTATTGGATATTGTGTACTAAATACTTATTAAATAAATTATTGTGCAATTGTTCTTGAAAATTAAAAATCAGGGTAAAGGTTGTTAATTAGATAGAACCTGTAAGGCAACAACAACAAAAATTGTTTTTCCAGTGGCTGCACGTATTTCGTTTTGACGACATAAATTTCTGAATTTCATTTTTTTATTCACATTTTTGAAAAAATAACATGAAGTCATCCCACCCCACTTCTCCATCTTGGTTTTCAGACCACCTACCGGAAACAAACTTGTTTTGGTTTTTTTGCCTTACAGCTCAGAAAATATTGCAGATGGATGTTTTTATGAGCCTACAGGGCGAGTAAAAAAAACCTGCTCAACTTTACGGTTTAATTTCTAAAAATCTGTGCAACAATTTCTCAGATTATTTATTTTGTCAGAGGGGCTTATTATTAGCTTTCATAAGAATTTTAGTTGGGGTAAAATTGGTTGCGGAAAACGTGTTTTATGCTCATTTAGATAAAAGTGCACATTTATAAAACCGAACAAGATTTGCGATATTTCTCTAGTAATATTTACTGAATTTCATTATTGAATAACGGTCCACAATCTAGTCTGATCATCACAAAAGCTCGATTGTATCTTTGCTTTTCTGAATTCACGTAATAATGACATTGTTCTGTTATTATTTCGCATTTAATGTATGAAACTAATATCTTAGGAAGGTTAGAGGATGTTTGATTTATCTTTTAAATTAGCTACTGTGTCCCGTGCAGGCATACACTTGATCATGAATATCATAAATCGTTGAGTATAATAATCAATATTTTGTTCGGTTTCAAAAATGCAGTAACTTTACCAAAATATATTGTACTATGTAAAACTGCATAACCGCTATGCATAGGAAGTGTTGCTTTACACATGTTATGGGGCAAGAGCACTTACCAGGTTTTGATAGATGTGTTTTTGGCCCTTGAACATGTTTAGAGCAGTCTGTCCAAAGGTTATTCATAGGAAGTATTACTTTAAACATGCTGAAGGCCCAGATGGAGATACAAGGTTTTGACAGCACAGTGACGATATACCGGGTAGTTCAAAAAAAAGTTGACCCAAGTTCAAGGTAATTTTTCAACCACATTTAAAGTTTCAGAGAATTTCTGTTTACTTAGTCTTGATAAGCAGTAAGTTTTGAAATTATCCTGATAAAATGGTACATTTATCTTGGTTGGTTCTTCAGATATGGTTCATTACAGAAAGCATGCACAAAACTGCCTTGGCCACGGGAGCGTCCTTTAGTAGAGATGGAATGCACAAAGTAGACTTGCCCACGATTGGTCACAAATTGTAAAAATAGGAGAAAAAGAAAAAAGGAGACATCTGATACATCTGTCTGGTGCTTGACATTACCTACCTATACGTATCTACGTTTCTTTGTTTAATGTGAATGGCACATAAGCATAGAGATTGGGATACTTTGTCAGGGCGGGCTTTTCAATTCTGAAACTAGAGCATGCTGTTTTGTTGAAGACAAAAACTAAATGGCGCTCCCGTGGACAAGTCAGTTTAGTACATGTTTTCTGTAATGAATCATATCTGAAGAACCAAACAAGCTAAACGTGCCATCTTTACAGGATAATTTCAAAACTTACTGCTTATTAAGACTAAGTAAACACAAATTCTCTGAACCTATAAATGTGGTTGAAAAATTACTTTGAACTTGGGTCAACTTTTTTTTGAACCACACGGTATTAGATAGTGTCCAACAAGTTTTCTAACCCAGAATTATTTTGAGATGGGACTGATTCTTCAAAATATGTCAGTATTGGGTAATTTTACCTAAACATGGGCATACTGATGTTATGATTACATTGAATACTATCTATGCAATGAAGCCCCGGCTATTTACATTTGTGATGCGATCTGTGAAAACCTGCCACATGGTGGCATTTTTCATATTGGAGATATTTATATCATAAGAAAGCTAAAACTGTGCTGATTACAGAACTGTTTAGATCATTTTTCTACGATCACTACAAAAAAAATTATGAGTGAATGATGATTGTGATGTCATAAAAAGATACAAAACAAGAAATCATGAAAACAGGCCAAAAAAGATACATAATTCAATAGAATAACATTATAAGCCTAATAATAAAAGTGACTTAAAGATGGCCTACCACTTTGCCAGTGAACTGGTCATACACCTGTTCACTTGATGACAGACTGTACAGAGTTAACATGGAGAAATTGTAACCTTGTCAAATTCCCAAGGATCTGGATGTGGCTATAGAAACCCAGAATGGTAGTTTGCCTTTAAGTAAGTTTTTGAAAGTGAAATGTCATGAAAGATGATGACACAAAGTATTGGAATTTAATTTTCTTTAAAAAAATATTTTAAAAAATATTTCAATTTTAATTTTACCTATAATCCCTAGTTCACATTTTGCGACATCCGACAGGTTTTCAAAGATCGCATCACAAAATCGCAACACAAATCAATGATTTCCTATACCTAGTGCAACTTTTCTGTTGTCATGCGCGGTCATTGAAATCGCCATAACTTTAAAAGTATCCATTCGATTTTGTTGAATGAGGTATCAAACTGCGAAGAAGAAATTTGCTCATTTTAATGTATATCTCAGATTTTTGGTACCGATTATCTATTTTGAATTAGCCAACCTCAAAGCACCTGGTCCGGGACTTTTATTGCTAGGTGTAGAATATAAAACATGTAAACATGTGATGTGATTAAGTGAAATCACTCTGAAGTCGAAAATATATAATTTTCAGTTCTCTACTTGATTGTATAGATGAGGTGACCGTTGTTAACATCAGTAGTGTTTACAAATTGATTAGCGCCTGGTCTGAAGACATGCTAGAGGTACTAGTCCATGACTACTGCATACATCATACTATTTGAAAGCAAAACACACATCACTGAGCGCCAATTTTAAAAGCACATGCCCTTATGGTGCGTACGCATACTGCCGGGCAACCAGATTTAGTATCTGGTCTCTCATTGTGCTTAGGGATGCAGACCATGACTACTGCACTATTACACCGTAAGCATGGTAAGTAATGATCAATCAAGTGTGAATTAAAGCACATTCCCTGTAGGTGCGCACGCATACTGCCGGGCACTACGTCACCGGTCACACCATCTATAGGTAATTTGTAAAGCTACATTTTACAGAAATCCCAAAATTTTACAGAAATCTCAAATGGACACTAATTCCAAAGATATGAGTTATAGAAGGGATTTCATAACAATAGAAAACTAAAATATTTCTATCCTTTGTTTGGTTATATCTCAAAATCAATAGTTCTGACTTCCGACTGATTTTGCTTGATCACATCACGTATTGGGTCGCACACTTTTAAATCAGTATAAACACTTGTGATTTTTGTTGTGTTTATAAATTGTTATAGGTGAGCACGGAGTGACGTCACATGCCGTTGACCACAAACTACGTGAATTCAAACAAATTCAGATTGCACCATCACCAAAACGGTCAAAATTTAACCCTTTTTGTTCTCCCGTGAAATGTTACCATCGAACAGAATATTTGACAAAGTGATTCCTCTACATACTCATGTTATCATATTTACATATAATGCAAGTTTTCACATGTATTTTACAGGTCAAAGTCTGAAAATCGAGTGAAACATTTTACGAATTTCGGAAATATTGCTCATGTAAACAACGGTCGCTTACACAGCTACACATGGTCACTAGGAACGTTCTTCTGTATGGTCGAGTAGAGCGTAGTATTGATTTTGATGCTTTGTTGTCAACGGCAAATTGAAGGTCCATACTCACCTATACATGATGGACGTCAAGTCTGTTCAATTATGAACTATTTGAATGCAAATAAACATTTAATGACAAAATCATCAGACCTGTTCATTTTTTGTGTTCGCGGTCTTTTGTTCCTTATAATACAGTGTATCCCAAAATGATGTGTACGGGTGGGGGGGCACTCAACTTTTTTTTGGGGTAGGGGTGTGCCGCACAGGGTCTCAGAAAGGGGGGGGGGGGGGGGGCTACAGAACTGAACTGAGTGGATTTTATAACGAAAAATAGGGTCTTAGGAACTGATTTTTTCAAAAAAGTAGGTCTTGAGAACTGGCCTATAGTTCAATTTTGATTAGCAAGAATGCAAATTTTCGGGGCTTTGGAACGCAAAATTTCGCGATTTTTTTGAATTTTCAATAAAACTGGGGTCTTAAGAACTGATGCAGGCTCAAAAGGGGGTCATAAGAGCTAGCAGCAGAGGGTCAAAAGGGGGTCTTCATCGCGGCACATACCTATACCATGTGTACTGGGAAAGCTTTATTTTTCTGGCTATGTGTACCTTATTATTGGTTAGAATGCTTGTAAATCTGAAATCTGCATACATTTAGCTATCTAAGGATTTTTGGATTTGGCAAATTGGATGTTTCTGACAAAAAAATGCTCACTATTTTGTAAAAATAGAAGATTCCAAGTTTGGTTGAAATGATCTCTTTTGAAAAAACTCCACGCGCGTGCTGCTGCATTGGCTCGATTACGTCACCTGCCGCAGGCATATGTGGGCACGAAGTTTGTGCATATGCGTTGGGGAGTTAGCTCAGTTGATAGGGGCATAGACTGGGGTGCGGATGGTCCTGGGATCAAAGCCCGGGGGTGCTCAGTGATATTTTTCGGGTTAAAAAAATTGTACTTTTTCCCCCTCCCCTGATACACGCAAAAACATAGCCGTGGGAGTTAGGGTTAAGGATAATTATGGGACACCCTTATCAATCACAATATAGATCATAATGGGACAACCTGATCAATAGGCCTACAGTATAAATCATTATGGGACACCCTTATCAAACAACAGTATAGATCATTATGGGACAACCTGATCAAACACAGTACCTTTCCTGAGTATATATAGATCATTATGGGACAACCTTGTCAAACCAGGGAGGTGTCAAATATGACACCTCCCTGGTCAAACACAGTATACATCATTATGGGACACACATATCAAACACGTTATATATCATTATGGGACACACATATCAAACACGTTATATATCATTATGGGACAACCTGATCAAACACAGTATAAATCATTATGGGACAACCTGATCAAACACAGTATAAACCATAATGGGACACCCTCATCAAACACAGTAGCCTATAAACCATAATGGGACACCCTCATCAAACACAGTATAAACCATAATGAGACAACCTGATCAAACACAGTATAAATCATTATGGGACACACCTATCAAACACGGTATATCAGGTGATTGAATCTCACAATCTGGCCCATAACATAGCGCACTCTATAACAGTTGCGACACGCGATTAAGCAATCATAGTTGGGCTGTTAGGGCATCACATGGGAGGTTTGGTTCACATTCTTCTAAAAGCACCAAATTTGGCCCATATGTTGCTCATACCATACTCTGAGTTTTGATGGATGCCAAAATTGGAGCCTGGAGAGGGGATCAAAAATTAAAATTGCTTCAATTAAGCTGACAAACATACCAAATAGTTTGTCTGAGCACAAGGATTCTAAAAATGTATAGTTTGCCCTACTTCCGATGTGTGGTTACTGAGATATTGAGCAAAAACGTGAAAAGGTCGTTGACCTTTGCTTTGGGCGTATATAACATATAGGCGTAGGCCTATATAGGGATTGTGACCTTTAGTGACCCTGTATAAGGCACAAAAACGACTACAGGTGGTAACAACTACCATTTCTTGAACCTTTGTGATCTGACGAACAATTTGAGATATCGTTTGTCAAAATCGGAACATGTTCAAATTTTGACCCCCATGCAAATTGTCAACGACCTTTTCACGTTTTGCTCAAGGGTATACACCACCAATGCACGTCCGGTAAAAGTTTATCACAGCAATAGATCCTTTTTGCGGTACAAATTGCGAGATTTTGACATACTTTTTCAGTTATATCTATTAGTTTTGGGTATTACACATTTTGATGAGTGTGCACAGTAAAAATTTCAAAAATAAATCGCATTAGATTGAACATTTTAAAATTTTAAACGACTGAAATCGGCGAAAGGTCCGTCCTGAGTTTTGGGGCGTAAATAAAGGGCCGAAATCGATCAAATTAATCGCGAAATATTGAAAAATCTGGTCCGACATTTTGCCATATCCTTTTGATATGTTTTGCGGACATCCCTTAGGAATAATCTCTGTAAATGTCATATAAGGACGTATGGGATAACTCCAATTGAAGACGTGTGCGCAAGAAGTCAATAAGTCCACTTTTGGCCAAATTGAGTTAAACATGGTTTTGGGCAGCTTTAGGGGTATGAAACATGGGAATATTACTGATTTTTTAATTTGAGACTTTTATATATGTTTTTCAGGGGGTCCAATTTAGCACTGTCACTAATGTGAGTGCAAGAAGTATGTAAGTCCACCCATTATGGTGTTTCTAAAACATGAACCAAAGTAAATTATCAACGTTATTGCACAAAACATTAATTTTTGTTGCACTTAAAAGTCAAAATATATTAATTCGTTAATGGCCCACTATATTAAACAATTTAAATGGGGAAAATATGTCGTTTTATCATAAAATATGTTTTTATGCTATAAAAGAGTCTGGAAACACTGTTTGTAACTCCACAAAATAGAGCCAATTTTCCTGTGATTTTTCCTGTTTGTCTTCACTATCAGTATCCGTGGTTAAAAGGGCAATAACTTGTTTGTTTTTCTTCCGAGAATTCCACATGGTGTGGAGAGTGTTACCGGGCGGTATTCCAGAAGTATGCCAAATTAATTTGATTTATTGTGTCAACCTTTCCACGCGGCTGTTTATAGTAGGATATTTTTGTGTAACATTGATGTACAGCTTTGATTAATGCTAGCTTTATTCAATGTGCCAAAGAGCAATGGCTGTTTTTATTCAGGAAATATGGATTTTGCTGGTTTGTTTTGGTGTTTTTTGCTTGTTTGTTTGTTTGTTATTTGTCTGTTTGTGCGTTTGTTCGGGGGTGTTTGTTGTTTGTGTTTGTGGGGGTTTTGGGGTGTTTGTTTGTATTTTGTGTTGGTTTTGGTATTGGTTTTGTTTGTTTTGTTTTGTTTGATCTTTTTTTCTGTCAGCCTTGTATAATGACAAGTAAGAAGTAATTCTTTATCCGATCTATACACATTGAACAAAGTATCGCACCACTTGTTGAAAAGTGCAAATGTGGCCTCGAATTTTGCCACCATGGTGTGATATTAAGGATCATTTGTTTGCGTAAGCTGTCCAACAAAATGTTATGCAATAAAAGGGCCACATTTGTATAATCGATGTAATGTTTTTCAAGGCCAAAGGGAAAATGCATGAAACAAGTTTGGGTATAACGCGATATTGAGAGGCCCAATGATTAATCTCTATAGTTGTAATCATTGGTAACACATTCAAGTCTTCCAAGGTCAAAGGTCATCTGGGGTCAAATTGTAAAAGTTGCCCGATTGTCCTCAAACATGAAAAACTCCCTTTTCCATACGCCCAACGGTTACGGGGTCAAAGGTCAAAAGAGGTCAAATTTTAAATAAGTTCAAATGACAAAAGCAATATTGCGGAAGTGTTGACCTAGGTCAAATAAATTTAAAAAAATCAACGGTGATCTCTTCGTATATGCTGAATTTATGAGCAACAAAAAATTGCATGTTTGGACTCATTCACTGCATTGTAGCCTATAACGTCTAAATGGAACATTTCTTGCGCCAACAGAACTAATATAATGACTATTTTTAAGTTGTTAAAGTCTATTCAATATCGAGTTATACCCAAACTTGTTTCATGCATGTTTTTGGACAAAAACATGCATTTCCCCTTGGCCTTGAAAAACATTACATCGATTACGTCACAAACTAAAACGTGGCCCTTTTATTGAACAACATTTTGTTGGACAGCTTACGCAAACAAATGATCACCATGGTGGCAAAATTCGAGGCCACATTTGCACTTTTCAACAAAAAAGCAGTGGTGCGATACTTTTTTCAATATGTATAGGCTTAATTAGTTACGACCAATTGTTCATATATATTTTTTCATTTTTGAAATATTTTGAAAATTGCTGAAAATTAACCAAATTAATTAATTTTCCGATCGGTTATCAAGCTCGATCGAAACAGGGGGAATTAAATACTTACCGATTAATCTTAGCGTTTAATCTTAGAGTTTACTTTTCAGCGCCCCAGTAGAAACACGCTCTAAGGTTAAACGCTAAGATTAACCGGTAAGTTTTTAATCCCCTGTTTCTACTCGCGAAAAGTTACCGCTAAGTTTATCGATCCTAGTCGATGGGCCACGACATTTGACCTTTTGTAATACCAAACAATGACACCCCACCTGAAAAGGATTGCTTCACAATGTATAACCATATAACCCAGCGTGACACGGTTCACGGCACAAAACGGTAAGATTAATCGCCTTTCTGTTTCTAGTGGGTTTCTTGCCGTTTCTTACCGGTTCCAAACCTGATTTGTGAAGGTTTTTGGGATTACCATAAATACCGATTCTTAGCGGTATCTGGCTGTTTTTACTGGGCAAACTTACCGTTTATTAGCGGTTTCTTCCCCAGTAGAAACACGCTCATTTTTGTAACTTTCTTGCATATTACGATTTTGAAAAGTGCCACTTTTTCTGAAAGCATCATTTTGGGGAAATGTGAATGTATTGGAAAAGGTGAATATGATATTGAAAAGGGAACACTTTCTGTAAGCGTTGCTGAACAGGGAGCTAGTGTAGCTCACAAAGAATCGCCTTTATCATGGTCACGTTTTGAGCACCGTGACACGGGTCGGGCAGCAGAATTTTGCACACGTTGTAACTTAGCAATTTAGTAATCAGGAAGACCATAACAAAATACTATTGCCGACACTAAGGCGTGGACAAGTCGCTCTGTTGATGTCATTCTCGTCAATAACTTTCCTGTATCGTTGAATAGTGCCACTTTTCGGAAAACATCATTTTGGAGAAATGTGACTGTTTTGGGAAAATTAAACATAGGCCTATATAGTATCGAAAAGAGGAAAGTTTTGTGTGGGTTAGCCAAGCGTTTTCCCTTTTCGTAAGTGTTTCAATCCCTCAAAACGCCTAATTATGTGTGGTGTTACTTTTAGTATGCAAACAAACTCGTACAGGATCTTGAAAAGTGCCATTTCTTTTAAAACATCATTTTTAGGAAATGTGACTATTTTGGGGAAATTAATAATTATATTGAAATGGGGAAACGTTCTATGGGTAGCCAAGTGTTTTTGCTTTTCATAAGTGTTTCAATCTCTCAAAACATTCAATTGTGTGTAGAGTTATGCAAACACACGGGATCTAATTTTAAGGGGACTTACTTTTTTTTAACCCTTAAAATTAGCTCTACTCACAATCAAGGCATAGAACAATATGGCACCAGCGATGCATATATCACAGAACTCCTAAGGGGAGACGTCAAAACTCGACCGCCCGTTGACTGCCGGTTACGGGCGGTTCCGCCCGGTTCTTTCAGGTCAAATGTTTTACTGGTATATGAATATTCGCGCATGCAACACTGAACAACCGCCGGTTGACTTAATGCTGTAATCTGACCAATTTAAACTATCAATCTGTTACTTTGCGGTCATAATAGCTATCTCTATAATCGTTCTATAAAAAAAAACATTCATAGACTTTCGGTATTGATTTTAAAAGGTTAATTGAGCTATAAACAGATTGAAAAAGCCAACCCCAGCGAAAATCAATAGCTGTATTGTACTGGTTGTCAACTCAGACTTTTAAGTCTTAAAAGAGCCCATTACTTCAAGATGTTATTGCTCACGTGTGTGACGAGGCACTTTCAACCGGTCGTGTTCACCAGAGTGTTACTATTTGACCTCATTATGTGTGTATATTATAACAGACGACACGTTTTGTGAGAACCGAACGGAACCGGCCGTAACCGGCGGTTGCCGGGCGGTCGAGTTTTGACGTGATCCCTAACAAAATACACTCCCGGGAGAACTCTTCGCTTTTCCTCTCAAAATCTTCTTCTCATTATAAACAAAACTTTGCAGGGATGGCACCAAGGATTTGGAACAGTTTACCACCATATATTCGCTTATGTCATCTCTTGGCCAATTTTAACACTTTCCACGCGGCAGGCGGCTGCAGACGACATTTCAAAATGTCACAAAATGTTTCAAAAATTTCACAATTATTGAATTTCATTACCATATTTGGAATAACCATGAGAAATGCATTGAAACCAGTACAAACATGCCTAGGATTGGTTCAGAAATCTTTGAAATAGACTTTGAAAATTGGGAAAGCTTTCTGAAAAATCAGTTTTGGATATGGTAAAACTAATAGCCGCGTGGAAAGTGTTAAGAAGTGTCTCAAGACTCATCTTTAAGTCCATAGGCCCTGTATAGTCTAATCGATAGTATATTGTTTTGTTAAACTATTGTGCAGGCCCACTACTGTATGTCTCTCATATATTGTATTTTATGTAAAAAAATCTGTATTTTCTCTGTGTATAGCGCTTTGAAAACTTGTTGTAAGGCGCTCTATAAGTATTATTATCATTTATAAAGCAGTCTTTTTGATTTCGTTTATATAGTTTGCCCTGAAACGACAGCAACGAACTGTGTTACATGCCGACTCCTTCATCGTTGTTCATGTCCTTGCCAAAACTGTAAGGCGGGCCGTCAAAAAGGGGCTGGCCGCCCTTAGGCTGATAATATGGGACGATATGCATGATGCACAAGGAGACAAACTGTTTTCACGAGTTTTCACCTGTAATCGGCTTGGAGCCAAAATTAAGATGTCAGAACCTTTATGATGATATGGTGTCAATGAGTACTCGGATAACACTAAAGATTCTCTCGCGAGACGGTGATATGTGCTAAGCGTTTACGGGACTTTCACGCGGATATTGCCGGCGATATATGCCCTCAGTGAATGCATACTCAATCAGACATAAGCCCATCATGTCACATCACTGTTTCGCGGATGTTTGTATTTTTACGTGTTGCGATTTTCCGTGGCGTAACCAGTGCTCGAGCTGAATAGTACACATGGTCCTGTACACAATTTCCCCGTGTCAAAAGATCTGTCCCCACCCATGTGCCCTATTTGTTTTCAGAAAATCAACGATTTCAGGCCTCATATTATTATCCAACATTTACATTGCGCACTAATCAAAGGTTCCGGCACATGCATGCATGCACAATGTGGTTGGAGCATGGCGTAAAATTGGCTTAAACTGTTGAGTCGAATAAAGGTCTTAAAACACAGCAGTAGTAGAAATTGTCAACAAAATAAAGAGTTCCGTAATGACGAAGATGGGATCGTCATCAGTGCTCGGGGCCCATCTTTTCTACTAACTCTTATCTATTACGCACTGTTGTCTCCAGTAGATAGCAACGGGAGCCGGTACTGCTATCTTCAGTAGATAGCAATGTGTCAGTATAATAGACCTACCAATGTCAGACAATATTACACGCACTGCTATCTTCAGTAGATAGCAACGAGAGCCGGTACTGCTATCTTCAGTAGAAAGCAATGTGTCAGTATAGACCTACCTATGTCAGACAATATTACACGCACTGCTATCTTCAGTAGATAGCAATGAATGTGAGACAATAGGCCTATTGCACGCACCTTCAGTAGATAGCAATAACAATGTTACACGCACTGCTATCTTCAGTAGATAGCAATGGATGTGAGACAATAAACGCACTGCTATCTTCAGTAGATGAGAGAAGATGTATTATTACACGCACTGCTATCTTCAGTAGATAGCGGTGCGAGTCGATTACATTTCATGAACTGTTATCTTCAGTTAACAACGTCTGCTATCTTCAGTATAGCAATGTGAGACTGTATTGTATCACACGCGCTGCTATCTTCAGTAAAAACAGAAATGCACACGTCGTTGTCTTCAGTGTGGGGAGAAACGGGAGTCTTTACATTGTCTGCTATATCTTCAGTGATTATCATACACCTATATCTCGTTTATCTCCAAATGAAGGGATCTTTTAATAGAGGTTATCCAAGTAACGGATTAGCTGCCATCTTGTCGGGAACAATAACTGTGTTCACGATTTTCGGAAAGAAAAACACACCTGTTTCATGAGAATGTAGACCAATCTGGTAACACGGTTCATGCAATGAATTGGATGCATCGATTCAATTGAATGTAGAACAAGGTCGAGTGCGATTCCACTTTGTTGTTCGTTGCGTATGGCGACATGGATAACCTCTATGTGGTCACCCGTCAGTCAGAACACCCTTTTTACTCAGAAGGTCCGCTATTCAGAATTCTGAATAGCGGGCTGGTTTTCATTTAAAATGTCCCTTTACTCAGAAGACTCGCTAATAAGACAACCCATCAATCAGATGGCCCGTCAGTCAGAATATTTTTATTGGTATGGTTATGGTTAGGGTTAGGGTTCGGGTTAGGGTTAGGGTTAGTTAGAACAAAAATTCTCTGAAAATTCTGAGTAGCGTCGGACTAGTGAGTATTCTGAATAGCGGGTTTCCTGAATAACGAGTCTTCTGGATAGCGACATGCACCCAACCGCTATAAAAGCTTTCGACGTGGTCTTCCCTTTGCCTTCTGTAACGACCAGTCACAATTGAAATAAAGTTGTTTATATAATTATATTTTAAAGTTCGTTGTAAATCGTTTCAATATATACATCAATTTTATTTTATTTAAACATGTCGGGTGTCCTTAGGTGTTTCATTTGTAGGGTGTTTAAAAACGAAGGCACGGCGCGCTGTCGTGTGTTACTGCACTGCCTGAGGCTGACTGATTGTCTCACAGCACTCCCTTACATTACGACGACCCGCCTCTTGATGAACTAAATGTTGCGTGTAAAAACCGAGTGAATAAACGCCAAATAGTCTATCGTAAGTCTTTTTAGTAGCATTATGACGTTATTAAAAAATGAGTGCGGATTAGATGTGCATAAAAACACGACTCGAGAGAATCCTAAGCAGTGACTGTGCACCCTATTATCATGACTATAACATGAAGTATAACTTAAAATGTGCGCTATATGCTCCCTAAGCCCCATCATATCCACTAATAGGTCTTGCCATTTTATCGTATCAACTCGCTCGCTATTATAGTCATAAAGCTCTTTTAAGTCCACTTTCGCGTAATCCGGAACTTATATTCCGTAACATTTACCATGATTACATCGAGGCTCTTACAGTTAGGGCATGGGCAAATATACAAAACAAAACACAAGCAGAAACTATTTTATTTCATTTTCATTAAAAATAACATCCATTATGTTGACTCTACAATTAGTGCGTCAAGTGTGTACATGTAGTACAATTCAAGCTTAAATAATGACTCAATTACATTGACCAGTATGATAATGATCATATTACAATTACAATTATAAGGAAAATGAAATAAAGCGTGAAGCGTTAATAAGTTATACACTCTTAAAAACGGGAGGGGATTATAGACACAACCTAAACATATTTGAACGCATAAAGTGGTCAAAATCTGACCCCGTTTTTTAAGATTATGTGCATACTTGACCCCGTTTGCTAAGAGTGTACACGCCCGCTATACACCGCCTTACCATTATCTATTGCCCGCGTTGAATTATTGAGGCAGTTAATGGCACCATGGCAGTGTATTATAGGGGCAGATAGGGAGGTATGGCGACTGGGCGGATTTAGAGCAGCTCAGCATGGCTTTATTAAATATTAACTCTTCTTAACGGAGAGCTGGAGCAGCGGCTTTTTAGACAACCGCGGTTGAGCAGTTTCGGATGAGATGGTCGTACGCAAGACACCGCCCGTAAGGAATTTGTCTGGAGAATTACTTGTGATATGCCTTCATGTATAGAACAAGGAATGAAGGAAAAGTAATTGTGTAAAGTTGGAGAACAACATTTAAGCACGGAAGAGTGCCTTAAATGAGGTTAAGTCACAAGTTTATTTTGCTGTCTTCAGTAGATAGTAATTATAGGTCTAATTCGTGTCAAAACCTATCATGTACAATATAATAACTTTTGTATTATGCTCTTTATAAATGTAATTTATTATTATTATTATCATCATAAGAAGGCACCGTAAGGCAGATACCTTAAGTAAAATAACAGTAGTATAGTCGTTTGCAACGAACCTAGAATATGGCAGTGCTTTACTATCTTCAGTAGATGGCATTTTACGTAGCGTTTTTAAAGAGAGTAGGCCTACTGTAATTTAAAACATCCACGATAGGCTATCCCAACATGTTGCTCTAAACAAAACACGGCACTAATTATTGTAACTTTGTTTGTAATACACGTAGGCCTCTACACATGTTGGAACAGATTTCACTTTTAACTAAACTCAATTTAATGGTTGGCCTATCTGGTGAGCTTTCCACGCGGCTATTATATAGTTTTACCATTATTTATACAACACAGATTTTTCAGAAACCTTTCGCAATTTTCAAAGTGTCTATCTCAAAGATTACTGAATCCGATACTATTACTAGGCATGTTTGTACTATTTCAATGCATTTCACATGGTGTCTCCAAGTATGGTTATGAAATTCAAAAAAGTTGACTTTTTTGAAACATTTTGTGCAATTTTGGAATGTCGTCTGCAGTGGAAAGTGTTAAGAAAACAAATCTGTTTGAATTGGCTAATTGGAATCAAGTAAATCTGAGACGTGTAAATCTATAACTTATCTTGAATGATAACATTGAGCCAATTATTACATTTTAACACTATACTTAGGCTCAGTTACATGCGTAAATCCCAAGGGGGATATTCCCCACCCCCATGTTATGCATAAAATGCTCATCGTAATAGAAATTTCTAATGCAGAACAAATTAAGCTAATTTCAGTCAATTTTTACAATAAAAGCCAACATTTTCGCGCGATTTGCGCATATTTTCCCCAAAGATTTTTCGCGCGATACACGGGCATTTCCCCCCAATTTGTTTTCTTGACCCGCGTTTTCCCCCCTAAAATGTTGATGCTGGTGCCGCCACTGGTCAATCACCCCCACTTACGCCACTGATCAGTGTTCCATTTTCCCCACTCTACCCTATACCGATTACAGCAATTCGCGCCTTCCTAGATATCTGAGACGTGTAAATCTATCACTTGTCTTGAATGTTTACATTGAGTCAATTATTACATACACCTAACACTAATAACTAAGGCTGTTGCCTTGCATCAGTGTTTCATTTTCCCCACTCTACCCTACCGATTACAGCGGTTCGCGCCTTCCTAGATATCTGAGACGTGTAAATCTATAACTTGTCTTGAATGCTGACATTGAGTCAATTATTACAACACTAATAACTAAGGCTGTCCTTGCATCAGTGTTTCATTTTCCCCACTCTACCCTACCGATTACAGCGGTTCGCGCCTTCCTAGATATGTGAGACGTGTAAATCTATAACTTGTCTTGAATGCTGACATTGAGTCAATTATTACGTACACCTAACACTAATAAGGCTGTTGCCTTGCATCAGTGTTTCATTTTCCCCACTCTACCCTACCGATTACAGCGGTTCGCGCCTTCCTAGATATCTGAGACGTGTAAATCTATAACTTGTCTTGAATGCTGACATTGAGTCAATTATTACGTACACCTAACACTTAACTAAGGCTGTCGCCTTACATCAGTGTTCAATCATGTCACTAAGGTGTTATAATTGAGGCGGGCTGTGCCCCATAGTATGTAGACGAGATCTCGCGAGACATGCAACATCATCAATTACGACCGAGTTGAGAAGTTCTCCTTTTTCCAAGTCATCATTTTGACGACTTCATTTGTTAACACTGAATGTCTTATACGACATGAAATATTGATTAACTTATAAGGGATGTGATACCACTTAACAGAGCCTCATCTAGGCTTGTTAGCACTTGTTATAAGCTAGCGAACTAGTAGTAGTTATAATGAAATCAAAATTGCTAAAATTGCTAAAATTGCTAAAATTGCTAAAATTGCTAAAATTGTCCCATTTGAGTTAACACTTTACACACGCGGCTATTATATACATCTACAAAACAGATTTTTCAGAAATCTTTCCTAACTTTTAAAGTCTATCTCAAGGATTACTGAACCAATACTAGGCATGTTTGTACTTATTTAAATGCATTTCTCATGGTAATTCCAAATATGGTGCTGACATTCAATAATTTTGACATTTTTGAAATATCTTTTGAAATTTTGGAACTGTCGTCTGCAGACGATTGCCGCGTGGAAAGTATTTAATAGAATGTTGGTATATTGGTGCACCTCAAAACACTTATGCATGCTCAGTATCGACTCTTTATAAAAACCGCCATCCCGACTACGGACACGGCGCAAAAATATTTCAATGTGACATATGTCATCTCTTAAATTGGCCGATTGAAATATTTTAATCTTAAGCGATTGATGACAGGAGTCAATCTAAAAAGATTGAAAAATAGATCATTTGAAACGATTTTTGGATTGACCTTTACACTTTTTGTAGACTGATTATACCATTCAATCAAGTGTTACTTCTATTGTACTACCAAATGACATATGTTGCATATGGATGGAATGAGTTTTCAAACTTTTTTTAAGTGAAATTTGTAATCATTTTTTTTCTTCAATCGTTACGGATCTGTCCCTAATTGCAGTCGGCAAAAGATTAAAAAATAAAGCAAATCAATCTCTCAATTTTGAATCTGAGACGAATATTCGTCTCAGATTGAATACCGTATTCAATCTGAAAAGAATTGTCACTAAACTTCAATCGCTATAGAAGATTGAGAATCACTCCTTGTGATTGATAGAAAGATGGAAGATTCAAATCATATTCAATCAACAAAAAAAGAAGATTTGTCCCTAATCACAATCGGCAGTAGATTGAAAATCAATCCTTTTGATTGAATAGTCAATCGCAAAGTAATATCTTGTATCAGTCTGGTTTCCAGAACAGATTTATCGAGAGGTTGGTCTGGGGCGATATTATTTACCTTAAACAATGTTTGATACCTTGACGGTTGTATACATTTAATACAGTGTTTGGCCAAATGTTGTTTACGGTTAATAAATTCGCACCCGGCGAGGCAAGATGGATGAGGAAGTGTCACTCGCATACTGAAATGGCACCCATGCTCGTTATCAATGAACCACCTCAGAATTGTATGACCCTTATTCAGTGGTTAGCCCAAATTTCACCCCTTATGGTGTAAGCTTAACGTAAATGTTTAAATACCCTTCAAACAGGGGAGTGTTAACCCTTTTTACATGAAGTTTATCAAGCGCTGTAACTTTATTTTTTAACCTCAAAAATACAATTGTTTACTTTTTTTGGTCAAAATTAAAAAATAAACATTTTTATGAAAAAAAGAAAAAAAACCCGTCATCCTATAGAGAAGTGTCTTAAGTGCAATGGACTGTAAATATGGAGGATTTTTTTTAAATGTTGGCCACGGCCCCGGAATGGAATTTCTTTATACTTTCATATTTGATGACCCTTTAGTTAAAACTAACAAATGTGGAATTAATTTTGAAAAATAATTCTCGTTTCCATGGCAACGGCCAAAATACCATTTTAGGGCTATTTTCCCCATTTTTGCCTTTTTAACCTCACAAATTATCAAATTTGTAAGCATCTATTTCTAATAGACAAAAAGTATATGAAATATTTTCTTTATATAAGCTGAATAGGTGAATATGTAGAGGCTTCACTGAGTGCATAGACATAAATATGGGATATCATGATGGGTCATACCATTTATTTGAAATAGGGGTGTTTTTCAACTTTTTCAAAGTATACAAATATACCAAATCTGCATAGCTTACAACCCACATGGTAACGCTCCGATTTCAACGTGGACCATGTCATGTTGAGATGAGACATTAGTCTTATGAAAAATGATAATTTAAGTTTGGGGAAAATACTTCCTGAATATGCAGTGTTGCCAGATATTTTCACAAAATTTCACAATTCCTTCAAAAGCTAACGCATGTTTCGCTGTGTTTAATGATATGAAACCGGAACCTTAAATTCACAGCGAGATGTTAATTAGAAGAAAATCTGATATTATAATAAATTTGATCATTTTAAATGGTCAGTGTTGCCAGTCATTAACTTAACGGGTGTTGCCATAGCAAGTAATATGATTACAGATTACGTTTTCAACGTGAAAAACCCTTATAACCCCAAATATGTTGTCAACTGTACTAATTGTAATCACATATTAATTGTAAATCAATTGGTGTTCACCCCAAATTTTTTATTTGTGTTTGTGGAAAGCAAAACAGTGTTGCCAGTCTTTTACCTATTTTCTAAAAAAAATCAATATAAATCTTACCTTAAGTTAAATACTACGGAAATGAAAAATCAACTCTACATGCAACATTAGGAAAAAGTAAACCACAGTAGTATTAACAAAACATGTAAAGACTACAAATACAACTAAATACAAATGATTACATTATTATGACACGTTTGACTTGCCATACACCTTTGCTACGGGCTGTCTTTACCAATTTGAATACATGTGCCATGATTGTGATCTGAGGGATTAGTTGGGTATCTACAAAGGGTTAGTGTGCACCCCCCCCCCCCCCCCCCCCCCCCAGGCCTCCCCAAACCAACTTTTTTACTTCCTATCATGAACCTAAGACATAATCAGGATGTTACCATTAATATTTTCATAATGCTAAGGGGTTAGGCCTATGCAAGATGGCGTCCAAAATGGCCGCGCCAAATGACATGTATAGCAATCAATTTGTATGGTGAAAGTGTAGTTTTAATAGTGGGATGTATGTTTTAGACCACTAGATACTCATATCCAGAACTCTTGCTTTGTTAACACACCTATATCCAAGATGGCCGCCAAAATGGCCGCCAAAATTCTATATATTGGCATATTTAAACCAACATGTATGATCTGAGTATAGTTTTAACAATGGGATGTATGAGTTAGACCACTAGAGACTCATATCTAGTATTTTTGCTTTGTTAACATACTTTAAAACCAAAATGGCCGCCAAATTAAATCAAATTAATGGCCAAAACTGGTCAAAAGTGGTCAAAATTCCATAAAATAGCATAATATCAAATGTATGATGAAAATATAGTTTTAATGATGGGATGTATGTATTAGACCACTAGTAACTCATATCTAGTATTTGTGTTTTGTTAACATACTTAGAAATCCAAAATGGCCCCCAAAATGGGTCCCAAAATGACTGAACAAGTTGTTGAAATTCCATAAAATGGGATAATATCAACCAAATTGTATGATGAAAGTATATATAGTTTTAACATTGGGATGTATGTATTAAACCACTAGTAACTCATATCCAGTATATTCGCATTGTAATAACATAATTTAAAACCAAGATGGCCACTAAAATGGCCGCTGTAAATGTAAAAATAGTCTACATGAGTGTATGATAATCCAAAATAGATATTGTAAGAGTGTAAATTACATCAAATTCACCAAATAGTATTATTCTAAACTGCTAAGCTATTGCTTTTAGAAATAAGGCCCACCTCTGACAATTTTGATTCAGCATCACTTTCCAAAATGGCCGCTGCCAGAATGGATAAGTTGATGTTAAATGACCTAAAACAATGGTTTTGTACCATACTATATGTAATACCAATACCCCCAAATGTGATGGGACAGTATTCGGTATATCTATGATAAAGCCTATAGGGCTGTAGATCTATTATACAGCTTTGAGTAGTTTAACATATCCAAGATGGCTGCAAAAGGTTAAAATAACTGAAAAACAGTATTAGTTTATTGTTAGTGTTACATCAGATATGACCAAATAATTATATCTACAGCTTTTAATCCATCC
The DNA here is from genome assembly GCA_035610835.1 of Ophiura sarsii. Classification (NCBI taxonomy): domain Eukaryota; kingdom Metazoa; phylum Echinodermata; class Ophiuroidea; order Amphilepidida; family Ophiuridae; genus Ophiura; species Ophiura sarsii. Next base: position 16,002,066 of record CM069459.1, on the reverse strand, counting down.
AGTAAACGTATTTGTATATGTGACAAGGTATACTTAAATGGTATAGACTCCATTTTGACAATGTGATGTTATAAAGATGGGCATTATAATGACCATTTTATTAAAATTACCCCCTAATGGTCAAAATAATTACCACAGGTGGCCACCAATTGATTAAGATATGGATGCAGAATGCAGCTGCCAGGCTTGTGTCGAGGGTCAAAGGACATTGCCACATGAAGCCAGTTCTTCGCCAACTTCATTGGCTTCCTGTCAGAAAAAGAATCATGTTCAACATAATCCTCATAGCTTTCAAAGCAATCCATGGTCTCGCTCCCGAATACATTCAGGACATCATTACCATCCGCACACCATCTCGTTCTCTTCGTTCATCATCAGATATCCAACTGAAATATCCACCCCTAAGACTGCTCAGGACCGCGTCATATGGACACCGTGCTTTCTCAGCTTCTGCACCAGTTTTATGGAACCCGTTGCCGGTGCAAATCCGTAACATCCGCTCACTGAGTCTTTTTAAATCAAAACTGAAAACACATCTTTTTACATTGCCAGATGTTTAACTAATATATGACTCATGTATTATTATTATTTTTCAAAACTTTTTATATTCTATTGTGCAATATTGTGTGACAATTCAGTCTGATTCGGACCTTCCATCCATTTCGGACGCATGATCTCTTTGTGTGCGTTCGTCCGATATGTCTGGGAGGTCCGAACCACATATTACAGTGCTGGTAACTGTTTTCTCGCTCATTGTCATGTGGTTTTAAAAATTTTAATGGTTTTAGTCTGTATTCTTATCATGTATTTTTGGTATTTTGTGATACTTTTCATGTAAAGCGCTTTGTGTTATTTGTAAGGCGCTATATAAACACGGTATTATTATTATTATTATTATTATGGATACAATCATACCTTGTCACATACAGATACGTTTACTGGGTGGATTAAAATCCATAGATATAATCTTTTGTTCATATCTAATGTAACACTAACAATAAGGCTAATACTGTTTTTCAGTTATTTTAACCTTTTGCAGCCATCTTATATATTTTAAAATACTCAAACTAGATCTACAGCCCCCTAGGCTTTATCATAGACATATATTGAATGCTGTCTTATTAGATTTGGGGATATTGGTATTACATAGTATGGTCATTTATAATACAAAACAATTGTTTTAGGTCATTTAACATCAACTTAACTATTTTTGGAAAGTGATACAGCGAGTCAAAATTGTCATAGAGGTGGGCCTTATATCTAAAAGCAAAAGCTTAGCAGTTTCGAACATAATAATTATTTGGTGAATGTGATGTAATATACACTCTTGCAATATCTTTTGTGAATTATTGTACACTATTTGTACATTTACAGCGGCCATATTGGTGGCCATCTTGGATTTAAAATATATTATTACAATGCAAATATACTCAATATGAGTTGCTAGTGGTCTAATACATACCATCCTTATATTTTAAAACTATACTTTCATACTTTCATCATACATTTTGGTTGATATATTATACTATTTTATGGAATTTCGACAATTTGTTCAGCCATTTTGGGACCCATTTTGGGGGCAATTTTGGATTTTTAAGTATGTTAACAAAGCAAAAATACTAGATATAAGTTACTAGTGGTTTAATACATACATCCCATCATTAAAACTATATTTTCATCATACATTTAGGTTGATATTATCCCATTTTATGGAATTTGAAAATTTTGCAGCCACTTTAGGAACTATTTTAGGGGCCATTTTGGCAGCCATTTTGGATTTTGAACTTTTTTAACAGAGCACAAATAATGGATATGAGCTACTTGTGGTCTAACACATACATCCCATCATTAAAATTATATTTTTATCATACATTTCGGTTGATATTATGCTATTGTATGGAATTTTGACCACTTTTGACCATTCATTTGGCGGCCATTTTGGTTTTAAAGTATGTTAACAAAGCAAAAATACTAGATTTGAGTTTCTAGTGGTCTAACACATACATCCTATTGTTAAAACTTAGCTGTGAATGATAAGTTCAAGTCTCATATCATTAAATAGAATAAAAAGTGGATTTGATTTTGAACAAAATGTGATTTTTGGTGAAAATGTCTGGCAACACTGCATATACAGGGACTATTTTCCCCAAACTCAAATTAACATTTTTGATAAGACTAATGTCTCATCTCATCATGACATGGTCCACGTTGAAATCGGAGCGTTACCATATGGGTTGTAAGCTATGCAGAATTGGTATATTTGCATACTTTGAAAAAGTTGAAAAACACCCCTATTTCAAATAAATGGTATGACCCTCCGTGACACCTGGCAATTTTTTGGATACATTCAATGAAGCATTTAAGTATCTATCTACCCATAGCTTGTAATGAAAAAAAATCATGACCGCTGAGTGCAATAGTTACGCAGGCATCAAAATTTGAAAAATTGAAAGATTCAAAATGCCAAAATGGCAATAATCGTCCGGAAATGCCATTTTGGCTATTGCCATGGTAACAAGGATTATTTTTCAAAAATATTTCCAGATATGTTAGTTTCAGGTTAAGGTCTATCAAATATGAAAGTATAAAGAAAATCTATCTCGGCCCCGTGGCCACCCTATCCTCCATCGATAGAGTCCATTGCACTTAAGATGATTTTGGTGCAATTTCGGCATTTTTTACCAAAAACGGATTTTGTTACGTTGTCCGAAAAATATTGATCCAAAAAGTGAGTTTTGGGTCGAAAATGGATTCTCTTACTCATTTTCTTTCAAAAATGGAAATTTGTATATACATCACATTAATAAATTTCATGTAAATGGCTGTATCACGGGTATTAAAAACCACGCACATAAATTGGTGGACGAACCGCATGATAAAAAGTTGCGAATGATCATATGAATGTCAATGGTTAATTTAGAAATATCGCTTTTTGAAGAGATTGTACATAGAAACCGCAGGTCAAAATTCGACACTTTTTCGAGTTTTTTATATTAATTTAATATATTTATATATTATATATATATAATATTGTGTACTTTTTCTGCGGAGCATGCGTGCCAAAATAGCACGAGTGCCCCTACCCCCCCCCCCCCCCAACCCCCCAAATCGGTCGTGATCTGAACAGCTTGTTTAATAACGTCACAACTTACGGGTATAGGTTTAAAAGTCGAGGCGCCAGTCATGGCCGTGCGTATTTAAGACACAGTGACAGTGCGTGTGTTATGACGCGAGTACGCGACTCAGACCAGTTTTGCGCTCGTGCCGCGTTATTTTACTGTGCGTTCTACGCCTTACAATAACGCGCTTCTCCTTTTCCAACATTGTTGACCCCAAAATATCGGCCTTTTTATGAAATTATCTCAAAATATAAGCTGGTGACCCTAATTCTATCGTGGTGCAGTACCCTTAAACCCCACAAATAATGATGAAAAAACCAAAACAATGACCAATGTCATATGCCAAATATACGAGGATAATAGGATTATTAATACATGCAATTAAAGATTTGATGATTCAATTTTGTATCATATCAAACTTGAAACTGCAACAATTCCACAGGGAAAATATAATGTCATTTTGTTTTGTAATAGAGGAAAGCTTATAACTACGATTAATGATATGAACAGTTTAGAATCATATAGGTATAGGGTGTGGTCGAACCTCTTCTAAGATATTTGTATTTTCATTTCCTGTTTTCAAGCATCGCTATTTTTTCTAGCCTACTTATATAAAAAGTGTATACGTAACAGGGGGGGTTGAACGATACGTATTTGACTAATACACACTTAAATATGCAGTTGAAAACGAACCTTTTTCGGGGTCAATTATGCACCAACTGAAAAGGGGTTAAATTTAGACTCTGTTTATAGTCATTTCTTACCCGTATTGCGTCAAATGACCAAGAAATTGACACAAAATGCGTAAAAAAATGACTAGAAAAAGAGTTACATTTAAACCTTTTTCAGTTGGTGTATAGGCTACTTGATCCTAAATGCTGAAAGGCGGTAATTTGGACTTCTATATTTTTAATTGTATAGAAACTCATTCAGTAAAATGAATATGCCTACAGGTTATTTATGCATATTTGTTAGTATTATAGTAAATATAGTATAGTGCCTCCACTGCATTAGAGTCATACAATTCTGAGGTGCTGCAATTACGAGAATGGGTGTCATTTGAGTACGCGCGTGAGTGACGCCTCCCCACCTATCTTGCCTCCCCCGGGCCTCCCTCCTCTCAATAGAAGAAACCACATAACAAGCGGGCTTATATAAGAAGATGGGGACCCTTAAAGGGACATTAAGTGGTGTTGAAAATTTTAAATCTTTAAAAATTTACTTTTCAAGATGAACATTAAAAATTGCCATTAGTGTTGTTTCTATTAACAAAAACACAGCCAAACTTGATTAAAACAATACCATCGCTATTTATTGAAAAACGCCCTCTGTGCAAATATGGTTCGCGTTATGTATCACGCGTACTGCAGGGGGATACTGTCGGACGTAAAATGCTCGTTGCGGCTCTACGAGCATTTTTGAATCGACGTTTTGTTGTACAAAGAGGGCTGATTTTTCTTAATCCTTATACGTGTAAGTTCATACATGTAAGTAATACAATTATACAAATCCAAGTTTTTATCATATATTTTTGTAATTGAGGGTGCTGCTTCCACCACATCTCTTAATGCCCCTTTAAAAGACAAATTGAATTACGCTGTCATTTCACTTTGGCCTTGTTGCGGCCCTGTCACGTATAAATCATGTAAACGTATATTAAAGTCTGTATTTATTTTTGAAATTGTATTATAACATACGAATATGGCCATTGTTCATAGAGTATAATGCAGGTCATTGCATGGTTTATCCCCCAATATATTGAATAGAGCTGACCCCTTACTTTGTTCTTATATGACGCGCAATTGCACATTTTCGCACATGTGCTAAAACTCAATTGTACCGGGATGTTTTCACGCTATGAAATTAATAAATTAAAAGATCAAATTTGAATTTACTGTACAATATTTGAAAAACGTATAGAAAACCACATCAATATTATTCTTGGTGTTTGATGTTGTGCCTGTTATCATGGTTATTTAGTTTGGGACACCCTGGTGCATGCTCCCTTACCCATCAGTCATAATAGCGGTTCCATTATACCATAGATTACGGCGGAGAAATGTCATCAAATCGCTTGATACGCTTTGACGTCAGGGAGGATTAGAACAAAAAGGTTTGCTAATGCAATGATCATTTTGCAACGATTTTAGTCGGCAATTCACGGGGATTTGTTGCTAAGACGATGATTTTGATTTTTTTCCTTTTATTTTCCCTGGGTAGATGGTATAGACTATCTCTTCTCCGTATAAAGGCTGTGTAGTCTGCGATGTATTTCTCTTTATATCGACATGCTTATCGTAAATACGCAGTAATTTAGAAAACGGTTAAATTCTTATGTGGTTCAATAACTTCGCCTCAATCCCTGTGATAGCCCCGTGATATGATATGATGCTCATCTTTCTTGTTTTCAATTATTTCTACAAGGGGATGTCAATCAAGATTCGGTTTGTAGTTGCAACTTAAAAGACTTAAAATAAACAATTAAATGAAGCGTTAAGGGTTGATGAAATTATGGATGAACCAGGAAATCAATATGGTGAGCATCAATGTGCCGTCTTTAGTATAGAGCACAGGGCCAGAACTTTAAAAAAATCCTCTTCGAGGAGAACATTTCCCGTCAAATGGTTATGTATATCTTTATTTCTATGACTAAATGTACCACCAAAGCCAACGGTATATCTCCAAAGTCAACATTTCCCTGTAACCAGGTTTCCGAGTTCCCGAGTTTTCCAGCCCTAGTAGAGCAGTGTCCGTTATCTTCAGAATACAACAGAGAATGTTATCTTCAGCAGATAGCAGTGAATGCTATTTTCAGAACATAGCAGATAATTCCTCTGAAGATAGCAGAGAATGCTATCTTCAGAAGATAGAGTGTTATCTTCAGACGATAGAGTGTTATCTTCAGAAGATAGAGTGTTATCTTTGGAAGATAGTACTCTATCTTCGGAAGATAGTACTCTATCTTCGGAAGATAGCAGAGAATACTATCGTCAGAAGATAGAATGTTATCTTCAGACGTTAGCAGAGAACATATATGGATATCTTCAGAAGATAGCAGCAGAGAATGCTATCTTCAGAAGATAGCAGAGAATGCCTATACCCATTAAAAGGGTTGCTGATACCCCAAACCCCCTCTCCCTCCACGTTGGGAACAAATTACCCAACCGATTAAAGTGTATAAAATGAAAAATACTTGGAAATTTTGAAAATAAGGCCTATTTGAATATTTCGAAAATTGTTGACAATTCACCAAAATGGTCACGATTTATATATTAGGACTGCACCCTATAAATGATTCATTAGTGGGTGTGGTTTTGGATGTCAGCAGGCAATTTGATTGATTTTGGGCTGATTTTCAGCCGATACGCCCATATAGGGGCCTACATTATGAGATAATCGTATATATCAAAACAGCTTAAAAAGAGCTATATTTTATTCTCTAAATATCGATTCTTTATTTTAAAATGCGACTTGCTCAAACTTTGCTGTATGGAAGATCACTATAAATTATGTAAACATTTTGTCGAAGGAAAAAAGTTATCGTGTACTTTTCTATAAAGAGTTTGAATATTTAATAGTAATGCCGACTCAGGTAACTTAATTGATCCTTGACAGGCAGACGATAAATCCCATTGGTAATGTCTGGCCATGTACTCAACCAATAATAATATAAGACATGTAAAATCGTTTTTTAAATCATTGGTTATTAATGAAGACGGCGATTAATTGACAAAACTTAGTCGAAATGATGTAATTACTTCCTAAGCCTCCATTAATCATGACACATTTAAACGAAATTATTCACTTCAGTGATACGTGAACAACAAATTCGTAAAACTTGAACTTGTATTAATCACATTTTCCTAAAATAGAGAGACTTTCTTTGAACACTTTTAAATAAAAATGGGGTTGATCGGCGAAAGAGAGGCTGAACAGAGGATTGGTTCTAAATAGCCTTTTCGGTTCCATCCACGCGTTTATTAGTTTTGCCATGAACAAAACAGATTTTTCAGAAACCATTCCCAACTTTCAAAGTCTTATCACAAGAAATACTGAACCAATAATAGGCTTGTTTGTACTTATTTTGGTGAATTTCTCATGGTGATTCCAAATATGGTGATGTAATTCAATAATGTTGACATTTTTGGAACTGTCGCCTCTGCTGCTGAATGCCACACGGAAAGCGTTAAAAATGTGTAGTTAAAAATAACCCCTTTTCAGGATCAACTATGCACCATACCAACTGTAAAAGAGTTGAATTTTGGCTCCGTTTCTGTCATATCTTACCCTTTTTGTGTCAAAATATCAAGAGAATGACATTAAACGTTAACAAATGAATAATAATGGTTAATTTTAACTCCTTTTTAGTTGGTGTATAATTGACCCTGATAAGGGGTTATTTTTAACTACATATTTTTAAGTGTAGCCTACATATTTTTAAGTGTGCATGCGGATCTCTGATGGCAAACTGTGAATCCCGTAGTTATGTCTGGCCATGTATACTTAACCAATAATAATATAAGACAGGTAAAATCATTTTTTAAATCATTGGTTATTAATGAAGACGACAATTAATGGACAAAACTTAGTTGAAATGATGTAATTACTGCATATGAGGCCATTAATCATGACACATTTAGATACGATAATGCACTTCAATGTACAATAAATTCATGGGATTATAAATAAAGCATGTGAATGGATGGATATCAAACACTCATTATTTTTTATTCGGGATACTACATACGTAGAGGGCTGTTTATAGGTTTTTTTCTTTCTGAAAACAGATTTGTTTTCCGAAGCAGATTTGATTGATCTACTGCAGATAGCATTCTTATATCAATTACGCATAGGTAGATATGCTATCTTCTGAAGATAGTATTCTTTTATCAATGACGCATTGGTGAATATGTTATCTTCTGAAGATAGCAATCTTATACCAATGACGCATAGGTAAATATGTCATCTTCTGAAGATAGCATTCTTATACAATGACGCATAGGTAAATATGTTATCTTCTGAAGATAGCATTCTTATACAAATGGCGCATAGGTAAATATGTTATCTTCTGAAGATAGCATTCTTATACCAATGACGCATAGGTAAATATGTTATCTTCTGAAGATAGCATTCTTATACCAATGACGCGCATAGGTAAATATGTTATCTTCTGAAGATAGCAATCTTATACCAATGACGCATAGGTAAATATGTCATCTTCTGAAGATAGCAATCTTATACCAATGTCGCATAGGTAAATATGTCATCTTCTGAAGATAGCAATCGTATACTAATTACGCATGGGTAAATATGTTATCTTCTGAAGATAGCATTATTATACCAATGACGCATAGGTAAATATGTTATCTTCTGAAGATAGCATTCTTATACAATGACGCATAGGTAAATATGTTATCTTCTGAAGATAGCAATCTTATACCAATGACGCATAGGTAAATATGTCATCTTCTGAAGATAGCAATCTTATACCAATGTCGCATAGGTAAATATGTCATCTTCTGAAGATAGCAATCGTATACTAATTACGCATGGGTAAATATGTTATCTTCTGAAGATAGCATTCTTATATACAATGACGCATAGGTAAATATGTTATCTTCTGAAGATAGCAATCTTATACCAATGACGCATAGGTAAATATGTTATCTTCTGAAGATAGCAATCTTATACTAATGACGCATAGGTAAATATGTTATCTTCTGAAGATAGCACTATTATACCAATGACACATAGGTAAATATGTTATCTTCTGAAGATAGCATTCTTATACCAATGGCGCATAGGTAATTATGTTATTTTCTGAAGATAGCAATCTTATACCAATGACGCATAGGTAAATATTTTATCTTCTGAAGATAGCAATCTTATACCAATTACGCATAGGTAAATATGTTATCTTCTGAAGATAGCAATCTTATACCAATGACGCATAGGTAAATATGTTATCTTCTGAAGATAGCATTCTTATACAATGACGCATAGGTAAATGTGTTATCTTCTGAAGATAGTATTCTTATACAATGACGCATAGGTAAATATGTTATCTTCTGAAGATAGCAATCTTATACCAATGACGCATAGGTAAATATGTTATCTTCTAAAGATAGCATTCTTATACCAATGGCGCATAGGTAAATATGTTATCTTCTGAAGATAGCATTCTTATACCAATTACGCATAGGTAAATATGTTATCTTCTGAAGATAGCATTCTTATACAATGACGCATGGGTAAATATGTCATCTTCTGAAGATAGCAATCTTATACCATGTCGCATAGGTAAATATGTCATCTTCTGAAGATAGCAATCGTATACTAATTACGCATGGGTAAATATGTTATCTTCTGAAGATAGCATTCTTATATACAATGACGCATAGGTAAATATGTTATCTTCTGAAGATAGCAATCTTATACCAATGACGCATAGGTAAATATGTTATCTTCTGAAGATAGCAATCTTATACTAATGACGCATAGGTAAATATGTTATCTTCTGAAGATAGCACTATTATACCAATGACACATAGGTAAATATGTTATCTTCTGAAGATAGCATTCTTATACCAATGGCGCATAGGTAATTATGTTATTTTCTGAAGATAGCAATCTTATACCAATGACGCATAGGTAAATATTTTATCTTCTGAAGATAGCAATCTTATACCAATTACGCATAGGTAAATATGTTATCTTCTGAAGATAGCAATCTTATACCAATGACGCATAGGTAAATATGTTATCTTCTGAAGATAGCATTCTTATACAATGACGCATAGGTAAATGTGTTATCTTCTGAAGATAGTATTCTTATACAATGACGCATAGGTAAATATGTTATCTTCTGAAGATAGCAATCTTATACCAATGACGCATAGGTAAATATGTTATCTTCTAAAGATAGCATTCTTATACCAATGGCGCATAGGTAAATATGTTATCTTCTGAAGATAGCATTCTTATACCAATTACGCATAGGTAAATATGTTATCTTCTGAAGATAGCATTCTTATACAATGACGCATGGGTAAATATGTCATCTTCTGAAGATAGCAATCTTATACCAATGACGCATAGGTAAATATGTTATCTTCTGAAGATAGCAATCTTATACCAATGGCGCATAGGTAAATATGTTATCTTCTGACGATAGCATTCTTATACCAATTACGCATAGGTAAATATGTTATCTTCTGAAGATAGCAATCTTATACCAATGACGCATAGGTAAATATGTTATCTTCTGAAGATAGCAATCTTATACCAATGACGCATAGGTAAATATGTTATCTTCTGAAGATAGCATTCTTATACAATGACGCATAGCTAAATATGTTATCTTCTGAAGATAGCATTCTTATACAATGACGCATAGGTAAATATGTTATCTTCTGAAGATAGCATTCTTAAAAAATGACGCATAGGTAAATATGTTATCTTCTGAAGATAGCATTGTTTATACCTATGACGCATAGGTAAATATGTTATCTTTTGAAGATAGCATTCTTATACAATGACGCATAGGTAAATATGTCATCTTCTGAAGATAGCAATCTTATACAATGACGCATAGGTAAATATGTCATCTTCTGAAGATAGCAATCTTATACAATGACCCATAGGTAAATATGTTATCTTCTGAAGATAGCATTCTTATACAATGACGCATAGGTAAATATGTTATCTTCTGAAGATAACAATCTCATACCAATGACGCATAGGTAAATATGTTATCTTCTGAAGATAGCAATCTTATACCAATGACGCATAGGTAAATATGTTATCTTCTGAAGATAGCATTCTTATACAATGACGCATAGGTAAATATGTTATCTTCTGAAGATAGCATTGTTTATACCTATGACGCATAGGTAAATATGTTATCTTTTGAAGATAGCATTCTTATACAATGACGCATAGGTAAATATGTCATCTTCTGAAGATAGCAATCTTATACAATGACGCATAGGTAAATATGTCATCTTCTGAAGATAGCAATCTTATACAATGACCCATAGGTAAATATGTTATCTTCTGAAGATAGCATTCTTATACAATGACGCATAGGTAAATATGTTATCTCCTGAAGATAGCAATCTTATACCAATGACGCATAGGTAAATATGTTATCTTCTGAAGATAGCAATCTTATACCAATGACGCATAGGTAAATATGTTATCTTCTGAAGATAGCAATCTTATACCAATGACGCATAGGTAAATATGTTATCTTCTGAAGATAGCATTCTTATACAATGACGCATAGGTAAATATGTCATCTTCTGAAGATATCATTATTATCATGACGCATAGGCAAATATGTTATCTTCTGAAGATAGCATTCTTATACCAATTACGCATGGGTAAATATGTTATCTTCTGAAGAAAGCAATCTTATACAATGACGCATGGGTAAATATGTCATCTTCTGAAGATAGCATTCTTATACCAATTACGCATAGGTAAATATGTTATCTTCTGAAGATAGTAATCTATACCAATGACGCATAGGTAAATATGTTATCTTCTGAAGATAGCATTCTTATACCAATGACGCATAGGTAAATATGTTATCTTCTGAAGATAGCATTCTTATACCAATTACGCATAGGTAAATATGTTATCTTCTGAAGAAAGCAATCTTATACAATGACGCATGGGTAAATATGTCATCTTCTGAAGATAGCATTCTTATACAATGACGCATAGGTAAATATGTTATCTTCTGAAGATAGCATTCTTATACCAATTACGCATGGGTAAATATGTTATCTTCTGAAGAAAGCAATCTTATACAATGACGCATGGGTAAATATGTCATCTTCTGAAGATAGCATTCTTATACAATGGCGCATAGGTAAATATGTCATCTTCTGAAGATAGCAATCTTATACAATGACGCATAGGTAAATATGTCCTCTTCAATAGATAGCATTCTTATACCAATGACGCATAGGTAAATATGTCATATGTCATCTTCTGAAGATAGCAATCTTATACCAATGACGCATAGGTAAATATGTTATCTTCTAAAGATAGCATTCTTATACAATGACGCATAGGTAAATATGTTATCTTCTGAAGATAGCATTCTTATACCAATGGCGCATAGGTAAAAATGTCATCTTCTATAGATAGCATTCTTATACCAATGACGCATAGGTAAATATGTTATATGTCATCTTCTGAAGATAGCAATCTTACACCAATGACGCATAGGTAAATATGTTATCTTTTGAAGATAGCAATCTTATACCAATGACGCATAGGTAAATATGTTATCTTCTGAAGATAGCAATTTTATACCAATGACGCATAGCAAATATGTCATATGTCATCTTCTGAAGATAGCATTTCTTATACCAATGACGCATAGGTAAATATGTTATCTTTTGAAGATAGCAATCTTATACCAATGACGCATAGGTAAATATGTTATCTTCTGAAGATAGCAATCTTATACCAATGACGCATAGGTAAATATATATGTTATCTTCTGAAGATAAGCATTTTTATACCAATGACGCATAGGTAAATGTGTTATCTTTTGAAGATAGCATTCTTATATATACAATGACGCATAGGTAAATGTGTTATCTTTTGAAGATAGAATTCTTAAATCATTGACTCAAGTTAGTATCGATCGATATAACCGTGCTAGTAACAAATGAATACTGACTTTTAATTTGATCACATAAATTGTGCTGAAATAGAGGCAAAATAATTAGAAGAATAAGAAGGTCAACCACGAAACAAACAAACAAACACCCACCTAAACACCCCACCAAACATCACCCCACCAACAAAACGCAAACAATTAACAACCGAAATATATAAATTGCTTTTTTTAAATCTTATTTGTTATAGTGTTCACCCTATATAGCCTATCATGGGGCCGAAGCTGAATGGCTGGTTAAGTTAGTTTCATCCGCTATCTATATAATAATAATGCCATGCTGAAATTTGCTCGGCGGGCCTGGTTGACTGGCTGGCTTGCCGTGCCGCCGATCACTTGAAGTAAAGATGCATCGCACTTACTGATATAAGGATGAGGAGAGTAGGGCTTTGCTGCAAATGTACCGTGTGATCACAATGATCTGACACACGCTAAAAGATTTACAAGGAGGTCTATAGCTATCAGTGACTTTATCACTGACGATTTTTCACAACTAATCTCCATTAACTTATTTTGGCATCGACTGACTGGCGGTGATACAACGCATAGATTAATGCCATCTTTAAGGGGGCCAGGGTTCAACAATGTCGAATGTATGGAATTTTATCACCCTATTTGGAATCACCATGCGTTAAAATAAGTACAAACATGCCTAAAACAGTATTGGTTCAGAAAACTTTCGCAATTTTCAAAGGTTATCTCAAGGATTACTGAACCAATACTAGGCATGTTTGTACTTATTTCAATGTATTTCTCATGGTGATTCCAAATCTGGTAATGAAATTCAATTATGTTGACATTTTTGAAAAAAATTGTGACATTTTGGAATGTGGTCAGCAGACGCCTGCCGCGTGTTAAGTATCTATGAGAATTTTGGTAGCCAGGATGAGGCAGATTCATTGAGACCTTTTTCGTCTGACATGCTACGGTAACGAAACAGCTCTGTGTGTTCTCAATGTGTATGTATATCAACTTAGCGATATCTGTGAACACTCTGAGCACCCGGTTTATCCTGTTAGGCGACGGTAAAACCATGTTCTCGGGTCCGATCAACCTATTTTCGAATTTTCAATTGAAATGTTTTGAAACATATTTGTTTTAATTGATTTTTTTTGGAAATTTAATTTTGTTGTTGAAACTTTCGAAAATGGTTGCAAATTCACCAACATTTCAGGATTTTTTTGAGAAAAAACAAAACACAAAGCACAAATGCCCGACCGACTGAGATAATAGGGCTTTTATTTTCCGTTGCCATACCGTGGTTTTTTTTAACAATGCGCGAATTTATCGATTAAACGTGTCGGTAAATAAAGGTTGTAGTATTTACATGCTTGCTTGCTATCTCCTGAAGATAGCATTACTTTTCATTGCAGTTGCGAATTATTGCAGGTAGACCTAAATATGGTATAAAGATAACATTACTATTTCATTAAGGTTTAGGTAATACGTTATCTACTACAGATAATATTTCTATTTCATTACAGTATATATATAGGTATAGGCTAAATATGATATCTACTATAGCTGAAGATCGCTGAAAACCAGAATAATATGGGTTTTTTTTCTATTCAAATGAACTCGTGATATGCTTTATATGAAAGGAAAGGTGTACTTTTGTAGTTCTTTCATAAAACATATCATTGCACAGAATGCAATGAAAAGCATATCTTCTTTGTAGTGATATGTTTTCTTTTGGGTGCTGAGCTATGTTTTGTGAAAGGACTCATCAAAAATCTAAAATTTCATTCTTGAGAGTGAGGCAAAGATATAAAATATAACATGAAATTCTTTTTAAAATTTATCAAATGTTAGTTTTTATATCGGTCGACATAATCCGCTCAATCGTCGCGTGGTAATAGCGCTGTTGTGCGGCTAACATATTAGCACATGGCACATCAGAGAAACCTATAGTATTCCTGATAGATTCATGCAGGGATGGAAATAAGACCCGCCCGCCCGCCCATAGCGGGTAGCTTTCGTGTCGGGCGGGTGAAGATGCAAAGGTACCCGTCCGACTGGCGGGTAACATTTTTGAAGCTCAAAGTGTAAGTAGCAGTAAGTTCAGGGTCATTTCATCATCAGACCCGTGTGTCATGAGGAGATCAGGTTGATAGGAGATTAAAGAGAGTATTGGATTGAAGAACATGATGAATGCGAGGAGCTGTTACGGGCTAGAGTTACAGTGGAACATCGTACAATAAAGACAAAATCATGTAATTGTAGTTTAAAAGTAGTCTTGCTCTTAATTGTTTGCTGCAAAATATTATGAAAAAAACTTGGGCCGGTGGAATTTTTGTCGGGCCGGTAATTTCTGTGCTTGAACGCTTGGATTACCCGCGGATAGATAAAAACCAAAAATGTCTCGCCAATTTGGAAGTGATTGAACTATTAATAGCTGAACTGGGTTTCCACGCAGAGACGTATTGTCTATCCACTTTGCTGTGTGTTGTAGCGCCCGCATGAGTTCGTAATAATGCGACTGTCAATAGCTTTTATTACATACAGACCTGGGACAATTATAAGCCTGAACTGCTATCTTCAGTAGATAGCATTTAACCCCCTGGGCACTACCTGCCTATTTAACCATGTTTATGATTGGTTAATTTCCAGATATACTCATTAGAATAACCAATTGAAATACTGCTTCTAAAATAGTTCACTCCAGTCTTTACCAGGGATACAATTATTCTAACAATGTCTCTCATTGGTGCAATAAATGATGTATCCATCTTTCTGACCAATCGGCCGGTAGTTCTCAGGGGGTTAAGCTGAAGAGCCAATGGTATACAAATGCTACTATCATTGAACCTATGAATTGAATCAATGATATGCTACTAAACAGGTCAAAAGAAATAAGTCCCCCCCCCCTGGGAAATGTGAATTTTTCTGGAAAACCTTTAGGCTCCCAAACCTGTTACAAAAATGTAAAATGTAGACTGAAAGGTTACACATTTAATGTGCAATAACGTTTTACCAAACAGTTTAACCTTCGCCTTGAAATGCTGTCATTCATTCAATTTGATGACCAATAAAAAATGACACTTTCTTACACAGGGATTGGACAAATTGTTCAGTGCGATGACTGGAACAATATCATTGAAAACCGGATTCTATTTTTTTACAATAATTGTAGACGACCGGCCTTCACGGATTTTTGTACATGATTGGTCGAGATAAGAATGCTATCTTCAGTAGATGGCATATATTCACCTACTTGTATGATTTGATAATACAAATAAATACGCTATAGATAGCATATTTGCCTATTATTCAGTGAGATAATACTGATATCTTCAGTAGATAGCACATTTGTCTATTTTATTATTCAGTGAGATAATACTGATATCTTCAGTAGATAGCACATTTGTCTATTTTAGTGAGATGATAATATTATCTTCAGTAGATAGCATATTTACTAGTATGGTTTGATAATAGAAATGTGCTATCTTCAGTAGATAGCCTATTTGCTTATTTCGGTGAGATAATTATCTTCAGTAGATAGCATATTTACCTACTAGTATGGATTGATAATACAAATTAGCTATCTTCAGTAGATAGCATATTTGCCTATTTCAGTGAGATAATAATGCTACTTCAGTAGATAGCACATTTGCCTATTTCAGTAAGATAAGAATGCTGTGATTCGGTAGATAGCATATATATACACCTACTCGTATGGTTTGACAATACAAAGCTTTAAATGGTGGAAAATGCCAATATTTTTACCGCGTTTACAAGAAGTTCAATTTTGAAGGTATTTTACAAATTTTCAGACAAGATAACTCAAAGTGAAAGCTATACAATTTTAAACTGTTACTGTTATCTTAATAGAGAACATTTTTCTAATTTTTGCAATTTTTGCATTTTTAACTTGAGATATTCACCAATTAACAGTAAAATTAATATGCAAAAAGTATTCAGATGTTTTTGTCAATATTTCGAAAAATAAGTGTTCGAAAAAAGAAAAAACCCGATACTTATAGGCAAAAATGTCTTGTTTACGATATTCAATATTAGACGATATTATCTTCTAATTATTAAGCTGCCTGAAATAGTGGATCAAAAATTGCTTTTTTGGTTATTTTTTTCAAAATATGGGTATTTATGTGTCAAGCTGATGTCATAAGCACATTCCGCATTCAGTTTACTTTCTATAAATGTAGGCCTATCTATATTATAATACGCTACTCTCTGTCTGTTTGTCTGTCTGTTTGTTTGTCTGTCTGTCTGTGCGCGCTTTTTCGTCGCCTTCCCGGGGTCGGGCGGCATTCAAACTTGGTGGGTGGGTGCAGCTCGGTCCCCGAAAGAGCAAGTTCGCATTCGCTAGAGCGTACGAGGTCAAAGGTCATCTAGGGGTCAACTTTTTGAAGTTGGTCGGATCGTGCTTAAACTCGGTGATCGCAATGCTCGATGCGAGGCGAGCGTGGCAAAAATAAAACGGGTTGGCGTTTGTCGGGTCTTCCGGGGTCAAAGGTCGTCTAGGGGTCGAATTTTCAAAGTTTGTCCGATCTGGCTTAAACTCGGTGACGGGAAGCCCGAGTAAGAGTCGAGCGTGGAAAAAATAAAACGGCTTTGCTTTTCTTGGGTCGTCCGGGGTCAAAGGTCGTCTAAGGGTCGAATTTTCAAAGTTTGTCCGATTGGGCTTAAACTCGGGGACGGGAAGCCCGAATGCGAGTCGAGCGTGGAAAAAATAAAACGGCTTTGCTTTTCTTGGGTCGTCCGGGGTCAAAGGTCATCTAGGGGTCAACTTTTTGAAGTTGGTCGGATCGTGCTTAAACTCGGTTATCACAATGCTCGATGCGAGGCGAGCGTGGCAAAAATAAAATGGGTTAGCGTTTGTCGGGTCTTCCGGGGTCAAAGGTCGTCTCACTGTAAAAACAGTGTTTAGAAACGTGGTGCAAGATGGTGTTTAGATCGCTCATGTTTAGAAATTAAACACCGTGTGTTTAGATATTTGACATGCATATTTAGGGATCTGACATGTAAGTGTTTAGAAATTTGACATGTTTACAAACGTGGTGCAAAATGGTGTTTAGAAAATCGTTTAATCTCTAAACACTGTTTTTACAGTGTAGGGGTCGAATTTTCAAAGTTTGTCCGATCGGGCTTAAACTCGGTGACGGGAAGCCCAAATACGAGTCGAGCGTGGAAAAAATAAAACGGCTTTGCTTTTCTTGGGTCGTCCGGGGTCAAAGGTCGTCTAAGGGTCGAATTTTCAAAGTTTGTCCGATCGGGCTTAAACTCGGGGAAGGGAAGCCCGAATGCGAGTCGAGCGTGGAAAAAATAAAGCATACGAGGTCAAAGGTCATCTAGGGGTCAACTTTTGAAGTTGGTCGGATCGTGCTTAAACTCGGTGATCACAATGCTCGATGCGAGGCGAGCGTGGCAAAAATAAAACGGGTTAGTGTTTGTCGGGTCTTCCGGGGTCAAAGGTCGTCTACGGGTCGAATTTTCAAAGTTTGTCCGATCGGGCCTAAACTCGGTGACGGGAAGCCCGAATACGAGTCGAGCGTGGAAAAAATAAAATGGCTTTGCTTTTCTTGGGTCGTCCGGGGTCAAAGGTCGTCTAAGGGTCGAATTTTCAAAGTTTGTCCGATCGGGCTTTATGCATGCATTCTACAAACCACCAAACCCGAGAACCGACAAACCCCGGGTGACCGCCCAAACCCGAGAACCGACAAACCCCGGGTGACCGCCTAGTACTTTTATAATACTTTTATTGACTATTTGCCGGGGTGTTGACACTTTCTTGTGTAACGGGTTTTGGTCTCGCATGCCTACAGTGTTTGACTACCGCCCGCCCCCCCCCCCCCTCCTCCCTGTTATATAACGCAATAGTGGCAATACTGCTATTTGCGTCAAGGTAGCCTTTCAGGTGGCATAACATTGTCGGTGCTTAGGGGGTCTTATTCGCAGAAAAAAATACCAGTCCTGCTATAAACGGAGTTGCTTTCTTCCGGTAACACTAATGATGATAATATCATCATCCTAAGTATCTATATATAGACCTACATCCTGTTTGAGTTCAACCCCCGGCGCCGCGCGTAAACGTTTTTCATACCATCACAGAACCATGCAGTAATTTCCTTTTTCCGATTTCAACGTAAGTAATTGTTAAATCGAATCGGGAAGCACTGCTGTGGTCTTCCTCTCGTGCGCCGAGAGGAAGCTCGTGCGCCGAGAGGAAGACCACAGCAGTGCTTCCCGGGCCCGATTTATTGATTGCCGTATGACGGGTATCGAGGGGGTCTTCCGTGCACCCCTTTTATCATGTTTAGGATTCATCCATACAAACACAAACAAACCTTTTTTTTTACTTCCTTTCATGATCCTAAAACACATTGATTAAGGCATTAATTTAAGGTATTATACACATTCAGGATGATACCAAAATCATGGTATGTAATGGGGTTATTCAACATGTTCAAGCAGGGATGTGTCAAATTGACACCTCCCTGGTTCAAGATATAATAAAAATATTAATAAAAAAAAATCTGTATCTTATAAAGCGCCTTATCCAAATTGCTCATTTGCTCAAAGCGCTGTAATTTTTGCTGCTGGTGAATCATCAGAATCAGGTCGCATCAACTAGGGTGCAGCCAATTTCTAGCGCAAACCTATCCGCACTTAGATTGTAACATCCACCAAGATAGCGTCTTCTTATAATTTCCAAAGAGATTATCATGGTAGTATAGGTGTCTTCCATGCATGCTTCATACTCGCTTATCAAACCCATGCATAAATTGGTATATCAAGAAGTGGTTTCACCCTCTAATCCAACGGCGTGTGGGTATACGTGTGTTGCTAATCTTCGAGTTTCGAGTTTCGAGTTTGGTTTAAACCAAACTCGATATCGAGTTTCATGAAAAAACGTAACTCGATATCGAGTTTTAAAAAAAAAATCAAACTCGATATCGAGTTTCAAAAAAAATATCAAACTCGATATCGAGTTACGTTATTTCATGAAACTCGATATCGAGTTTGGTTTAAACCAAACTCGAAACTCGATACCGAAACTCGAAACAACTCGAAGATTAGCAACACACAACTAATATGCGACATGGTTTTCGGGTCCGCTCTTCAGGGTCCCGGGAAAATCACGCTACTGATCAACTTACTTAAAACATTTTCCACGCGGCAGGCGTCTGCAGACGACACTTCTAAAAGTTTACAATTGTTTTTAAAAAAATTCAAAATTATTGAATTTCATTACCATTTTGGAATCACCATGAGAAATACAGTGAAATAAGTACAAACATGCCTAGTATTGGTTCAATAATCCTTGAGATAGAATTTGAAAGTTGGAAAAGGTTTATTTTAATTCATTTGCCTTATGTCTGAGACCATGGTCTCAGGTTTATGTTGAACTCAAATATCGTGGTGAAATTCTGGTGTTTCCATAACCTGACCACTTGTTATTTCTGACCACCTTTTCTGACCAATTCTAACCCTAACCCGAACCCTAATTATAACCCCTAGCCTAAACCTCAAGAATTACTGAATTACTGAATTACTGAAGGTCACTCCCTGTCCAAGGGGGAATACAACATTGCACTAGTATTTTTGTTGTTAATCGCTGTATTATCCCTTGTTATTGCTTGTTTCACCACACCAATTTGGTATACGGTATATTGCTTTTATTCTTTGCATTTTACATTTTCGAGATATCCTCTTCTTATATCCGTTTTCTGATCCTTGGTGTGTGTGTGTTTTCTGCGTCCATTTGATTCATCTTGTTACATTTGTCACATTATTGCATTTAAGAGGGGACTTAAGGAAGTTTTTGACCTAATTTTTTGAATTTTTTGTGATTTTCTCAAAAAAACAACATTTGTGGTCAAAATTGACGCAAAATTTGGATTTTCTGACCCATTTCCTTTCCAAAAATGTATACTTTTATATACATTTGAGTCATAGTTCAATAATTACAGCACTCACAAAATTCAAAAAGTAACTTTCTTGAGTCCCCCCTTAAAAACAATAAAGTAATTTTGTGTTTAATTATCATTTCACATCATGTTCATTATTTTTGAAAGAAAGGTGGTTTAGTTTTTATTATTGTAACACTCTCCATGCGGCAGTCGTCTGCATGCAGACGACAGTCCCAAATGTTCACATTTTTTTCAACAATTAATTTATTGAATTTCAAGGGTGTTTCCAAAACCTGACCACCATTCTATATCTGACCTCTTGTTTTGACCCACAATTAGGGTTCGGGTTAGGGCTAGAATTGGTCCGAAAAGGTGGTCAGAAAACAAGTGGTCATTATGGTAATCAGGCATGCATGTCAGGTTATGAAAACAACCGAATTTCACCACCATATGTGGGTTCAACATAAGAAATGCATCAAAATAAATAAAAACTTGTCTATAGTATAGTATGGCGGTTCAGTAATTCTTGAGGCTTATAGGCGTGGTGTTATAATTAGGGTTAGGGTTCGGGTTAGGGTTAGAATTGGTCAGAAAAGGTGGTCAGAAAACAAGTGGTCAGGTTAATCACCTTTTACTAATTGTGTATAAATGTTTAAGAAATATAAGTCCATCATACTTATCGATGCAGTTTGAATTTGTTCATAATAACCATTGTCATGTAACAAGAAATCACACAAGTAATACTTTGGTTGTACCGAAATTTAAGTCGAACTCAGGTATGCGAACGTTTCATGTTAGGGCAGCATATGCCTGGAACAACTTGCCATCAACAATCAGAACCGAACTTGAGAATATGTCAGTGCAACAATTTAAAACAAAGATCCGTGGAATTTAAATTTTGTGTTCTAAAGTATATTACAATTCTGCATTTCCTTGCTGAATTTATCTGATGGTTCTGTATATATTTATGTAAATAGTTGTTATATTCCATGTATATATATTGTAAATAATTATGTATTTTTCTCTGTGAAATGAGGGCCTGCTTGGAAAGCAGTGCTTGACACTGAAGCTGTTTACCCTCAATAAAGAAAGATTAAATAATAATAATAATAATTGAAACACCAGCATTTCACCACGATATTTGGGTTCAACATAAACCTGAGACCATGGTCTCAGACATAAGGCAAATGAATTAAAATAAATACAAACATGCCTAGTAGCGGTACACTTATTCTTGAGATAAGACTTTGAAAGTTGGGAAATATTTCAGAAAATCTGTTTTGTAAAACTAAAAGCCGCGTGGAAAGTGTAAAACAAGAGTGAGTTGTTTTACTGTACATTGAACCTCACACGAATTCGTCTCAGGGGATGTGTCTAATTATTTTAGAACAGTGGCATCCGCCAAGTCAGCGAATCGTCCAATGTAAAAAGCTAAAACTCACTCTTTTGAAAGCTCTATAGGAGGGACGGCTCATTTTAGGAGTGAAGTTCGCTCTTTTCGGAGTGATTTTCCACTCTTTTAGAGTGATTTTTACTCTGAAAAGAGTGGCACTCACTCTGAAAAGAGTGAACATCAATCCAGAAACGAGTGAACTTCACTCCAAAAAAAGAGCTGTCCTTCAGTTTTAGCTCTTTTACATTGAGAGAGTATAACATGAGAATTATAAAAGAGTAACATTATATACAATCAATATACAGAAGTAAATGGCAATAAGAAACATACAGAGGTAATAATGCTGTACGTACGTGTAGCCCATGCACGTTTCAAATATGACTTACAAAATACATCATTGGCGGAAATGGAAAAACATCACTTCATCGGAAAAACCTAGCATAAAACTCTATTGAATCATGTATTCCGGGAGAAATAAAACGGCTGTATTTTAATACATGTTTAATTATCTGTGATCATATCATGGCAATCTACCATACCATAATTCTATTACGAATTAATGGTCTTAGCATTTGTGTATCGATTATAGATTAATTGCTGATCCATCGATTATCCTATCCATAAAGCCTTCAAAGTTGATACCGGGGACTTATCGATCTTTAATTAAGTCAACTGACCTCAAATGACGCCGCATTGAAGAGTTCTGGTGCTTGGCTTGGGATCTAAATCCCATTAATCTCTTGAGAAGGACTTCCAAGTGGTTCCAGACATGGTAATGTCCGTAAACAACAATAGTTTGTAAGGAAAACAAGATAATTTACTTAGAAACTTGAGATAATGGTCTTATTAGGATGAGTGTAATCCCATCATCGTTAGTTTTGTCTATGCTGAATGAGACGGAATCGATAAGTGTTTTGGTACAATAGGTTGAAAACAAGTTTATGATCATGATACCTCATAGACAAAAAGGTGGGATAGTTTGTATTGAACATACGTACGTAAAGGACTCCGCACAGGATTTAGTTAGAAGTAGGTATCATGGTATTTTGTAATCAGATGGGCGGGATTTGAAGCGATTTGATTAATTTAACAAAGACATCAAACCCACTCGTCGGTTACCCGACCGAAGATGACGCGGTCGCGGGGAATGCGACGGGCAGTCTATTATGGGAATGTTTCACTATTTCATGGGTAGGTTTAGTGATATCAAAATGGCAAGCAGCGCTACATGTACTCCATCAGTTTACACAGTCGGTCTGTACGGACACATGCTTTGGGTCCTGAACATGCTGAAGGGCCCAGGCTCATGCAAAATGCTCGGGCCAGGCTTTTTAAAAGCCCATATAAGCATGCTGGCTGAATGAAAAGAAAGTTAGAAAAGATGGAAGAAAAGAATGAAGTAAAAAGAGCCACTCCCAACAAATAAAGTTAACAATTTTGCTGTCAGCCTTCGGACATGAGAAAAGCTTTTAAAGCTTTGATAAAGATTCTGATAGGATCGAAAGCTCAGGCCCCTTACAATTTGATATTTTAAATACAGGCTTGTGTTGTGAATAAGCAGTTTCCAGTAGCTGTTTTAAACGTTGACATGAGAAAAGAATAGTCTTGATCCAAACTCATTTGCCACACGGACGGGCTGATAAGGATTGTACAAATACATAATTGAATTTACCTAACACTTAGAGACCTTTAAAACAATGCCAAGCTTGTTTAATTGATATTTGCCGTGTTATAGGCTCTTTGGTGTGTTTTTTCATTACTAAACAAATCTTCAAATTCTTTCTTAAAAGGTCCTTCATGTATTCGGTTAGATTTAAGTGGAAGCACACATTAAATAATCAGAAAGTGATGTTAATTAATATATGAACTTCGGCTTATCAATCAAAATTAAATGTGCGACGAAAATAATGGATAGATGAACTGTGTAATTGCAATCGTTGACGCTGTCAAAATTAATAAAAAAAATTATAATGATTAATAATAATTACGTATAGAGATGGTTTATCAAAATAATACGAATATATTACAGCCCAACGATATACATTTACAGTCGGTTTGAACGCCCCTAAGAAAACAATGGTAGCTGCCCATTCTCCTCCTCCTCTTCACGGCCCCTAATTGCCTTACGGCATGCATGATCACTGAGAGCGCTGCTACTGGTTCTTGATGTCTTCATAAAACCATTGATCTCTAGTTAGTTATCAAGTGGGCGTCTCCTCTGCATTCACTCGTGTATCATTATTAAGTACTTGGCGTGATTAAACTCTCTGGAATTAAATTAATACAACTTAACTGGCCAATCACAATAGGGATGATATTGTAACAAAAAAAGAGCATGTACAATAAAAAAAAGAGCATTTAAACTGTGTACAAGTGACTTTGTATATATAAATTCGGTAATATAAGACGTGGTTTATAGGGCACTGCCACTTGTTTTGTAAGAAACTTTGATAGAGAATTTTGATCGAGCTGGACTTCGACTATTTTGCTAATGCATATGCTTTGAGTTCACATACAATTGCACTTGGTATAACATTTGCTTCGGCTACTTCTCCTGTGATCTGTTCATATCGATGCTAACAAACTCTACAAGCCCTACCATGACTGCCGAACAACCCGAAGGACAAGCAGCGGATACCAGCAGTAGGCACACCCCGGGTCCCGCATCCCCATCTCGCCCGGTAAAACGAGAGGAACCACCACTCCGCGGAACAGCTGATACACCGGTTGCTATCACCCCCATCACCGCGACGATATCTACTATTAACAAGAGATCTTCAACCAGTGAAGGAGTTTCGCTTTCTCCTACTCCATCGCGTAAAAGATTCCGCAGTGCCGAACATATGTTTGGAATCCCCGGTATCATGCCCCCGTTACATCTGACCGGTACCACCACAGAGATGCGGCATCGTCACGCCGCGGAGGATAGATTATACCCCACGCCACACATCCCTATACCAACATATCACGGAATCGTCAGCAGCGACGAAGTAAGTCGAGACGCCGAGGCAAGAGCAGCTCTGATCATGGAGAAAAGGGACTCCTCTACTCGTTCCCCGGGTTCTGGGAGTGATCTTTCCCTGGCTGATGGATCACAACATGATGACGTGGATTTACACTATACAGACGATGGAGGAAAAGGTAAGCATTTTTCATCCCACTTTTCTCAGGTTTTGTAAACTTTTGGTCTATATCACTCAGACTCAGAGACCTTCCATGTTTGGGATTAACGGCTATTGGAGGAAACACTAAACTTTATTCAAGTGACTCTTGGCTAGAATGCACATTATTTGATCAAGTAATCTCATTCTTAACATTTCAGATCATAGACTAATTTTGAGGTCATTCACCAGTTTGTATTGAATGAGGAGGGTTGTGGGTCCGAACCGTGTTGCAAATACTTTTGTGTTGGCAGTTAATCCAAAATACGGAAGGTCTGTCTCTCTTCTCTATATAAATCATGATAATAGTCCAGATAAGAGGAAATCACTGCCAAATGGGTTTTATAAACTCAATCAAAACCATCAGAAATTTTTCAAAATGTCTTTATAATGTGGTCGATGCAGTGTTTTCTATGCGACATACAGTTGAAGTTATACTGGTTTATTAAAATTTCGCCATGGGTGTTATTGTATTCATGAAGATTAAGTTCAAGAACTGCAAATTTATGACTATATTCTATCAAACCTTTTTGGGATAATCGAGGCGTTATCATCATGGTGTTTGTATTTAGCAACGAACCAATGCAGCAGCGGCCTATAATTGGTCTCGATCCCGAGGGTGTAAAACTGTGCTTACGAAGACAAAACCCATATGCCCAGATTGCCTGCCCATACTATTACTAGTGATATTACAATGATCACCCATCTAATAATAATTAATATAGTGAGGAGTCCCTTTTCTTGTATACAATATACAAGTTATCCCACCTTTTTGTCTATGAGGTATCATGATCATAAACTTGTTTTCAACCTATTGTACCAAAACACTTATCGATTCCGCCGTCTTATTCCAACAAAACTAACGATGATGGGATTACACTGACATCTTTTAAGACCATTATCTCAAGTGACTACGATAATTATCTTGTTTTCTTGAACTCTGTTTTTGTTCTTAGCTTGCCACAACAGAAAACATATACGGTATATTATCACAGAACATACTATTCACTACAAACAATGCAATAGAAAGCCGTAACATACATGATTAATACAATATGTCGGTATACTGAATGTGAACCTCTATACGTGTTAATGGTGTCGCGATTCATAAGGCATGCTAATGTTTAGACTTTTGATATCTGCAAATATGATGGTCTTCTAGCTCTGAGAAATATTAATGCGGTTACATATTACATCTTTGTCAAATGATATACACCATATACCGGTATTTTATTGAACGTGGACAATTTTGGTAGAAACTTAAAAACTGAGCCTGACTCTCGTCCTAAAAAAGAGTTTGTAATTTTAATTTGATACTCATGTAAAACAGATATTGGTCGGATGGTAATGGTTTCTTCATTCTCATTCATGTCATTACTGCGACCATCCATTTGGAAGCCCTCAAAGTAACATATTATTTGGATCGTAAACCATGTTTAGATTCCAACTTCATTATCTTGTTTTCCTTTCCTAATCCATCTGCAGCCATGGGTTCGAGTTTGTAACTAACTTAACTGGTGGCAGTGGCGTTGCTAGGGCCTTCAAGGTGGGGGGGGGGGGGGCATAGCCGACTATATTTTGTTAATGTACATAGGGTTTGTCATTTCATTTGGGGGGATTCCCCCTGCCGCCCCCTCCTCTATTACGCCAGGAAAGCCAAAAAAACCAACAAAAACGTAGTAATACTATTCTTTATTTATACAAAAATGCGAATTGGTTCTCAAAAGATATTGTAAACTGATGACAGTGAAGGCTAGTTGAGCCTATAGTATTACGGATAGCCAGAAAAACACCAAAAACCACACCTACAAAAATCTATGGTGGCTTTGACCATGCTTTGACCATGGTAGACAGAGATTCCATGTTGTGACTGATACCAGCAAAGAACAATTTCAGTGATTATTTTTTTCCAGATAAGTTTGACACGTGCTTCAATGATGTTTCCAATTAGTTAGGTGTTTTTAGAAAAATAAAAGCAATAGCTATAATATTGGTCAACTTCTTTTTGACCCTCACTGTAAACTTCTTTTTGACCCTCACTGTAAACTTCTTTTTGACCCTCACTGTAAACTTCTTTTTGACCCTCACTGTAAACTTCTTGTTGACCCTCACTGTAAACTTCTTTTTGAGTCACATCTAATCTTATCTAATAATTCAAATCGTTTACCAATTCAAAGAACACAGAATGATAATACGCTATGATCATGATGATATGTTTTATAACACGCGACCGTCATTTGTAGAACGTTTCGACGAATTATTTAGCACCGTCGAATTCTTCGAAGATTTTGTAACTTGATTTCTTCAAAATTCACACAAGATTTGTGTAATTTTCGGGGGAAATGCAGCTCACGACGACCACACCCAATCCATTTGTGTTTATTAAAATAAACGCACTATATATCAATGACTCGGATCAGTGACACCGAGTGCATTATTTCTAATATAATTATAGTGCAAATAGACTGCAACTGATTTTCAGATTTATTTGAAATCACAACGATGATTGATTTGATCATTCATCAATTTCACTCACAAAACTGATATTATTCAAACAAAACTGGTTATTGATTATTGATCAGATATATCTTGACCATTTTCAATGTCAATTTACAATTTGTATGAAATTTCGGTTATCGACAATTATCAAACTTTGTGTACAGTAGCATTAAAGTAGGCTAAGCCAATTTATTAAAAGCTCTTTCAAAATGCGACAGTATAGTTCAAACCCCACAGAAATTGGTCGTGTTGGTGCCGAGTTATAAAACAAACAATTTTCCAAGTGACCCCCCCCCCCCCCCCCACCCCAATATATATATATAGTATATATAACATAAGCATTTACTAGTAGTTGCCTCGTTTTACCTCTTTTAAAGGCAATAATACAATGACGCATCTCATTTCCTTTCGATAATATGAGATAGATCAACATAAAAGTCATCGTAAAAGCAATCCATTTCGTTTACCATTCGTTTACATACAATTTATTATCATTTGGTAAAAAGTCAAAGTGACTACCTGTATAATAGATTGATATAAAAATATAAAACGATGTGTCTCTGTGTTTTTCACGTCACTACTACAGGGCTGAAAGGAGAGTCTGCACTAGACGCGCAAATCCGGCGTTACCGGACGGCGTTCACACGGGAGCAAATTGGCCGACTGGAGAAGGAATTTGCGCAAGAGAACTACGTATCAAGACCACGACGGTGTGAGCTGGCTGCCGCGTTGAATCTCCCCGAGACGACTATCAAGGTAAGCCTATTTATTTGCAGTGTATACATGTTGGGCTAATCGTTTAAAATGGTCGATTGATTCATGGAATTATTAGAAAGAGATCTTTCTAATAATTCCATGATTGATTTAAGGTCATGTTTTCCAGGAGTGCATGGATTTCAACTGAAAATAGCTCATTAGAAAATTGACGGGGACATTTGGAAGGAAAAAACAGAGAGAGAGGATTAAAGGGCAAGAAAGAAAAATAAGGAAGCAGAAGAAGAAAAAAATAAGAAAAGGGAAAGGGAAGGCTTAAGACATTGAAACAAAGTGAAATAAAAGGATATGATTATGAAACATTAAAACCGCCTTTATTCATCACAATCCATTATAAATGAGTGTTACACGAGGGATGTTTAGTGTGAAATAGGATCATTGTGCGATATGCGGTGCATCGTATTAATTTAGTTCATATATGAAATAGATACTGGAAATTTACATACATCGTATTTAATTAAGTTCATATATAAATATAGATAGGCCCTACTGGTAATTTACATAAAATTGACAAGGCCTCATCCGGGCCTCATCACTGACACCGCTTTTTGTTAGATTTTTATAACGATTATGTATTCAGTTAAGTAGAGGATTTACATAAAATGGACAGAGCGATCACTCATGCTATAAACCACATTGCCTTTATCGGCGACAGTAATGCTATCTACTGAAGATAGCAGAATACCCACTAAACCGCAATTCCCGTCCCGTTGGCGTTCGGAACATAATTTTGAAGATTTAATCTATCAATAACAGCTTTTTTCTCTTAGGCTAATGAAATATGATTCCCAGTTTCCCGTTTCATATTTTTAAAAGAGTGGGTAGGTGTCTATTTCATTATTCATTATTCATTATTTCACTCAATTTCATTATTGCATCTGAAAGGGGTGTTAACTACTAACTACCTATTGAATTGTATATCTTACACCTTAATTAACACTTTAACACGTTGAAAAACAATTAAGGAAGCATTTGTAGATGTGCTATTGAAAATGTCAACAAATCTGTCTGAAATATTGCAAAGTCAATTACGTCTGAAATCTGAGTAGGTAATGCAAACAATTTCATTATCAACCATATACCATGACACCACTGCCATAAAAAATCCCTTAAAATCAACAGGAAGATATGCCTGGTATTTTGAGCCACTAAAAGTTTTGATTTTTATTCAAGTTTGTCAGAAAATGAAATTTTGCACAAAATAATGAAAGTTTTGGTAAAACTGAAAAGTTGGGTCGGTAGGGAAACGGGAAACTGGGAATCATATTTCATTAGCCTTATCGTGATTATCGGGTTACTATCTACATGTACATGTGTATAAAGATGGGCAATCGCCAAACAAGTTGAGGATAAAATAAACATCGCAGTAGGCTACGCCTTAGTAAAAAGTATTGAAAATGTGACTTTTGAAAAGTGACTAATTTTCTTTAAATGGCGCTAATCATGGTTTATCTTTGTTGCTAGGTGTTATGTTTGGTATCAAAATGTGCCTTGAAAAGATTCATCCAAATGTCTATCTAGCCTGTTTGGTAAAAAAATAATCGAAAGTTACTTTAAATGACCTAAACAAAGTGTACGACTTTCTTTTGTTGAGCACTTTATTACAATAATAGACCTACTATAATAAACAATAATAATTGTAGGCCTACACTGCAAAAACACTGGTGTTAAAATCAACATCGAGGGTGTTAATTTTAACACCACAGAAGTGTCCCAGCGGGGCCACACTTTTTGGTGTTGATTAACACCAGTCTTTGGTGTTGATGAATTAACACTCCTTGGGTGTTGCTATATTAACACTCCTTGGGTGTTGCTATATTAACACTCTCAGGGTGTTAATTTTACCCTCCTATGTTAATTTTTACACCTTCTGGTGTTAAAATATTAAAAATGTTACACCTTCTGGTGTTAAAATATTAAAAACTTTACACCTTCTGGTGTTAAAATATTAAAAACTTTACACCTTCTGGTGTTAAACTATTACATTTTTTACACCTTCTGGTGTTAAAATATTAATGTTAGATAAGTTGAAGTACTTTAACAATAAAATGCTTGCAAATAACATATTTCACTGTTCAACAGTTCAAATTTATTAAAACTTGAACGTTTTTGTGAATTAATGTTCTTACTTGCCATTTAATTATGGAATGACGTATGTTGCAGATCGAATCACTAGATCAAATGTATAAATATACAATCCAAAGTGTTACAAAACCAATATAACCAACCTCCGTGCGCATGTGTGGAATAATGACACCCATGGGAGTATTCTTACACCAAATTTAACACAAGAAACTTAACACCATGAGAAGTGTTACATCAGTTATTCCTATGGTGTTGACCTAACACCAACATTAACACCAGGAACGTAACACCGGCTCAGTGTTGCATATTTAACACCAGAGTTTTTGCAGTGTACTATATAGCCTACACCCAATTACACCCAATTGAAACCCAAGTGGGTTTATAGTACTCTCTTAAATCAAAAGATTGAACTGAGAGAAAGATCTTAAACGATTGAAAATGTTTAATCTAATAATAGAGTGAAATTTCAGTCCGATATGTTAAAATTTCACTCTATTAGGCCTATAGATTGAATATGATCTTTTAACATCTTTCCCTCAGCATCGGTTTTGTTACTTTAGGGGGACTCAAGGAAGTCACTTATTGAATTTTGTATTTAAGTGCTGTAATTATTGAACTATATTATGACTCAAATGTTGGCACTTTTTGGTCAACATTTCAAAAAATATTAGATTAGGTTAAAAAATGAGAAATTCGTCCCAAGTTAGTGTCTTTACATCATTCAAAAAACACCTAGAGATTTTGGGCCTAATGTGGCGGAAATAACCTACAAATGCCAAATTATGAAACATTTAGGTATACATCTACAGCACTTTTTACCTTTTCTATGATGTTAAATTTAGACTGGGGTCTATCTTAAGCTTAATTTCAAACACTGTCGTGTATTGCCAGAATGCAACATATTATTTGGTGGTGTGCACTCTTAGTCTTAAGTGGAGTGTGAACTCTCAGGCATAGCCTCCGTTAAACTGCTGTAACTCCTTCATTATTCATTTAAGCTATATAAAAGTATACATTGTGTTAAAGAAAAAGGTTCAATGAATCCAACCATGAACATGAAATTGACCATTTTGGAAAAAAACAAACAAAACACGGTTTTTGACTCATTTTAGGATTAATCAAGATAACTAAAAATATATTTTGTCAAATTTGGTCGAAAATGTTACTAAACTATGATCTCTTTCTCTATCTTATATATTGCCTTCTTGTTTCAGGTATGGTTCCAAAACCGTCGGATGAAAGACAAACGTCAGCGTATGTCTCTTGCCGCCTGCTCCTGGCCACACCACGCTGCTGTAGACCCTCATCTATACTCACTGATGCTAGCCGGTCGACTCCCTTACCCCTGTGCAACCGCCCCACCACCTCCGTTCAGCTATTATCATCCAGCAGCGATACCCACCATGCCGACCGCCGCGCCGGCCGTCACTCCAACCGCAGATGCTTACGGTAGTTATGCGCTACAACTGCGAAACCGTGCCGAACTATTTAAGAGTGCATTGCCGCATCACCACCCCTACATGCGGCTACCACCAGGAGCGGGGACCCCCTCACCAGTGGATTTCCTCGCCAGGAGTGGTTCTTCATTTTTACCCCCCAGTATGTTAGCATCTCCACCCCCTGCAGCGGTTCCGTGCGGATGTCATTTTGGCCAGACTGGTTCCCATTTATCACCGACCCACCACCACCACCACCACCACCCAGTATCGTCGTTATCGTCGGCAATTCAAGCACGTGACAGTTTACAGAGCGCCACTTCCACACCGGTTTCCACGGCGTTGACCGCGGCCTTTCCACACCCGACAATATCTTGAAACGTCTGCTTTCCAAAAAAATATAAAACGGACTCTTAAACAAGACTGAGGCTTTTGGTAGGCTGATTTCTTTAGCCTTAATTACCCGAGCATTTTACTGGAAGAGATTGAGCTGATAGTTTATATTTGTAGCCTGGAATTGCTATGTCCTATCATTAGGACCCAAGCCCGGAAGCGTGTACCCTCACAGCACGACACGGTCTCGGACCGGGTAAACAAACAAACAAACAAACAAAAACACACTCGAGTTCTTGAATTCACTCAGAATATGTTGGTTCATCATGATTACGTTTTCTGCAAGGATTCCACCATCCTATAATTGTATATCAATTAGTTACATACGAGGAGGTATCAAAAAGTTTTTGAAATCACCCAGAAGTGGGGAGCCAGAAACTTAATTTTGATACGTGATCCTTCAGACATCTTTACAAAGTCACTGTGCAAAATCACACATTTCTCCCGGCACTATTTATTACCTGTCCACAGACCGCCATTGTAGAGATCCTCAGATTGACCGCCATTGATTGATCCTCGGATTGCCTCAGATTGCGTTATTCCCAAAACAGCAATAAATAGTAAAGTGTTGACAAAAAGGGATCAAAGGTCATTACAAACAAGCCTGGTGACAATAATCTTATTGGTAACATGTGGTGTACACAGATTGACCCCTAATGACCCTTACATGACCCTTGACCTCTGCTGTCAAAACTTTAAACTAATATTGCGGTTTTGGAAATAACACAATCTGAGGCCACCTGAGGATCAATCAATGGCGGTCAATCTGAGGATCTCTACAATGACGGTCTGTGGACAGGTTTTAAATAGTGGGAGAAATGTGTAACTTTGCATAGTGACTTTGTAAAGATGTCTGAAGGATCACATATCAAAATTAAGTTTCTGGCTCCTTCACTTCTGGGTGATTTCAAACACTTTTTGATACCCCCTCGTACATTCAACTATTCCATTTGAAATCCATGATAGGCCGCCACATCTAAAGAAGACGCTTCCGTAATCTACCATCGGCCTTTTAAAATATTTGATCAAAGAATGTGACATGTGAAAAAAAAAACCAACAACGATAGTCTGTTACATCTGACTCTAAATATTTCTGGTTAAATTATCAAATTGCGTTAGCCCATTTCCTGATCCAATATGTATATTCATTTTCGGGCTTTACATACTCTTACCTTGTTAAAACATTACAAACACCTACGTCAACTATATGCACCGACTACCAAAATTGGGGTCAAATATAATATTATGACCATAAAAAGGGTAATTTAATTTTACACTCTTTTGACCACAAAAGTGGTCAAATTTCAACCTTATTGGGACTGACCCCAACCTTACTAAAAAGGGTTGACATTTGACCATTTGTAAGGTCAAAAAAGATATTCAATGACCCTTTTTGTGACCTTAATTTTGACCCAAGTATTTCGTCGGTGCACATAGTTATCCAAGTGTTCTTTTGTGTGTACAGTGACTGGAACGAGAGACCATGTGATAGGAAATCGGTCACATGACGATGACGTTATGCTCGTGCACATGATTAGGTTATTATGTTCAAGTTTTGCCTGACAACTCATAACTGAAATACTGTAGGAGTTCCTTTAGTATTATACCCTACCACTACATGTCTTCAATGGGGGCGTTTAAAGAACGACCCATACACTTACACAGTGAGGTCTACAAATGGTAGGGTATTCTAAAGCTTACCCCTGAAGTATAATGATTTTGATGTGATATTTTATGTTATGTATAATATGTGATGGTTTATTGATTGACAAATACGTGAGATTTATGTGTTGTATTGGGAAAATGCAAAACTCCAGCCTTTGTTTGAATATATTTGTATAAAAAAAGCGAATTCAATTTACACACTGTCAGTAATTATGTTGTACTGCACTGCTTTTCTGTCCATAAGAGAATACCTCAGCAAATGGAATTAAGTCTCAATAAAAATGCTAAAGACTATAGTATAGGGTGTTATGTTATCAATTTTAGTCGTATTAATATATCGTACACTCTTAAAACATTGGGGTCAAATTATGCATACCCTTAAAACGAGGTCAAATTTTAACCACAAATTGACTCGTTTTATTTAGGAGTGTGTGCTTAATTGATATGTCCAGCGAGTCATTACTCCGTATGTCTGTATGTTCCCTTTTGGCAGTAGCGTAGCCAGTGGGGGCAGGGGGGGGGGGCAGATTGCCCCCCGGACACCTAAAATGGGGACGGAGAAGCTGAAAAATAGGGACGAGAAATTGTTCATGTAGTACATTTACTGTGCGATTTGTTTTGACAGTGCGATTTGTTTTGGAGTGTGCGACATTTTTTGCTAAAATGGGGACGGAGAAGCGGAAAAATGGGGACGAGAAATTGTTCATGTAGTACATTTACTGTGCGATTTTGTTTGACTGTGCGATTTTTTGGGGACTGTGCGAATTTTTTTGACCTCACCACCCCCCCCCCCCCCCCCCCCCCCCCCTCATAAAAAGGGTAATTTAATTTTACACTCTTTTGACCACATAAGTGGTCAAATTTCAACCTGGAAGGGTAGACATTTGACTATTTGTTAGGTCAAAAAAGGTTTTCAATTACCCTTTTTGTGACCTTAATTTTGACCCAAGTATTTCGTCGGTGCACATAGTTATCAAAGTGTTCTTTAGTGAGTACAGTGACTGGTACGAGAGACCATGTGATAGGAAATCGTTCACATGACGATGACGTTATGCTCGTGCACATGATAAGGTTATTATGTTCAAGTTTTGCTTGACAACTCATAACTGAAATATAATGATTTTGATGTGATATTTTATGTTATGTTTAATATGTGAATGGTTTATGGATTGAAAAAATGTGAGATTTATGTGTTGTATTGGGAAAATGCAAAACTCAAGCCTTTGCTTGAATATATTTGTATAAAAAAAAGCTAATTCAATTTACACATGTCAGTAATTATTTTGTACTGCACTGCTTTTCTGTCCATAAGAGAATACCTCAGCAAATGGAATTAAGTCTCAATAAAAATGCTAAAGATTTATGTTATCAATATTAGTCGTATTAATTTATCGTACACTCTTAAAATTGGGGTCAAATTATGCATAACCTAAACACGAAGTCAAATTTTAACCACAAATTGACTCGTTTTATTTACGAGTGTGTGCCTAATTGATATGTCCAGCGAGTCGTTACTCCGTATGTCCGTATGTTCCCTTTTGGTTAGGTTCGGCCTGTTCAGAGCTCTCATATGAAAAGTCAGGTTTCAATCTCAACCACACTTGTAACAATAATCTTTGGGTAAAGGGGGCTTCAGATGCTCATGGGGTGTAAACAGATTGGCCTCTTATGACCAATACATGACCTCTTACCCCAATGTATCGACACTTTAAACTGCACCTATTGCTGCTGTTCATTGTGCTTTCATGTAAAGTCAGACTTCAATCTCAGCCAAATTTGGTGACAATATTGTTTGGGTAAGGGGACTTGAGGTGCTCATGGGATGTACACAGATTGACCTCTAATGACTCCTACATGACCTTTGACCCAAATTCTGTCAACACTTGAAACTGCACTTATTACTTTTTTGTTAAGTCAAACTTCAATCTCATCCAAACTTGGATACATACTCTTATGGGTAAGGGGACTTGAGATGATACATGGGATGTACACTGATTGACATCTAATAACTCACCCGGGACTCATAATCACCCAGTATTGTCTTTATCGTTGGCAATTCAAGCACGAGACAGTTCACAGAGCGCCACTTCCACATCGGTTTCCACGGCGCTGACCGCGGCTTTTTCCACCATCTTGAAACGTCTGCTTTCCAAAAACTATAAAAATTACTCTTAAACAAGATTGAGGGAGGCTTGGTTAACTTAATAATATTAATAATAATAATAATACATTACATTTTATAAAGTGCATACAACAAAAAAAAGTTCTAGAGCGCCGTACATACATATCGAGGGTTGAGCGCCAGAAGGCCGTAACTCAACTTTTGGGCAAAATAAGATTTTGGTACCAAAATAATCCATATAACATAGAATTTCAGAACCATAAAGAGATTTATCATAAACACTCTTAATTTGACTAAAACTAGAGTTATAAATTTGGGTGCTACAGTGTATTGTAATGAGTCCCGAATATTTGAAAGTTGATTATCTGAGAATAGCATATTTTGAGTTACGGCCTTCTAGCGCTTAACCCTCGATATAAAACACAGCAATATATAAAGATGCAATCATAACAAAATAAGTGAAAGCATGGTGAAAGTAATATACAGAATAAATCATGAAGACTCCAATATGATACAGATACATAATTATTAGAAATATACGTGAGCTACAAGTTAAAAAGTCACAAATGCAATATTGCACTAGGGAACGATAAAAATGGACCAGAAAACATATCCATAACACATCATTAAAAAGAATGGTCTTTAGTTTCTTTTTAAAAATGGACAATGAGGCAGCACTGCGAACCGTTGGTGGCAATTTGTTCCATAAATAAGGGACAGCTACCCCGAGGTAGGCATTATCCCAGTGCCGAGGAGCCGAATAATATTACCTTTTTCAGCACCCATGGGTGTTGGAGCATCCATGAGTGTTGGATTTTTCCCAAGTGGGTACTTTTCATCCAGTTTGGTACTCCTTCTCTACTCTTTCTCTTATTTCACCTTTCACCCTTTCTACTACCTTCTCTATAGCTTATGTACTTCCTTTCGCATCCCAGTTGGCTAGGATAGGTGAGCTAAGTTGACTGGCTAGTAGTAGTAGTTTGTCTTTTTGGTTTGTCTAGGATAGAGGTTCTATCCCGGGTTCTATTCCTATGTGTAGGTTATAGGCGCCTGTTCCCTGAAAAGATCGAGACTTAACTGATATCTTTCTGAGGTACATGATTATGATGATACAGATCCTCAGTTTGATGGTGAAGGCGCAACGTCACACGGTGTAAGTGTGGGTGCCAACTGGTGATGTTACTATCCCTCTCTCTTTTCTTTTTCCTCTCCCAATCATGGAGTAAGAATGGGTGTTGCATTTAAGGTGTGGGTACCCTTCACAAGGAAGGATCTGGGCGCCCGCCTCGTTGTATGTATTTCCATCAGTACACGCCCATGGAAACCTTAAAGATAACCTATGTAACAAAACTTAGTAATGGGGCAGCCACCATCCTAGCATACCAAGGTGGTACCTCCGGACCCAGAGGGGAAAGTAACGGGGAAAAAACCCCAATCCAGACCCTTGTCCTGTGATGACGAAGGAAGGACTATGGGAAAGGATCTTAAATTAAGAAAATTAATACGATTTGGTACATAGAATGTGAGAACTCTATCACAACCTGGCACTCTGGAGCTTCTGACCAGACAGATGGACAGATGCAAAGTGAACATCCTAAGTATTTCGGAGTTACGCTGGTCAGGAAAGGCCACTTCTCCACAGATACCACACCATATACTACTCAGGAAATGAGAAAGGAGGGAGCAAAGGTGTAGCTTTCATCACCAGCAAAATAATCTCAATGTATGTATTGGGCTACAACCCAGTCAGTGACAGGATCATCTCCATCAGATTCCAAGCTCGGCCTATAAACCTCTCAGTCATTCAAGTATATGCACCAACCTCCACTGCCTCTGATGAAGATCTGGAATGTTTTTACAGCCAACTGCAAGAAACTCTTGATGGCATTCCGAAGAGAGATAGCATCATGATAACAGGTGATTTCAACGCAAAAGTTGGAGAATGGTGCACGTACGTTCAAAGTGATGAATACGAAACCATGACCTTGGGCCCGCATGGCTGTAGAAACGAAAGAGGTATAGTTCACTCGTGGATTTCTGTGTAGTAAACAGATTTACTATCACAAACACAATCTTCTAACAACAACCGAGACGGAAGTACACTTGGACATCTCGAAACGGCCTCACCAGAAACCAGATTGACTACATCCTCATCAGCAGTAGGTGGAAGTCTTCTATCAAGATAGCTAAAACCCTGCCAGGGCAGGTAGTGACCATCAACTTATGATTGCTGATTTTCGAATCAAGTTGAAGATGACCAAAAGGTGCTCCCAAACCCTGCAGATTTGATTTGCAGCATCTTGATGACCAATACAGAGTGGAGACCAGAAATCTGTTTCACGAACTGATGGTTTTAGGCGAGAAAACAACTCCTGCTGAACTCTGGCTGGTCGTCAAAAACTCTATTCTCAGCGCAGCCAAAAACATGTTCCTAAAAAACATAAGAGAAAGACCACATCGTGGCCAATTAAAGGAAGCTGGTCTGCAGGGAATAGCTGCTTTCGAGATGTGGTGTTGGAGGCGTATGCTTCGTATCTCATGGACAATGAGATTAATGCCAGTATTATTGAAGAAATAGGGGTGTCTAAACGTCTTCTTCATGCCATCAACACCCAAATGTTGAGCTGCTTCGGCCATATCTCACGTCGCGAGGGTAACAACCTAGAGAAGATGATCATGCAAGGCATGATTGAGGGGAAGCGTAAGAAAGGCAGACCTCGTTCCCGGTGGATTGACCAAATAAAATTGATTACTGGACACCCTCTCCGTGATTGTGACTCCTTTGCTGAAAATCGTTATTTGTGGCGTAGTATCTGTAAGGTCACGAGCTGTCGGTCATGACAGGACCGAACCAACCAACCGCGAAAGACCTATCAGTAAATAAATATGGTGATAGGCTATCACCATATTTATTTATTTATTTATTTGAACATACGCTTTTAAAACAGCAGCAAGATTAATACACAATTAATACACAAATTACCAAGTTTTACCATGAGATACATATTATATACAGACACAAAGTCAATCGTACAAAATTGATCTGAAATTATGTCAGGCACACCAGTGGCGTAACCAGCGGGGGAGCAGGGGGGGGGGGGGGCGGGAGCCCCCCCACTTGGAACCCTTGCCCCCCCCGCTTGCCCCCCCAAATGAAATCAAGTACGGCTGTAAATAAAATTTACAAACAAAGTACACACCAACCCCCCCCCCCCCCAATAATGACATCGTGTCGGTTGAGATTGGCACTGTCGGTTCATTTGACGAAAGGAATCATGGAATTATGATGGTCAAAAGTACACATATGAAAAATTTTCGCGCGCCGCGCGCATATGTCATCCCAAAATGAAATATTCTTTGGTACAAGCTTGTTTAGAGCCAAAATGTAGCTCAATTGTCCAAAAGATAGCTGTAAAGTCGAAAATTTTCGCGCGCTACACGCGCATCTCTTGACTCAACAAATCTTAGGAGCCCCCCCCATTTCAAAGTCGCTGCCCCTTCTTGCCCCCCCAAATGAAAAAGTCTAGTTACGCCACTGAGGCACACGTACGTGGAAAATGGCACTATACATGACCAAATATAATTCAATCGTCATTGTTTGCGCATTTTGTAATAAAGTATCTTTGTGCGAGGTCCAGGATTAAGTAAACAATGATAGACGACCGAAGGGACATTTGTAGACGAAGGTTTGTAGTCGGAAATAAGTTCAGCAAGATACTTGGGAGAAAAACTATGTTTTGTTTTGTAAGTTAGCAGTAAGATTTTGAAGATAATGCGACTTGAGACCGGTAGCCAATGAAGCTTGCGGAGAACGGGGGTTATAATGTTCATGACATTTGGTGAGCGTGACGAGCCTTGCAGCCGCATTTTGGATGCGTTGGAGTGGAGTGGAGTGGAGCAACGTCGGACACTGGCAATCCATAGGAGACTAACAGTCTATTCGGGACGATACAAATGCATGTACCAGGCGTTCAGTTGCATCCTAATTAAGATATTTCCGCAGTTTCCCAACTTTGTATATTCCGTATGCGGCAGACCGACAAACGTTGCGAATGTGTTGTTTCATCTGAATGTTATATGATTACACCCAGGTCTTTGGCTGATGATGTTGCTTCAATTTATGCACCCCCGATATTCATGGGGGGAAGAGCTGCAGTCTGACGAAATTTGGAATTGACATGAATAACCTCAGATTTTGCATCGTTCAACATTAATTTGTTGTTAATTACCCACGATCTCACATCTGAGATGCACGCTTCAAGTCTTTTGATAGCATGCAATTGCTCACTGGGGGTGAAGAATAAGATACAACTGGGTATCGTCTGCATAGATAACATGTTCAATTCCATCATGTGTACTTATTACACTCACTAAGCATGCTTAGCGGCCCTGTGTAAAGGATAAAGTCTAGGTGTCCCTTGACTGAACCCTGTGGAACTCATCATGATAAGGGATAAGTATCAGAGACAATGCCAATCAATCAATCAATCAAATTTATTTCCATAAAAACAACACTACATCAAAAATGTAAAACTTAAAAACAACAAAAGCGTATGGAGGAGTAGGCTGAAAAGCCAATAAGGCCTGTAAATAGCCCACCCCTTTAATACAATACAATACAGTACATGTTACATATTTAATACATGAATAAAACAAAATCTGACAGCGACTTAAACAAGACAAGACAAACAAGGACGAGCTCAAACAGCGAATTATTCATATTTTTGGATGATGTTTTTCTTAAGTTTGTTTCGAAAATGGTTCACAGATGTTGATTCTTTGATTAATTTTGAAAGTGAATTCCAAAGAATGGGACCACGCGTTCGAATAGCATGGTCGGAAAATTATTTCTTATTGTTTGTCAAATTAAAATCATTAACGTGTCTTGTTGGATAGTCGTGAACATCAGAGCATTTTTTGAAGTAATTTTTAAATGACGTGGGGAGTTCATTTATTGAAAATTTGTACATACAGACCCCAAGTTTAAGTGTGTGCATATCAGTTACAGTGAGAAAATTATTTTTGGCAAATAAAGGTCCGGTATGACTTCGGTAATGACTCTTAGAAACAGTTCTTACTGCCCATTTTTGTAATCAACCATCAACCACTACTGCTTGTTTACCATGTTTACGTTGTTCAAGATATGAGACGATCCATAATGGACGGTATCACAGATACCATATTTGTTTTTCAGACGCTGGAATAGTATTTTGTGGTCGATGGTGTCAAAGGCTGCTGAATAATGCAATAACACAAGGACAGCTTCATGACCTTTGTCAATTGCGAGTAGCAGATCGTTCTGAACGCGAAGCAAGGCAGTTTTTTAAAATTATTATTGTATAGGCCATAGACTGATTTCTTTAGCCTTACCCGAGCATTTAACTGGGTTGAGATTGAGCTGATAGTCTAATTTTTAGCCTGGATTTGCTCTGTCCCATCATCAGGACCCAAACCCACAACGGTCAAATTTGAGACTGACCCCAACCTGACTAAAAAGGGTTGACATTTGACTATTTGTTAGGTCAAAAAAGGTATTAAGAAGCTAGGAGGGTGTGGACTCTCAGGTACAGCCTCCGTAAAGCTGCTGTCACTTCTGAATTATTCATTTAATCTATATAAAAGTATACATTTTCTTGAAGGAAAGGGTTCAATGAATCTAACCATGAACAG
The DNA here is from genome assembly GCA_035610835.1 of Ophiura sarsii. NCBI lineage: Eukaryota > Metazoa > Echinodermata > Ophiuroidea > Amphilepidida > Ophiuridae > Ophiura > Ophiura sarsii. The sequence goes on along the minus strand of CM069459.1, from coordinate 15,960,181 downwards.
GAAATTGACCATTTTGGAGAAAATCATAAAAAAACACGTTTTGACCCATTAGGTTCTGCAAAGATAACTCAAAATACATTTTGTCAAATCTTGTTATACTAGTTTTATTCTAATCCTAATAAAATTCCCTAGGAATAGGTGGGTTTTTTTATTATTAATATCTTAATTAATTTTTTTGAATTATAGACTAAAAAGTGCGGAGTAATTCTGTAATACCCTTCACAGAGATATTCATAGTGCATGATTTTTAAGAACGACGCATACTACCGATGTTGGTGTGTAGGGTATAACAGAATTATGCCAAAAGTGCCAAAAAACGTGTTTTTTACCTCCAAAAAATTATTTTTAAGAGATTTGAAATTTAAGGTGAAATTCTAAGCCAATTCAAACTAGCGATGTTTATCGAAACTCGACTTGATTTTATTAATAGACTCGTTTAAAAACATTCCCAGCTCCATTCCAAGGGTGCGATGGGGGCCAGACTAAATCTGGACTGCGTGTTGCATGATGGGATAGCAAAGATACCGGAACCTATAGATGGTGTGACCGGTGACGTAGTGCCCGGCAGTATGCGTGCGCACCTACAGGGAATGTTCTTTTATTCACACTTGATTGATCATTACTTACCATGCTTACGGTGTAATAGTGCAGTAGTCATGGTCTGCATCCCTAAGCACAATGAGAGACCAGGTACTAAATCTGGTTGCCCGGCAGTATGCGTACGCACCATAAGGGCATGTGCTTTTAAAATTGGCGCTCAGTGATGTGTATTTTGCTTTTAAATAGTATGTATGTAGTAGTAGTACCTCTAGCATGTCTTTAGACCAGGCGCTAATCAGTTTGTAAACACTACTCACCTTTGTCAAAATTTCACCAGGTCGTCCAATGCACACTCCCATAGAACCAGGTCAAGTAATTCTAATTATATTGTTCCTAGGGTTACAGGAATTGCTTCAAGCACATTCTGCTACAATGCCATTCTGGATTGGAATGCACTGCCACCAAGGACCCAGGTTTTGCCCACTAAGTGTGCCTTTAAGCAAAATGTTAAGCAACATCTGGCCACTATGTCCCTGAATCAAGAGATGTCTGATTTTACGGTGTAAGCTTGTTTCCCTGTCCCTTAATTTTTTTCTTTTTTTTCTTTGTTCGCACTTCTTCACGGCCTCTGCTTTCGTTTGGGACCCCATTGGAAATAAGCTTGCTCCTTATTGTCAGGCTTAATGGGCTATCCTGGTATGTCAGTTTTGGTGTCAGTGTCTGCCATTATGGATGGCATTGTGGTGAAATGTTTGTTATTTATATTATGTTGTTGTGTAATTTATTGTACTTTGTAAATGTAAATTGTATTTGTTTTCTTCTTCTATCATTTTGTTTATATTTATGCTGACGATGCCTAATAAAAACAAACAAACAAACAAACAAACAAATACTCAGTCAGCTAGCATGTCACGCAAATGGTCGCTATTTTCTTTTTCAGCCAGCCAGAGTTTTAAATTTGCTATTTTTGTGTCATTTCTGGTAAAATCTCCACTATAAACTCCTTATTATGGTTGGCAAGGCTTGGCAATCTTAATTAATACAGGTGATTTGATCCTTTAAAATGATGTGTAGGACATAAAATACTGAAAACAGTATCGCAATTTTTCTGCAATATTTACACTGAAAAGTGTCTCCATAAATTTGCCATATCTCGTTAAAAATGGTCACTACCCTTCTGAATGTTTCGCAGCAAAATGAAGTGTAGTCTTCGTCTCCGTAAAATGTCAACATTTGGAAGGCTTATTGCTTCAAACAGTCAAGACCAGGGAAATAAGATGAACAGATGATTTTAGTTTGGCAAATTTTTCACATTCTATTATTCTCTGTGTAGAAAGTCGCGTTACCGATCGATGAACCTATTGTCCCGTCAGAGTAAAGTAAACCAGCCGTGTGTGTAGTGTCGCGGGAAACACATGTATTTCAAATGGATATCACTAACATGCTACAGTCAATAGTTAGGTCACCCAAGCCCTATATGAAAGCTATGAAGATTGTTAAACGGGGTCAGTAGTCACAAACATGCACAAACACAATAGTCGAACGACCTTGCTATTGTCAAAACTCCCTACACAGAGGACTGCAGTGCAAATCTGTACGATGTTCGCCATGTAATGTCTATGGCGCCTAATGGCGGATTTCATTCCGTGGTATGAAGCTATGAAGTTTCCGTGGTCTTCGCTATCTCCAAGCAGATAGAGCAATACGTACACGGAATTTTTTGTAGACGAGGGTTCATTTCATGATTTGCTGCGGTATAGAATGAGTTAGGATTCCTGTAATTTCGAAGACCACAGATTTTCAAAACGTGAATTTTCCAACATTTTACGACATAAATTTGGTCACAAAACGTGTTTAATACTATACATTCTACCGATCTGCAGATGTTATTGACCCTCCTCTAAAATTCTACCTGATTTTTAGCACGTTTCTCAGTTTTTGAGATGCCCAAATAGACCATTTTCCGAAGCTATATCTAGCAAATATTGCAGTCACTGATACTCCATTGTTTTCTTGCGTATAACAAAATATGACATGCAGCGTGACCTCCCTACTGACTGGCTATGTCTATACAGAGAGCATGTGAAACCACAGCAAAATTTTGATCTTTCCACCAAAACTGTATATTTCATATGAATAATGGAAGCAGATATTCATTCTCTACCTTTCTAATTGTTTTACTATATCAAAGATCAATGCTTCAAATTGAAGTCTGTGTTAGCAAATTGATATTCAAATGCTTCAAACGGTCACGACCAGGGTTTTTAATCGCATATCACATAATTATGATCATTTTTCCTCATTTTTAAATCAAGAATTACATAATGTTATACAGTCATAAATGTACAATATCTGATATGAATGATAGCAGAAAATGATAAATCAAACAACTGTGAATAAAACAGTACACAAACATATTCTGGTTTTATGAGAAAGCGATCTAAAGTGAGCTCTTCTATTCGGAAAATTTCGGAAATCATCGGAGCTTGCATATTGCAATTACATCCCGTGAAAAGAAACAAGGTCTTCTAAAGAACTGGGTGGACAAGTGTTTTTAGTGTCAAAAGGATGAGAAGACTTGGAATGGATCTGTTGAATTTTGTGGAAGTCGGCAAGAGGATCACTAGTGTGTTGTTTCTGGAAGGAAATCACCGAGACGTTTAAATGTGAGCGATATGTGGTGAAGTTTATGGAGAAAAAAAATTAAAATTAAAAATATCATAATTTATAATTTAATTTAAATTCCAATGTTTATTAATTACGAGAAAAACGTAATTTATGACAGATTCAAAAATGCAACAAAATAACTTGGATTTCCCGGGGCGTCAGGATAATTATTAATAGTCAATCGTTTTGTAAAAATAAATCACGAACATCACAACACAACAGCCGAATCAAAAAAAGAAAATCGTGATAATTTATAATATTCATTAAACAAAGAAATTTAAAAAATATTAATAGATAAAAAAAAAGAGTTTCGTTAATAAACAAACTAATGATATTGTAAGTAATTAATATAAATTATAATGGAACATCATTATTTTTTTATGACATTAAATAAAGTGCTCCTCAGCTGAGTCGAACGACGTAATTTATGACACATTTTGTAAAAATAACATTAAATAAAGTGCTCAATCGTACCCCCAAAAAAAGTCTCGTTAATAAAACAAACTATCGATATTGTAATTAATTAATATAATGGAACATCAAAAAGTACCAATGTATTATACAAATAAAAAGTGGCTCCACGCGGATTTGACCCGGGTTTTCCGCGTGGTAGGCAGTGATCTCAACCACTACACCACTCATTCTCACTACTTACAATGGAGTTACAATGAATATACATCATTCATTCAGACTCTCACTCAATCAACTAAATCGAAAATTAAATGTGATATTTATTTATTATTAAAGACTACATTGTAAATTAGAGCACCATATTATTAACGGGAATAGACACATTTAATATAAAATATAATAAAAATATTAATTTCGCACTGAATAACTGAATTTGGAGGTATTTTCGGTTTTATTACGACCCAACTGGTCTCTATGGTGGCCAAGTTAACTTGTCCACCAAAAATGACCTTGCCGTGCACAGAGCGTGACCTGCTGGTTGACTGTACTGATGTAAACAACGGTCACCTGAACTATACGAAAACTAACTAATTCTGCCATGATTGCATTACACGGCGGAGAATTATGATTAAATATGGAATAATTTAGCGTTTTTATGTTTTAAACAGAGGCTGAAAAGCAAGAAGAGGACTTTATGTACCTCAACCATGGCAAAATGAGTGTAAAAAAAGATTGCGCACATTTTCTTAGTCGCGCCCATTGAAAAAAACCGGCATAAGTACGCCACTGTACAAACCTTTTACTCTTGTACTTTATCCATTACCTGATGAGCTTTTATCGAACATTGTTTATCCATTTCAATTTCAACGAAACATCCCATTTAGACTTATTATAGACTTATATGATATATATATAGTTCGGTTAGTCGTAACAAACAAACAAGTGTAAAATGACACTCTCAAGCAAGACACTGGATTGGGCAACTGTGCCTGTAACGACAAGACAGCAATGAAACTAATTGCCAAGGGGAATGAAGAACCTGCCCCCTCCTGTAACATCAAGACAGCAATGAAACTGCCAAGGGGAATGAAGGACCTCCCCTCTTGTAGTAACATCAGGACAGCAATGAAAGATCGAAAAGGTAATTAAGACCCCTCCGGTAACATTAAGACAGCAATGAAACTGCCAAGGGGAGTGACCCCCCCCCCCCCCCCCCCCCCTTCACCATCCTGTAACATAAAGAAAGCAGCTAAACTGCCAAGGGGAATAAAAACAAACCTGCCCCCACCCCTTCTGTAACATCAGGACAGCAAGACCGAATGCAAGACCGAAAAGGGGAATAAAAAAAACCTGCCCCCTGTGTAACATTAGGTCAGCAATGAAACTGCCAAGGGGAATCAAGAACCTTCCCTTTTGTAACATTAGGGCAGCTGACAGCCCTTTTATGGCAAAAGCATGTATCTTATATGTACTTTCCTAATGATATACTTCCTTTTAACATGGATTGTGTTGACTTGGTTCAATAACCCTCACTTAGGAAAAGGTTGCAACTTGTAAAGACAATAAAAGTAATATACTGCCTTTTACCACTACTTGATTTATGGAGAAAAAAGCTAACTTTGATCATGTTAAAAGGAAGTATACTGTTAGAAAACTACATATAAGATACATTCTTTTGCCATAAAAGGGCTGAGCAATGGAAGGCCGACAAGGGAATGAAGAACGCCCCCGCCATCCCTCCTGTAACATCAAGACTGCAGAGGGGAATGCATAACCTGCCCCCTTGACATCAAAACAGCAATGAAAGAACGACAAGGGGACTGAAGAACGCCCCCTATTATATAACATCAAGACAGCGATGAAAGACTGCAAAGGGGAATGAAAAACCTGCCCACTTCTGTAACATCAGGGCAGCAATGAAAGACTGCAAAGGGGAATGAAGAACCCGACCCCTCCTGTTATAATATCAGGGCAGCAATTCAATTCCGAAAAGGGGAATGAAGAACCTGCCCCTCCTGTTATTCCCTTTGTCGGAGATTTGCAGTGTAGGGGAGAGCGGGGCGTGTACCCTCGGGGCACGTTCGCCCACCACGTGATTCTCATGACTGCGGGTTTGCAGCCACTGGTTAAATTTAACGAACACGAAATATATACTGCTGTGTGTTGCGGGCTTCCCGTGGTAACATGGCAGATCTCCATATAATATTTGTCAAATGATCATCTAAACAACAGTTTTACATGACAAAAGTGAAATTTCTTCAAATTTTTCTATTTTTTTCTCTTAAGATATTCGTACAGAGGATTTTAATGTAAATCATCATTAGGTAGGTATGGGATTGGTATGAATTTGATGCAGTCATAAACCCGTCATTGTATGTGGGACATGCATGGTTACCGGGTCAATGTGCTTATTGTGCTATGCTATATGGGGCACATCCCCCCTCTCATGATGTGATGGGGCATGTTCACCCATTATGGGGATATGATTAAGATTTGGTATAATTTCAAAATAGTAATTCACCTGTTGCAGTCTACTTGTAATTATAAAAATAGCTATCTGGAATGGAGTAGCACTCAAATTAGAAGATTTTTAAACCGTGGTATTTGTTTTCTTTTTAAGATTCTCAACGAGTATATCCCGCAAAATTAACCCATCCTTAAATTTTGGACTCACTAAATTTTGGACTCTCTAAATTTTGGACTCTCTAAATTTTGGACTCTCTAAATTTTGTTTTGGACAAAAATCACATTTCATAATAAATGTGTATATCTCTTTGATACATACTACTTTATGAAGCCAACTTATGAGCCCATGGCGAACTTTCCCCGGTCTATGGGAGCACACTCCATGCTCTCCTACGTGATGCACTTAAAATACATTAATCCTGGAAAACATTTTAAATGATAATAATATAAATCAAGTTTTATCTTGTTTATTATAAAAACCTCTGATTTTATTATACAGGATGTCGATTTGACTTGAACCTTCTCAATCCTTCACTTCTATGGGGTTGTGCAGGGCTGTCAACTTTTGGGATTTGCTTGGAGGGAGAGATACCAAATGCGAAGGATTTTGCCCTGCCGCCTCGTCACTTTTTTGAGAGCGGGGGGGGGGGGGCTCGTGACGTGGGATCGCCAAACTGCGCAAAATATCGAGGCTCGATAAATTACAAATAGTGCTATCAAACCCCACTCGACTCAAATTGGTGCCCTCTCGCACACAACCCACACACTGTATTTTAATCTAATACATTTATGATGCGGGAGGATTTATATGCTTGGCGGGAGAGCGGGAGAAAGATTGTATGGCGGGAGAGTTGACAGCCCAGGGTTGTGACATGTTTTTCCCATAGCCGCGCGAAAAAACGACCATTCAATAACTTACCGGTAGTTCTCACCACCAATTACAACAGACTGTGCTAAATCTCAACCGACGCGACTCTAATATGCCCCCCCCCCTTTTTTATATTGCAAACGCTTCTTCAAGCAACTTAAGCTATTAAATAATTACAGAGATGCGCTGCTGTATATACATTAAATTGCACTCAACATCAACATGATATCAATCCTGATTAATCTGTCAAAATGAAAATATTTAACTGCTAAAACTTAATTTGATTGAGAGCTCTAAATGTTTCAGGAATTAAATTCTTTCTTTCCCTGATCATGCTGACGTCTGTCTGTCTCCCTCCGAGCTCAAACTTTTCAATAATAAAAGAAACAAACAGAAAAGCATATCAATGTCTTCTGAAGCATGACAAAACTAAACACTACTAATTAATGGGTTTATGGTTGGGGTGAGGTAAAGGCAAAGGGGAACATGTCTCCCCGTACATTTTAGTATAATGCTTGTTGATTTGGGCTTTAACACGTGCCAATCTGTCTTTCAAAACAGATTTCTTTGCTGTAAAATTCTGTGATGTTTTTCCGGAAAATATTGTCAAAGCTGGGTAATGGGAGAGTCAAACTTTAAAAAAATAAACCAATTCGAGTCTTAAAATTTGAAAAAGATCACATTATAATATTGCCTTGAACATGTTGAATCCTATTTAAATGAGAAAAAAAACCTGGTTTTATACTTTATTGTCCAAAAACAGTCAAATAGGGTTTTTTAAATAATTTCTACAGGATAGGATTATAGATTGAAATTTTGGTGAAACCTTTTTGTTAAACAAAATTATGCTACTCACGTTTGACGGTTTCGTCCTCCCGGTCGGAAGACATCTTCAGTAATGACTTGTTCCACTTGTTTTTCCCGCGAGATTTGTTCATATATTCGATACCAGGAAGCACAGGCGTTATCAGTGGATCGTAGACATGATCTAGAGAATACATACCCTTGTCACGGTTGATGATGAAGTAAAATAGGTAGGTACAAAATTCATTTAATTCCCGCTGTTGTCATATTTCATCTCACTGGCAAAATAAATCCCTTTTTTAAAAGTCAACTTTAGATAAAAGGATAGCCATTACAGGGCCGGATTTACCTTTTTTGGGGCCCTGGGCCAGGCCAAAATGTTGAGGCCCCCAACTGACTGTAAGGTACCATGTTCTCTCAAGTGGCTAAAGAGCGAGAATAATAGGGGGGTACCAGTGGTGTACCCAGGATATGGAAGTAGGGTTACCCGAAAATTGCCATTTTAATGAAAAAGCAAGGCTACTAAATTTGCTATTTTAAACTAATTTGGCCATTTTGAGGGCCATTTTGGATTTAAGCAAGCTTCTATAATTATTATTTTGGGGCAAAATGCGCTTTCCTAATTTGACCAGTGTTTAGTATTGGTATTTCATTTTATCTTATATTTTTCTGAATTTGGGGCCCCCAAAAAATTTGGAGCCCTGGGCCTGGGCCCATCTGGCGCAATGGTAAGTCCGGCTCTAGCCATATATGGCAGGCTCAATATGCAGTAATTACATAAAGCTGCATTTGGCCACGAAAGAATATAATTATTTGAAAATTGGTTAAAATATGTTAAATATTTGAAAATTGCCTTCAAAATATATAACCAACATACAACAATAAACATAGCTTATTTTGGCGCGCCGGTTTTGGGGGAAAAAAGAACCACACCCAACTTACCGACCCTATGTATACCTGAGAGGTCCGTTGCCCGTACTGTATGTAGAACAGGTTTTTTGTGTAGTCTTATTGCCGAAAATCTTGGATTATCGATTGAAAATCCAGGTTTCTCGACCGACAATCCAAGTTTTTTAATAACAAACTTGGTTTTTCAATCGATATTACAAGTTTTCCAGCGATAGGCCTAGGCCTAATCCAAGTTTTTTTACTTGATACTAATCCAAGATTTTCGACTTATTGCACTTACTGCGTCAATAAACTTAGAACTGGAATCGGTCACTCACGGCCTTAGTACACTGATTTCGCCTCGAACGCGACGGCGTCCCCTTCGTGTCTGCCGACATCAGCGACCGATATCAGTTCTACGATAAACTTGGATTATCCATCGATAATCCGGTTTTTCGAATTATTTTGACAATCTTGGTTTTCGATTCAATAATCCAGGTTTTTCACTTTGAAAATCTAAAATGTTCAACTTTATTGCACATCTACGGCGCCGTTTATCGAACGATAATCCAGTTCTTTTGAATTATTTTGATAATCCTGGTTTTTCGATTTGATAATCCAGGTTTTCACTTTGAAAATCCAATATTTCGACTTGCCGCGCATACGGCATCGATAATCCAGGTTTATATGTTTATCGAGGTCCTATAGATCATTTCAAATCGAAGTTTTCCGAAAACTATGAGTATGACTTTTGGCGACGCGCTTGCATGCCGACCACCTCTTTCTAGATTGGAATCAAACTCCATGTGCGGCTATAGGTAACGAATGTAAAAGTGTTATTTTATATGCTTTTTACACCGCGATCTGAAGAATAGCAAACAGCCACATATATAAAAATGTTGTTATATCCATGAAGAAAATATTTGGGGGAAGACCATTATGTCATCACTCACTTCTAAGCCACAATTTTAGCCCGAACAGTAGCTGCCCGGGTAAAAGAAAATCAAAATTTGGGATTACCGTTGGCGAATTCTTCTGCGCATCTCGTTTTGTCAGAAAACCTGCTTCACGTGACCTGTATTTCGGAAGTTTTTCGATCTCGATTTGAAATGGTCTCGCATTATTTAAATCGAACATTTTGGATTTTCAATTTTCAATTTTCAACCTGAAAAATCTGGATTTATATCAGTCGATAATCCAGGTTTTTCGGGCGCAATTTTGAAAAATCCCACGATATTTCACTTTGAGTTATTGCGTCTAGGGCTTTTATAAATTGGATTATCGATCGATAATCCAGGTTTTTTCGATTTGTTTAGAAACAAATGTTTTTTTCGATTTGATAATCAAGGTTTTTCACTTTGAAAATCCAAGATTTTCGACTATCGCACATACGGCGTCGATAAAAGTTTTTCAATAATTTTGAAAATCTTGGTTTTTCGATTCGGTAATCCAGGTTTTCAAATCGAAAATCTTGTTTTATCAAGTGAAAAAACAAGTTTTTCACTTCCATGTTCAAAATCCAGGTTTTTCAATTGAAAAACCAAGTTTTCCTTGAAAAACTTGTATTTAAGGTCGAAAAACTTGGATTTTTGGTCGAAAAACTTGGATTTACAATCGATAATCCAAAATTCGGTAATAATCCAGGTTTATCTCATTAATTGCACATTGAGCCTGCCATAGCCATTTCAACATGTTCAACTATTTGCGGATTCTCATGATTCTGGCTATACCATGTGTACGAACCTATAGGGTTGGTACCTATATAAAAAGGTTAGTCAAATCCTTATAATTAATTATATAATACTGGATGGCTTTGAGGGTGATACAAGAATATATTGCACGAGCTATAAAAAATATTGCACGAGTCGGAGACGGGTGCAATATTTTTTATAGCGAGTGCAATATATTCTTGTCACCCGAAAATAAGACATCCAATATTATTATTATTATTTATATCAGGCTTACCCATACAAATGCTGACCGCGTTGCGTGTTGATTTAATTGTATTTACAGAATATTTGTTCCGCAAAAGTTCGTTCAAATCATCATCACTTGAGAAGCGAATCTTCCGGGAGTCTGCTGGGGGTTTCGCCATTTTACAAACTTGTTGATTTGTTGTTTTCGTAGTGGTGCCTCACGTAAGCCTGCTTCATTAAGCCGATAACACGTATTTGCGAAACACATGCAATCAGCGAAAATTAGTTTCGACTGCATGCTTAATAAACGCTAAAGTTGCGTGAGCTCCTTTGTATACAATGGTATTGACGAATATTCGTAACGAACAAAGGATGGGTATGAGACTAAAAAATATTGGACGGCAATATTTGTAGAATATTGGATGCATCCGGATACTTTGGTTAAACAATATTGAATACCGGTACACAGTTTTATTGTACCGTTAAAAAGCCTGATATAAATAATAATCACAAATATTGTTTCAACAACATCCCCTTACATATTGCCATGCTGCTGATCAATACTATAATAATTTTACAAAGTTTTTTTACCAAATTGCCTTTCACTCGTGCGGCACAAACCAATTCGCCATGTAGATATAATGTAGTATCATGCAGCATGGACATAGTAAATGGAGATGCATGCAGTCATCAATTACACGTTACGCTTGACTAAATCGATGCGGTCTCTACTCCATCTCGTCCCGTGTAAAGGTGCCATTTAATAAGCCCGTAATAAGCATGGCTAAATCAGGCGTGAACGCTACATCATCGGCTATAAACCCACGTACGAGCATCCTCAGCTAGTTAGAAGCATTGAGAAGTGGTTTACAATCTTCCAATCCAATAAAACCAGAATAAAGTCGAGTAACGTTTTCGTACAAACTGACTGTTAGGCGACGAAAAACCCTTGTTTTACGGGCGGACGGACCTGTCGAGTATAGGGTCGGTCGGTCGGGCGGTTTTTTTGTTTGTTTTTTACCTAAAATGTCACCAAAATCTGGAATTGTTAAAACAATTGTGAAAAAAAAACCCAGATTTTCGGTCAAAAAACCGGCTGATTTTACATCATTTATGAAAAATGATGTAAAATCCCCCCCCCCCATCAATCAATGTTGGGGGAACTGCCAAGGCTTCTGATAATATGACTCGGATCAACATTTTGCCTCCAGGGAGAGGGGCGGGTTTTTTCCGAAATTAGGACAAAGTGTGCCAACTTTTTTTCCTAGATTGTAGATAACATTGTGACCCATCCATCAAGTAAGTGGTGGCGACTTGATCATGTAGTTCGCTACCACTGGTTACGCATCTGATGGGTAAATAGAGACAATTTGGAGAGAGATTTCAATCTTGATGGACATTTGGCAATTTTGGTTGGAAATTTTAGGGGATTTACGTGCGTTACTTTTTTATTTTGTTTCGTAAGGTTTTTTCATGAGTCTTGTTTTCCAGACACCCGGCCCACACACAGATCTGGATGAAGATCAAAGATGCTGTAATAATTAATGTTTGTAAGTCTTCCATAATCGATCTTCCGTCTGCGATCTTTGTTCTTCCATCTTTGGTCTTCTATCTTCGATCTTCGTTTTCCAGACACCCAATATTTTATTTATTTTTAAACCTGTTAGGCCTACCCGTATGCCTACTGCTTACGAACCATCATGTAAAAGAAGCATATAGGAGATTTTGCTTTAGCTCATCATGTTTTTAAGTGCAGCGATTCAGAAGCCTTTTAAAAGTGTTAAAAAATGGGCGGACCGGAAAGCCGAACTATTTTTACATTTAATTACTTTTAAAAGTTGAAAGTAACATTTATGAAGTAAATTCGCAGAATAGCGACATTTAGGCTATTTAATTTCCGCTTTTCGAGGAATAATGTGCCAGGTGTGCGGTTGGGGACACGGCAGGCACTATGTCCGCAATTAGTTTTTTAAACATGATTTGAGAGTGAAATTCACTTGATTCCATTTTAATACGGAATAGCCTAGAGCAAAAAAATCACCGAATAAAATCATTTTTAAACAAATCAACTGATTTCACACTTTGCACCATGATTGTTGTATGAATATTCAAATTATTCCCTTTGGCTTTGGTTTCATTGTATATTGTACAGGTTGGTCAAACTTTGTAACAGTTCTGAAGATAGCATTGCAGCATTTGTACACCACCTTAAGCTATCTACTGATGATAACATTACATAATTTGTATATCAGATATAGCTATCTATATACCGAGATATTATTACAACATTTGTACACAAGCTATAGGCTAGCTATCTACCGAAGATAGCATTACAGTATTTATACACCATATATTTTAGCTAATTACTGAAGATAGTATTACAGCATTTTACGCACCAGCTAAAGCTCTCTACTGAAGATAGTATTACAACATTTGTACACAAGCTATAGGCTAGCTATCTACCGAAGATAGCAATACAGTATTTATACACCATATTATAGCTATCTACTGAAGATAGTATTACAGCATTTTACGCACCAGCTAAAGCTCTCTACTGAAGATAGCATTACAGCATGTGTACATCAGCTATAATAGCTATCTACTGAAGATTACATTACAGCATTTATTTGTACACCAGCTATAGCTATCTACTGAAGATAGTATTACAGCATTTATTTATGCATCAGCTAAATCTATCTAAAGATCACGTTACAGCATTTGTACACGCCCTATTATATCTATACGTGCTGAAGATAGCATTACAGCATTTCAGCACCATTCATGCATAACCAGTGCACCTAAAAATCTGGGTATGATTATCGACAAGTCCTGGAAATGAAAGGTAATGTTTCGAACATTGTTCGCGCGGCTTCATTTGCCATTTACAAGATCGGCAGGCTCATCAAATATTTTGATCGCGAGTCAACAGAGCGACTTGTCCACGCCTTTGTGTCGTCAATATTTGACACCTTTAGATACTAATAGTCTTTTGTATGGTCTTCCTGATTACCAAATTTCCAAGTATACAGTGCATGCAAAATTCCGCTGCCCGAATCGTGTCACGGATGACGAATCTTGCCGCATATTCCAATAATGTAGTGTTGAATGATGGCGATTTGGTGACGTGAATAAATGATCGAAAACAATTTAAACACAGCAAACTGTTATAGGCCTATATGGAGCGGAACTTTAACACTTTCCACGCGGCAGGCAGCTGCAGACGACATTCCAAAATTTCATAAAATGTTTCAAAAATGTCAAAATTGTTGAATGTTCTTAATCTTACCATATTTGGAATCACCATGAGAAATGCTTTAAAATAAGTACAAACTTTCCTAGTAGGCCTATTGGTTCAGTAAATTTTGAGATAGGCTTTGAAAGTTAGGAAAGGTTTCTGAAAAATCTGTTTTTGAAACAGCTAAACTAATAGCCGCGTGGAAAGTATTAAGGACTACAACAACTGTACATCAGTTGCCTGATGAAATGTGATGGTTTCACACCCAACGTAGTAATTGTAAAAGTAAGTTCCCGTATATCATTTTATTCTCAACGACTAGATGACTGAAAACATTCATATTTATATAACTGTACATTACATTTACAAGTGATTATTTTAAATTATATGAAATGCAGCTGCTCGAAGGAATTCATGTGACTGACGATAAATCCCGCGTATTAAAAACGCCCAGTTATGATTTCGCCCAGTTTTCAGTGAACTTCACCTTTCCTGCTTTACAGTAAACAAATATAATGGATACAAAACATGGAGTAACACTTTCCACGCGGCAGGCAGCTGCAGACGACATTCCAAAATTGCACAATTTTTTTTCAAAAATGTCAAAATTCTTAAATGTCATTACCATTTTTTGGAAACACCGTGAGAAACGCATTGGAATGAGTACAAACATGCCTAATATTGGTCCAGTAATCATTGAGATAGACCTTGAAAGTTGGGAAAGGTTTCTGAAAATTCTGTCTTGTATATGGTAAAACTTACAGCCGCGTGGAAAGTGTTAACTACACGTAACCAAGCAAAGACGTTAGTGAAATGCCTTGTGTAAGTTATCTGTTCTTTAGTTTATGTCATACTTCCTTTACTATACATTTTCACGATCATAGCAACAAAGATTTGGAACAGTTTACCATCATAAAGGGTTCAACAAAAGAAAGTATACAACTTTGTTTATGTCATTTTGAGTACCATTCGATTTGTTTTTGACCGAACAGGCTAAATAGGCATTTCGATGAATCTTTTAGGCATAATTTGATACCACATTTCCCCCCTAACAACAAAGATAAACCATGATTAGCACCATTTAAAGAAAATTAGTCACTTTTCAAAAGTCACATTTTCAATACACTACGCGGGAAGAAAAGACCACATGTTACCTGTTCATAATCGAATAGCCCGCTCGCTCAGGCACAACCCAACGTATCCCCACTGTGTGATCAATATCCATTTCATTCCCGGCCATTCAAGGTGCCATGCACAGCATTTTCTCACGGCTTGCGTGCGTTGAAAATGTGACTTTTGAAAAGTGACCAATTTTCTTTAAATGGTGCTAATCATGGTTTATCTTTGTTGTTAGGGGGCAAATTTGGTATCAAATTATGCCTAAAAAATCATCTAAATGCCTATCTAGCCTGTTTGGTCAAAAAACAATTAAATGTTACTCAAAATGACATAAATAAAGTTGTATACTTTCTTTTGTTGAACCCTTTAGTATATTCCCTCAATGTCATCTCTTGGTCAATTTAAGAAGTGTCTCGAGACTCATATCTTTAAGTTGTATAGCAACATTGATTAGTATATCGTTTTTGTAAACTAATGTGCAGGCCCTCTGTATTTTTGAATGATATGCATTCTGCATGTCTCTCATATATTGTTGTATTTTATGTATTTGTACTCTTTTGTATAGCGCTTTGAATACTTGTTGTAAGGCGCTCTCTAAGTATTTTGTATTACTATAGCTATCTACTGAAGATAGCAGTATTATAGTATGTGTACACGATCTATTATAGCTATCTACCGAAGATAGCATTACAGCATTTGAAAACCATCTATAGCTATATGAAGTTAGCATTACAGTGTTTGCATATCAGATAGCTATCTATAGGCCTACTAAAGATAGCATTACAACATTTGTACACCATCTACTTACTTTGGCCCATAATGTTATGTAAAGCGCTCTAAATGTTTAAAATGATCTACTTTGTATAATTTTGTGGGCCTTAACAGACGATTTAAGTAAACGTTTTTCGTTTTTCGAAGTATGGGTCCTGGGTCTATATAGAAACATGCCTGCTGGTTATTTCTTTAGCCAATAAATGTTACGAAAATTGAAATTGAATTGAAATTATCTGCCTAGTCTTTTTTAGTCATGAATATGGAAATGAATCGGAGAATCCATTTTTGTATCAAATGTCACTAAAAATGTTGATTTTTTTAAATGAAAACGTAGCAAAATTAATTTCTGGTAAAAATTGCTGAAATTGCACCAAAATCATCTAAAGCCGACACTTCTCAATCAGAAATGTCAAAAAAGTCAAACATTTGCAAAAAGATTTCAAACATTTTCCAAACATTTTTTAAAATTCGAAAAAATAGGTCGGTCGGGCAGTAGAGTCGCCTAAACTCAATGATTGCAATTAGTGTTCTATGTGTTCTGAATGCCTAATCATAAAATGCGTGTAGATCTACTCGGTTTAGAATTGGTCGCTTTTTGTCTATAAATGTAAAGGATGAATTTAGAATAATAGCAATCCAAATCCATGTTTCTAACACGTGGCCTTGACCACCAATATCTGTTTTCTAAAAAGTGATTCTAATCCAGATAAATGTCCCCATCCATATAATAGTATTATTGCAATGAGCACGCGTATATTATCATCATTAACATCATTAAGACACCAATCCTGTCACGTCTACTTCAACATCAAACTAAACCGCGCTCGATAAGTGAGAAGAGTCGTTAAGCTTAAAGCACTTAGGCAAAACGCACAAGTGATAATAACGATCAAGAGAAAATATTACATCAATAATCATATATCAGGCTAATAAATCACGCGCGGTTTTTAATCGCATGAAGATAATTTTTATGAGATGGGAAAATGTACATTATTGGTGACGACAAAAGAACGGTCTATGCACGGACAGGTAGGACTTTCAAAGAGGGTAAATCAGCACGGCAATTTTTTATAGATTTTTTTTCTAATTATTTTTATTATTTTTATTTTTTGTATATTTTATAGATTTTTTATATATTTTATATTTTTTATATTATTTATATTTTTTATACATTCATTTATATTTTTTATACTTTTATTTATATTTTTTACACATTTATTTATAAATTTGGGTATTTATTTATTTGTTTGTTTGTTTGTTGTGGTGTTTGTTTATTAATTAATTGATTCGGTTGGTTGGTTGGTTGGTTGGTTGTTGCTTTACTTGATTCGTTCGTTCGTTCTCGTTCATTATTCTCTGTTAGTTATTTAGTTATTTAATTAGTTATTTGGTTATTTGGTTATTTGGTTATTTGGTTATTTGGTTATTTGGTTATTTGGTTATTTGGTTATTTGGTTATTTAGTTAGCTTGAGAGTTAGTTAGCTTGACAGTTAGCTTGATAGTTAGTTAGTTTGATAGTAGGTTAGTTTGATAGTTAGTTAGCTGGTTAGTTCGTTCGTGTGTGTGTTAGTTTGTTAATTACTTTAGTAGGTCTGCTTATATAAAGTTTGTAATTTTCACAAAATGTCCGCAAAAGAAAGAAAATCACAAATTATGAGTATGCCGGGTTGTCAAAACAGGTTGCTATCCGACGATATCTATCCAGGTTGCGGGCGTAATGAATTATATTAGTGGACAGACACAAACTATGAGACATGGCATGAGTGCAGAGTGGGTTATGATTATAACTTGATTGAATAGCTCATACATCATAAGATAATGTTATTCTAAAACATTTTAATGCCTCATAATCTCGTTCTTATCTGCATGTTTGACATTTGAACAGGTTGTTATCGTTACGTTATAGTAAGTTGGTTTTTAAGACTGGATTTCCAGGGGCTGGTTGATTATTACGCTAGTGGATCTTCTTAAACAATGTTAATCCCTTTTTGTAAAATATTTCTGTCACTATATGAAGAGGTATTTTGCAAAAGGGCCTACATCCACTTTGGCTCTTATTGAGAAAAAGTCAAAAAACTGTTTCTAAATATTCAAGTTGAGCAATTAAAAAACTGAATGGATTATGAAAGAGGTACACTACATACTAATTTAAATTGAAATAAATTTCGAATGTGCTAGTTTTCAATTTTTTTAAAATCATGTTTACATCTAATCTATGTATAAATAATTCTTAATTTACTGCTTGTTTTCATTATATTACGCCCTTCTTAGGAATTGAGCACTTTTGATACGGGCAGTGCATCATTTTGATAATTTATTATATATATATATATATACGGTCCTTACGAAACAGATCTGTAAAACCATGTAACAGGATCAAGTCCAAATTTCATATTGTATATATGAAGAGGTTTTTTGCAAAAGGGCCTGCATCCACTTTGGCTCTTATTGAGAAAAAGTCAAAAAACTGTTTCTAAATATTCAAGTTGAGCAATTGAAATACTGAATGGATTATAAAAGAGGTACACTACATACTAATTTAAATTGAAATTAATTTCAAATGTGCTAGTTTTCATTTTTTTTAAAATCATGTTTACATTTTTTGAAAATTTGGATGTAGGCCCTTTTGCAACAACACTCCATCTGTTTGTACATAGAGAAAAAATACCACACACAAAAAATCATTTATTTGAATCATTTAAAAAAAATAAGTTTGATATAGAAATGTATAGGTCACAATCATATGTTTCAAGGAAATAAAGTCATTTTTTTCAAAAAGACCTACATCTCATTGTAAACAGCCATTGAAGTTGTTGTTTTGTTGCAAAAGGGCCTGTATCCCGATTTAATTCTGGATACAGGCCCTTTTGCAACAAAACAACAATTTCAATGGCTGTTTACAATGAGATGTAGGTTTTTTTGAAAAAAATGACTTTATTTCCTTGAAACATATGATTGTGACCTATACATTTCTATATCAAACTCATTTTTGAAAAAAATGCATCATAGCCCTTTTGCAACAAAGCTCTTCATATGCCCCCATATAAAATGTATACTGGACAAAATGTGAGATTATCACCGACTGAACAAACTGAATGACCCTTTTAATCATTGTTAATAGTGTGTGTAAATCGTTTGACCGAATGATGAAGATACCAGAGTCGTAATAATGCACAAAACAAGTTAAACCCGGTCTAACTTTAGACCTGGTCTAAGTAAAGAGTATTCCTTCTGAATGGACCATTTTATTCTTTTAGGGCCCTATGTCCTTTTATTCTCCCTAGTAGTCCAAAAGTAAAATTTGAGTTGCCTAACTAGAATGTATTGCCCTTTAATATAAAGGTTCATTAATATTGTAGAATGGTCTCATCACTAAAGCATAAAAAGATCTTTTCGGGAAGGACTATACTTTATTTAGACCAGGTTTAAAGTTAGACCAGATTGTTTTGTGCATACATATACCCAAGTGTTTCGGCCTATAATTACAAGACAAAACCATTGCAAATAAAGCATAGCTCTATACATTTGATTGAAATCGCTTATACAATTGTCACAAAAAGCCTATCATGGATTGGTTGCTGCTATCTAATAAAGTTTCACGTGCTTTTATATTGCACTATATCATCATGAAATCGCCTATACTATACATATTTATATGGCACGCCGTTTGGTTCAAAATTAATCTTGTTTTTGCATATCAATTTTTGTATAGTAGTGTTATTTTTGTATATCAATATGTGTTTTTAAATGTCGGGGTTTTTTTTAAATTTTGAACCAAACGGCGTGCCTTACGCGTAAAAACACATTATTGATATACAAAAAAACTACATGTAAAACACAAATTGATATGCAAAAACAATGTTAATTTTGAACCAAACGGCGTGCCATATATTTCTATATTTAAGATAAAGATACAATCACCATATTTTCGACGATGATATATTGATTTTGCTGATAATACGCGAAGACGCTTGCACAAAACACACATCACTTGCATGATCAGCACTCGATCAGAATACAAATCGGATCATTCTAAAAGCAGAAACCATCAGCATTTTGTTTTCTCGACTGAATAATATAATATCAATTACAATATTTCTGCGATTTTCTCTGTGTTTAGCAGGAATGGGTATTAATAGAATAGCTAGACCCAGATGGATCATCGGCTTTTTCTTATAAAATATGACCTTTGACCCTTTTCGATATATCTGATCCAACATTTTTGGCAAGATTTAACAATGTGCCAGAATTTACCAAATTTTCTGGAAAAGTTAGCAAATGTTATCACAAATTTGGCGTCAATAAGGAAAACATTTGCTTCTTTAGTAAACATATTAAAAAATAATAAGATAGGCAGATAATTAAAGAAAAATAATAACTTAATACAACATAGTAGGAAAGTGTCCCGAAAAAAGGTAATATAATTGATAATACCATATACCATGATTGATGAAATTCAGTATATCTAGTCCAAGGAAACCACTTACTTGTGGACGTTTCGGAAACAAGCTGTTTCCTTTATCAACACTTGATGTGGAGTGATGACGATCTGCTGTTTACAACACGTGATATTGGTTGCTTAGTTGCAGTGATGCTAGATGATTTATCCGCAATCAGTAGATCGTCAAACACGTGACTCAGATTGTATTGCCCCTCGTCTCTGTTCATTGTCTTGCCCTACTTTCTAATAGCGATTGCCTCTTTGATCCAGTGTTTGTATCGATTTGTCTCTCTGCCTACGATCCCTGCCTCCTCCCAGTCGATTACATGATTTTTGTCCATTACGTGGTCGGTGATAGCCGATTTGTTAATCGATACAAACGCTGGATCAAAGAGGCAATCGCTATTAGAAAGCAGGGCAAGACAATGAACAGAGACGAGGGGCAATACAATCTGAGTCACGTGTTTGACGATCTACTAATTGCGGACAAATCATCTAGCATCACTGCAACTAAGCAACCAATATCACGTGTTGTAAACAACAAATCGTCATCACTCCACATCAAGTGTTGATAAAGGAAACAGCTTGTTTCCGAAACGTCTACAAGTAAGTGGTTTTCCTTGGACTAGATATACTGAATGTCATAAATCATCTTATATATTATAACAGTCCTATAATGAACTTTATCAAGAAAATACCATATACCCCTTGCCGAAAATACCAATCACGGCCCGTGTATATTATCGACTATCGACTTTAAACCCCCGTCCTTATGAACTTAGTAAAATGGTCATGTGTCTGTTGTATAAGGCTAGTGTATGCCCCTCCCCCCATCCCCGAGGAATTTATCATTGTTTTTCGATAGATTCATTACAATACAATCACAATCCTCTTTTGCCTGATTACATACTCTTTAACACTTTCCACGCGGCAGGCAGCTGCAGACGACATTCCAAAATTTCACAAAATGTTTCAAAAATGTCAAAATTACTGTATTTCATTACCATATTTGGAATTACCATGAAAAATGCATTGAAATAATTACAAACATGCCTAGTGTTTGGTCAGTAATCTTTGAGATGACTTTGAAAATTATGAAAGGCTTCTGAGAAAACCGTTTTGTGTATAGTAAAAATAATAGCCGCGTGGAAAGCGTTAAGTCGTCTTACATTAGCCAAGGAAACGTTGACAAGATGGCACAGCTGTGCTTCACGGACCTTAGGGACTGTTATCATCTCTTCATTTCTCCTTTTAGACGGTTATTTCAAAGACTGGTATATGACGTGGGATGTTGAAGAATTATAAATTAATTTAACATAATTATTTAAAGGCACTGAGTGTTCTGATGTACCGTATATACAATTGTTTTACCAACTATTAATTAAAGAGGCGTGCCGGCGACCATTGCTGATCATGCTGATGGTATACATGATAGAAATAATATTGATACACAATTCTATCATAGCAGGAACCCTCAAAAATTCTTTTAGCATATCAAAAAGGAAGCATGTTCACTTTTTACCAAATAAACCACGACAAAAGGAAGTAATGGACAACAGGAGATACAAGATACAAGGCAAATCATGTTTTTTTGTAAGAGCCTTGAAAAGTGATGAGTGATGTTCTGCTATTAAATGTTGTATCAGTTTAATGTCACATTTAATGTACATTTTTGTATATTTTGCAGAATTTTTTTACAAAAACATGTTTTGCCTCATAGCTCTAAACCTTCCTGTTGTCCATTACTTCCTTTTGTCATGGTAGGGCAGTATACTATGGGTTTATCTTTCATACACGTTTATACACCGTAACGGTACAAGTAAATAAAGATGATTATTTGTAATTCGTAATTTATCCAATAAAAATTGTACAATTGATCTAGTAAAAATAAGATAAAATATAAATCACACCGGGGTTAATCATAACCACCACCACTACCACCACCACCACCTCCACCTCCAATACACCACCAGATGCCATTGGGCCTACTATTTTCCCGAGACCGAAGGTCGAGGGAAAATAGTAGGCCCTCGGTCTCCAGTTACCGAGGGGACCTATTTTGCACCATTTCCCGAATATAGAGCAGTAAATATTTCCTTTATATCCCATATACAAATATTTCTGTCATTTGAAATACTTGATAAACAAAAGATAATAGACCTAGGCCTACTTAATGTATCAATCAAGTCAAGGTCAATTAACACAATCGCGAGCCAGTGAAAAAGTTCCCGTAAAAGGTGCTATTTCCCTCGCAGCTCCTCATCACAGGGAAATAGTACTTTTTTATGGGAACTTTTTTCCCTCCAATGAAATAGAAGGGAAAATCTGGGAAATAGTTCAAATATTTCATGACACATTATGTAGTATCCACCAATCAAATGACAGGAATATTTGTATGTGTTATATAAAAGCACATATAGCACTAGCAGTGTCAAGTGCTTTGAGTGGTAAGGAATGTAAGGGTTAATGCAAACTATCACGATAAAACATTATAGCTCCTTTAATAATCTTGACTTACATTGAGAATGCGTGTAATTATTAAACATGCAGGTCTATTGACATGAAGCACAATACAAAGCAAAATATCGTATAAAGCTGATTGCAATCTTCACGCGATAATGTAGCCAAGGGCGTGACAACTGGCCCGCAACATAATGAATACAATTTAATGGCATTTGAATGCTAAGAAATATAACAAATAAATAGTGATTGTAAAGATATTATTATAACCTTATCATCATTTCGATCATTGACAATGGGTCATATGAAAACCATGTCTTATGAATTAAATATGACTGCGTTATAAATGGATGTGCTATTCAATATGACATGATGCTTTTGGATTGATAACCATCTTATTTTCCATTTCATTTACTTTGCTTTTAAGAGTCAGTCAACTAAGTTATGTAAATAAAAAGGTAAAAACAGGTTTTTCTTTTCTCTGATTTATTTATTAACATGCACACAGTCTGTGTGTCAATTGAGATGGGATCAACACTATTTGTTCTCATCATAATAAATGTTCAGTTGTGAGTGACTACCCCTTTCTTTGTTCCATCTTCTTCCTCCACCCCCCCCCCCCCCCCCCCCCCCCCCTCCACGATAGTTTTACAATAAATATGTTACTTCAAAAATGTCAAATTTCAAAAGTATCAATATATTTCTTAGCATTCAAAGTATCAATTGAAAAGTTGGGTTTTCAGACCGTGAACAAAGCTTGTTAGTGATTCGATAGGAGAAGCGCCATAGTCGTATCACGTATCGTTGATGATTCCTCGTAACCGGGTGCACCGTCCGTGAGTCAACAGATATCAAGTAGCCTACAAGGGCATACACGGTTAAAAGTCAATTTGTGATAAAAGTTGATATGAATGGATTGGATGGAACAGCTTTTACTATACTATTACGTTATCCATATACAGGCGAAACGGACAACAAAAGGGATTCGCACCCGGACTATTCTACATTCAATAGAGTTGGTGCAGGACGTCCAGTTCATAGCATGAATTGTGCTTATTAATCAAATGCATATCATGAAACATTGAGACAAACATACCCATTATAAAAGAGAACAAGCGCCCATTCACTTCCAGAAGAGTAAACTAGGTTCTTCAAATTTTTTATTTTTTTTTATTTTTTTATTTTTATTATTATTATTATTATTATTATTATTTTTTTTTTGGGGGGGGAGGGGGGTCATGAGGCCTGTGGCCAGGGGTGCATAAACGACTACTTTTCTTCTTCCTTTTTTTTGGGGGGGGGGGGCGTCAGGAAGGGCGATCCAGCAGGGGGTGCACCCATATCCCATCTCCACGGGTGTCCCTAAAATGGGTGCACGTGTTCCACGTCATTGCCCTCATTTGGCTGTAAAATTTATATAGATATAGGCCTAGATATAGATATAAATAAAGATATAGGCCTATAGATATAGATATAGATATAGATATAGATTTATTTAGATAATTTAGTTGGCTTTCGAATGCCGTTAGTTTGATTGTAATTGCTCTTTCCAATCCAACGATACGCTTGATCAATCACGAGTATAGGCCCTACTTAAAAACGGATTGTGCCACTTTTTAAAGAAAAAAGATGCTTTTGGAAAGAGTCATTGCTCTTATTTAGTGATCAGTATTGACTAATTGACGTTTATATGAGCTTCAAGATGACAAAATTACCTTTTAAATGCCGTTTGTTTTGCTTGATCCTATTGAAGAATATGCTTGATTAAATTTGATCACAGAAAGTCAAATATGTGCTTATTTTTTTAGAAGAAATGCTTGAAAATGTTAAACATTATAGCAATTTTAGACATGGATGATTTCTCTCAAAAAACTGGCACAGTTTTGATATTGTGGTCATGGTCAAACAAGCATATCTTTATAGACTCAAGCAAATTCGACTAAACAAACTGCTTACGAAAGCTTATTTAGTTTATCTTGAAGCTCGTATAACTACCAAATCCACATACGAAATATTCAGAGATGATATCCCAAAAAAAGCATCTTTTTCTAAACGTGGCACAAACCCGATTTTGAGTGCTCGTTGTTGATCAAACACAATTTTTTGAAATTCAGAAAAGTATAAACACAATCAAATAAACGACATTTGAAAGCCAAATGAAATTAAATTATCATTTAGATTATACCGGGTGGTTCAAAAAAAAGTTGACCCAAGTTCAAAGTAATTTTTCAACCACATTTAAAGTTTCAAAGAATTTGTTTTTACTTTGTCTTAATCAGCAGTAAGGTTTGAAATTATCCTGAAAAGATGGCACGTTTAGCTTGTTTGGTTCTTCAGATATGGTTCATTACAGAAAACATGTACAAAACTGACTTGTCCACGGGAGCGTCATTTAGTTTTTGTCTTAAACAAAACAGCATGCTCTAGTTACAGAATTGAAAAGCCCGCCCTGACAAATTATCCCAATCTCAATGCTTATGTGCCATTCACATTCAAGAAAAAACGTAGATACGTATTATAGGTAGGTAATGTCAAGCACCAGACAGATGTTTCAGATGTCTCCTTTTTCTTTTTCTCCTATTTTTACAATTTTTGACCAATCGTGTGTAAGTCCACTTTGTGCATTCCATCTCTACTAAAGGACGCTCCGTGGCCAAGTCAGTTTTGTGCATGCTTTCTGTAATGAACCATATCTGAAGAACCAACCAAGATAAACGTACCATTTTATCAGGATAATTTCAAAACTTACTGCTGATCAAGACTAAGTAAACAGAAATTTTCTGAAACTTTAAATGTGGTTGAAAAATTACTTTGAACTTGGGTCAACTTTTTTTTGAACCACCCGGTATAAAGATTACAGCAAAATACTAAGTAATCAATGAGGGCGATGGCGTGGAACACGTGCACCCTTTTTTGTAGGGACATGCTGTATATTTACTCCCCTGGTCCATTAAAACCTGCTATGTACAGCGATCCAGGTCTGATCTAGAACTGATATCGGTCGCTGATGTCGGCAGTCGCGAAGGGGACGGGTTCGAAATCAGTGTACTAAGGCCGTGGTGACCGATTCCAGTTCTAGGTCTGATCATCATTCAGTTTGGTAGCACAGCGGCCTCATACATTTAAGTTAGAGAGACGGGTTGACAGCAATGTGTATAAACAAATGCCAACGGTCGAAGGGACTTGACTGTCGATACATGCTTGAGGGAACGTCGATACATGCTTGAGGGAACAGCCATAAATACTGGAGAGGAAGGGATTTCTTACTAGCGAAAATGCCTGGACCTATGCTAGACCCACACCATATGACCACAACACTGTCCACTATGCCCTTTATAATGCTTTGGCGCAAGTTTTAAAAGCACGGGCCCTAAACAAAACAGGATGCGCGCGCATACTCCCGGGCAAAGAACAATGGCAACTGCCGGGCAAATGTTTGGTATAACGTCACCTGTCACTTCATCTATTGAATCCAGTGTTTAATATCCATACGTGTATTACTATTTCTAAATAACCTGAACACACTTTAATAGTTGGATGGTTCCAACATACAGACTGTGGTAGATTTCTAAAATGGCATTGATATTGCTATACGATAAGATGATGACCATCCTAACATGCATATTATTACCCGATTGGTTATTATGCAAATCCCCATTAGGGTTGCCTTTCCTTATGCTCTGTTACCCGCCTATCAGACTGCTTATCTACCCCGTTGTCAGTACATGTAGTACATGTAGACGCGGGGCACGCATTGCGTGACTTTTTAAGGTCACGGTCACGATGTCTAGATGCTGATATCATCCGAATCGTGCGGTTACATGGAACACGCGGCCTTACTCAACCGCTTTACCATCCGAGATGCATTGGATTTACCTGTTTATCATCCAAACATAGCAATTCCTCCGTGACAAAACATGACCACATAGGGAATTATATGAAGACACCGTAGATGGCCTTCCAATCTTTCCGTGGATTTATCTATTCCGGGGATTATCTATTCCGTCCGTAAAAGTCCCTAGTATATAATGATCCATTGATAAAACAATAAAGATCACAATTATTAAGACGTTGAATTGGGCTTGACGTTTAGTTTAAATGTGAGAAAGAAGTTGAACATCGAATAGCTTTGCCTTACAGAGTTTGAATACAGTGTACCTACTCTGAGAATTACAACATTACTTTTAACAACAAGAGCAATCGGGAGAAAACACCGCAAAAAAGTCCACATTCATTCGAGAGGATATACCCTTGGATATACCTACTTTAAATCGGATTCTCTTGTAATGTTATATATGGCTAATTGATAGAGATCTTTGAAGACATTGTGATGCCTCAGTTGCTATCAAATACTGTAAATTGTTATATACTTTGAACAACTTTAACATGTTTAACTTTATACTCAATTTATGGGGTTTGAGCCCCGAAAAATATGCTACGCCAATTAAACACTGTAGCATTTGCAAATTAATTATATATATATATATATATATATGGGCTAAAAAGATGTCACCAGCTGCACAGCTCAGGCATTTTTTACATAGACCCATACTTTGAACATTAATTAACACTTTCCACGCGGCTATTAGTTTTAGCATAATTGTTACCAAACAGATTTTTAAGAAACCTTTCCCAGCTTTCGAAGTCTGTCTCAAGAATTACTGAACCAATACTAGGCATGTTTGTACTTATTTTAATGCATTTCTCATGTTGATTGATGTACATTGCTATTTTAAGCAATTTATCCCATGACTCATTTCCAAATTGCAAGTACTTTCGTATAACATTAGGACGGGCTATAGGTGTAACTAGAATAACTGGCATCTTTTGCCATAGTTCGAGCATGAATTAAGCAGGAAATACTCATCTCAATTTAGAGATTTTGGCCCGGAAATAAACACAGGCAGATCATTTCAACATTTTGAGAGCTTTCCGTGACAAATTATAGCTTAACAAATAACCGTCAGGCATCCTTTCTACAGATCCAAACTTTGAACAATCGTCTGTTAACACTTTCCATGCGGCAGGCGGCTGCAGACGACGTTCCAACACTTCACAAAATGTTTCAAAAATGTCAAAATTATTGAATTTTATTACCATACCGTATTTGGAATCACCATGAGAAATGCATTGAAAATGTACAACCATGCCTAGTATTTGTTCAGTAGTCCTTGAGATAGACCTTGAAAGTTGGGAAAGGTTTCTGAAAAATCTATTTTGAATATGGTAAAACCAATAGCCGCATGGAAAGTGTTTTATGGCCCAGAAAATTATACAAGGTAGACCATTAAAACATTAAAAGCGCTTGTTATAATCTTATGGGCCAAAGATGTAACCGGCTGGTTTACAGATGCTATCTTCAGTAGAAAGCTATACCTCGTGTACAAATGCTACAATGCTATATTCAGTAGATAGCTATAAGTCGTGTACAGATGCTGTAATACTATCTTCAGTAGATAGCTTTAGCTCGTGTACAAATACTACAGTGCTATCCTCAGTAGATAGTTATACCTCGTGTACAAATGCTACAATGCTATATTCAGTAGATAGCTATAAGTCGTGTACAGATGCTGTAATACTATCTTCGGTAGATAGCTATAGTTCGTGTACAAATGCTACAGTGCTATCTTCAGTAGATAGCTATACCTCGTGTTCAAATGCTGCAATGCTATCTTCAGTAGATAGCTATTATAGGTCGTGTACAAATGCTACAATGCTATTTTCAGTAGATAGCTATAGGTCGTGTACAAATGCCAGATGAGTAGTCTGGATGAGCGCAGTATTTGGTCATTGGTATTAACACACCACTAGCGATGTCACATACCAAGTGACCAATCAGATCCCTCATCCACACTGCCTACGTGGCAGATAGTTACATGTGGGGTTAGCCTAGCTCCCAGCTAGCTAGTCAGAGTGAGTCGAGTCAGTAGATAGCTATAATAGCTCATGTACAAATGCTACAT
Source organism: Ophiura sarsii (assembly GCA_035610835.1). NCBI lineage: Eukaryota > Metazoa > Echinodermata > Ophiuroidea > Amphilepidida > Ophiuridae > Ophiura > Ophiura sarsii. The sequence continues at coordinate 15,931,628 of CM069459.1, read as the reverse complement.
TGTTATCTTCAGTAGATAGCTATAGCTCGTGTACAAATGCTGCAATGCTATCTTCAGTAGATAGCTATAGGTCGTGTACAAATGCTACAATGTTATCTTCAGTAGATAGCTATAGGTCGTGTACAAATGCTACAATGCTATCTTCAGTAGATAGCTATAGCTCGTGTACAAATGCTACAATGCTATCTTCGGTAGATAGCTATAGCTCGTGTACAAATGCTGTAATGCTATCTTCAGTAGATAGCTATAGCTCGTGTACAAATGCTACAATACTATCTTCAGTAGATAGCTATAGCTCGTGTACAAATGCTACAATGCTATCTTCAGTAGATAGCTAATAGCTCGTGTACAAATGCTACAATGCTATCTTCAGTAGATAGCTATAGCTCGTGTACAAATGCTACAATGCTATCTTCGGTAGATAGCTATAGCTCGTGTACAAATGCTGTAATGCTATCTTCAGTAGATAGCTATAGCTCGTGTACAAATGCTACAATACTATCTTCAGTAGATAGCTATAGCTCGTGTACAAATGCTACAATGCTATCGTTAGTAGATAGCTATATGTCGTGTACAAATGCTACAATGCTATCTTCAGTAGATAGCTATAGCTCGTGTACAAATGCTGCAATGCTATCTTCAGTATATAGCTATAATAGCTCGTGTACAAATGCTGCAATGCTATCTTCAGTAGATAGCTATAATAGCTCGTGTACAAATGCTGTAATGCTATCTTCAGTAGATAGCTATATCTCGTGTACAAATGCTGTAATGCTATCTTCAGTAGATAGCTATAGCTCGTGTACAAATACTGCAATTCTATCTTCAGTAGATAGCTATAATAGCTCGTGTACAAATGCTGCAATGCTATCTTCAGTAGATAGCTATAGCTCGTGTACAAATGCTGGAATGCTATCTTCAGTATATAGCTATAATAGCTCGTGTACAAATACTGCAATGCTATCTTCAGTAGATAACTATAGCTCGTGTACAAATGCTGCACTGCTATCTTCAGTAGATAGCTATACCTCGTGTGCAAATGCTGCAATGCTATCTTCAGTAGATAGCTATAATAGCTCGTGTACAAATGCTGCAATGCTATTTTCAGTAGATAACTATAGCTCGTGTACAAATGCTGCACTGCTATCTTCAGTAGATAGCTATACCTCGTGTGCAAATGCTGCAATGCTATCTTCAGTAGATAGCTATAATAGCTCGTGTTCAAATGCTGCAATGCTATTTTCAGTAGATATCTATTATAGGTCGTGTACAGATGCTGCAATGTTATCTTTAGTAGATAGCTATAGCTCGTGTACAAATGCTGCAATGCTATCTTCAGTAGATAGCTATAATAGCTCGTGTACAAATGCTGCAATGCTATCTTCAGTAGATAGCTATAATAGCTCGTGTACAAATGCTGCAATGCTATCTTCAGTAGATAGCTATAGGTCGTGTACAAATGCTACAATGCTATCTTCAGTAGATAGCTATAGCTCGTGTACAAATGCTGCAATGCTATCTTCAGTAGATAGCTATAGCTCGTGTACAAAAGCGGCAATGCTATCTTCAGTTCATAGCTATAATAGCTCGCGTACAAATGCTGCAATGCTATCTTCAGTAGATAGCTATAGCTCGTGTACAAATGCTGCAATGCTATCTTCAGTATATAGCTATAATAGCTCGTGTGCAAATGCTGCAATGCTATCTTCAGTAGATAACTATAGCTCGTGTACAAATGCTGCACTGCTATCTTCAGTAGATAGCTATACCTCGTGTACAAATGCTACAATGTTATCTTCAGTAGATAACTATTATAGCTCGTGTACAAATGCTGCAATGCTATCTTTAGTAGATAGCTATAGCTCGTGTACAAATGCTGCAATGCTATCTTCAGTATATAGCTAATAGCTCGTGTACAAATGCTGCAATGCTATCTTCAGTAGATAGCTATTATAGGTCGTGTACAAATGCTGCAATGCTATCTTTAGTAGATAGCTATAGCTCGTGTACAAATGCTGCAATGCTATCTTCAGTAGATAGCTATTATAGGTCGTGTACAAATGCTGCAATGCTATCTTTAGTAGATAGCTATAGCTCGTGTACAAATGCTGCAATGCTATCTTCAGTATATAGCTAATAGCTCGTGTACAAATGCTGCAATGCTATCTTCAGTAGATAACTATAGCTCGTGTACAAATGCTGCATTGCTATCTTCAGTAGATAGCTATACCTCGTGTGCAAATGCTGCAATGCTATCTTCAGTAGATAGCTATAATAGCTCGTGTACAAATGCTGCAATGCTATTTTCAGTAGATATCTATTATAGGTCGTGTACAGATGCTGCAATGCTATCTTTAGTAGATAGCTATAGCTCGTGTACAAATGCTGCAATGCTATCTTCAGTAGATAGCTATAATAGCTCGTGTACAAATGCTGCAATGCTATCTTCAGTAGATAGCTTGATAGCTATAGCTCGTGTACAAATGCTGCAATGCTATCTTCAGTAGATAGCTATAGGTCGTGTACAAATGCTAGGTCGTGTACAAATACTGCAATGCTATCTTCAGTATATAGCTATAATAGCTCGTGTACAAATGCTGCAATGCTATCTTCAGTAGATAGCTATAGCTCGTGTACAAATGCTGTAATGCTATCTTCAGTAGATAGCTATAGCTCGTGTACAAATGCTGCAATGCTATCTTCAGTAGATAGCTATAATAGCCCGTGTACAAATGCTGTTATGCTATCTTCAGTAGATAGCTATAGCTCGTGTACAAATGCTGTAATGCTATCTTCAGTAGATAGCTATAGCTCGTGTACAAATGCTACAATGCTATCTTCAGTAGATAGCTATAGCTCGTGTACAAATGCTACAATGCTATCTTCAGTAGATAGCTATAGCTCGTGTACAAATGCTGCAATGCTATCTTCAGTAGATAGCTATAGCTCGTGTACAAATGCTGTAATGCTATCTTCAGTAGATAGCTATAGCTCGTGTACAAATGCTGCAATGCTATCTTCAGTAGATAGCTATAATAGCCCGTGTACAAATGCTGTAATGCTATCTTCAGTAGATAGCTATAGGTCGTGTACAAATGCTACAATGCTATCTTCAGTAGATAGCTATAGCTCGTGTACAAATGCTGCAATGCTATCTTCAGTCTTCTTCTTCTCGTGTCCACGGCACGCAGGATCAGATGGTCCTTGTGCGTGGTGGTGACAGGATTAGTTCAGCTTGTACAGGCTTGTACAAGCTTTATCCCTGGCCGCGTGTACGAATACGGACGCTCCTGTCATGACCTAGAACTTCAGTAGATAGCTATAATAGCTCGTGTACAAATGCTGCAATGCTATCTTCAGTATATAGCTATAATAGCTCGTGTACAAATGCTGCAATGCTATCTTTAGTAGATAGCTATAGCTCGTGTACAAATGCTGCAATGCTATCTTCAGTAGATAGCTATAATAGCTCGTGTACAAATGCTGCAATGCTATCTTCAGTAGATAGCTATAGCTCGTGTACAAATGCTGTAATGCTATCTTCAGTAGATAGCTATAGATCGTGTACAATTGCTGTAATGCTATCTTTAGTAGATAGCTATACCTCGTGTACAAATGCTGTAATGCTATCTTCAGTAGATAGCTATAGATCGTGTACAATTGCTGTAATGCTATCTTTAGTAGATAGTTATAGATCGTGTACAAATGCTACAATACTATCTTCAGTAGATAGCTATAGATCGTGTACAATTGCTGTAATGCTATCTTCAGTAGATAGCTATAGCTCGTGTACAAATGCTGCAATGCTATCTTTAGTAGATAGCTATAGCTCGTGTACAAATGCTGCAATGCTATCTTCAGTAGATAGCTATAGCTCGTGTACAAATGCAACAATGCTATCTTCAGTAGATAGCTATAATAGCTTGTGTACAAATGCTGCAATGCTATCTTCAGTAGATAGCTATACCTCGTGTACAAATGCTGTAATGCTATCTTCAGTAGATAGCTATAGATCGTGTACAATTGCTGTAATGCTATCTTTAGTAGATAGTTATAGATCGTGTACAAATGCTACAATACTATCTTCAGTAGATAGCTATAGATCGTGTACAATTGCTGTAATGCTATCTTCAGTAGATAGCTATAGCTCGTGTACAAATGCTGCAATGCTATCTTTAGTAGATAGCTATAGCTCGTGTACAAATGCTGCAATGCTATCTTCAGTAGATAGCTATAGCTCGTGTATAAATGCTACAATGTTATCTTCAGTAGATAGCTATAGCTCGTGTACAAATGCTACAATGCTATCTTCAGTAGATAGCTATAATAGATCGTGTACACATGCTAGGTCGTGTACAAATACTGCAATGCTATCTTCAGTTGATAGCTATAGATCGTGTACAATGGCTGTAATGGTATTTTCAGTAGACAGGTATAATAGCTCGTGTACAAATGCTGCAATGCTATCTTCAGTTAATAGCTATAGACCGTGTACAATGGCTGTAATGCTATCTTTAGTAGATAGCTATAGCTCGTGTACAAATGCTGCAATGCTATCTTCAGTAGATAGCTATAATAGGTCGTGTACAAATACTGCAATGCTATCTTCAGTAGATAGCTATCTTGCACAATGGCTGTAATGCTATCTTCAGTAGATAGCTATAGGTCGTGTACAAATGCTGCAATGCTATCTTCAGTATATAGATAGCTATAGCTAGTGTCCAACTGCTGTAATGCTATCTTCAGTAATAGGTATTATAGGTCGTGTACAATGGGTGTAATGCTATTTTCAATAGATAGCTATTATATAGGTCGTGTACAAATGCTTCTTGTTAGATGATAATAGCTGAATAAAATAAAATAAAATCAATTGATCGATCAATCGTTTTTGTATTTTCTTTAGGCACTATAGCCGCAATACGTAGCCTGAATAGAATTAAACAACCCCCATACAGCTAGTGTGCGTTTCCGGTCGGTCCATCCGATTCTCTTTTTATTGATCATGTTTATATCTACTCTTCAGCCCGCTCTTATAGTGTAAAAAGGAAATTTAATCAAAATCTTTTGCTCTCCCAGTTTCCCTCTGGGAGAGCAACAAGATATGTGATGGTAGTGCACGTGCGTAAGCATTGGTCAGCAGTGCGGGTATACAGATCGTCTTCTTCCGGTAAAGTTCAGAGCTGAAGATAAATGAACAGTTTTGGCCGACCTATGAATATGGACACATGTGCATATTATATGTGTGTGTACAGATACAGACCCGGTGTCACGAGCCATAGTCCCCCGGAGCCATAGTCCGGCCTCTAGTACATACACGAAATGAAACATACACGTGAAACTACACCGGGATGATCCCTATATTTACGAAGAAGTTGCTTTTGCTGAGGATCAATAGCATGTGGTGTAGTGGATAGCATGCCGGTCTCACGATGCAAAGGTTGTGAGTTCTAGCCCCGCTACAGCCAACTTGTTTGTATCCTTGGGCAAGGTACTTAGTCTCAATTGCTTCGTCGACCTAAGCGAGATTGGGGAGCTATTAGGGGATATTACAATCTAAGTTCTGATACTGTGTGTGCGCCGTGTCGGTAGCCTGGTAAATGAAGCGAAATGATTGTGACGATTTCCTAATGGCAGCAAAAAACAGTGGTCACGTATAAATGGTGGTCCCGTGCATCGAAAGAACAATACCCGAGCACGTTAAAAAGGTTACAGACTCTTTCGTAAAGAGTAGGGGATCATCCCGGTCTGTATCTCTTCACACATCTAACGGACCCCAGTGGAAATAAGCTAATAAGCTTATTGGGTTATCCAGAGTCGTAGGACCCAAATGATATCAAATCAAATCAAATTACTAAGGTGGGCAAAGCTATCCCTCCATAAATAACATTTGAAATATCTCCACCACATTTTCAGAAAAAAAATCCCCAAATAATGTTAGGCCTCACACCCGTAAAATGCAATTTACGTCTCCAACATGTTAATGTTCCCGCAAAATAGTTTCCACCAAATTTGGAAATATCTCTCTCCAAATTGCCCCTGTCTAGTCGCCACCACTGGTTACGCGGCCGGCTGATGGGTAATGTTATCCTCACACAACAAAGCCTATGAAAAATAGTGCTACAACTCTGCCTGCCCACGACAAAAGGAAGTAGGCCTATGGGACATTTTGATGTTTTGAGATATGGTAGAATCTGAGACGAATTCATCTCAGGTAGAATTACTATTTTATTTCCATATTTCTTCAAGCAATTACTTATCTTTTTTAAATATTAATGTTATTTAATGTCTTTCTATTGCAGAAAATGTAAAAAGAATGAGGGCAATAATATGTTTATGTTATTAAATTGTTCAAATTAACCAAAACTAAGTGTCCGTGTATACTTCCTTTTGTGATGATTAATTGCCCTATATAATGTATATATTTATGTACAAAATCAAAGGAAGCAAGTCCTCTTTACAAGCATTTCATCCTTTTGGGGATGTTTCAGGTTCAACCACAGTGATTTTAACGTGAATGTATTATAGGCCTATACGGTATGTCTTCTGAAGCTAAACAAACTAAAAAGTGTATAATATTTCTGTCGTGAGCCCAATTAAATCATGAAAATTCAGCGTTTTGAATCGGGACTAAATAAAATCCATTTTTTCCCCCTCGACTGTATCTTGGTTTCGTGAGATTTGACTGGGATTGTAACAACTCCTTCTCAATGCCTCTGACTAGATGATGCAGCGTTCACGCCTGATTTAGCCATGCTTATTACGGGCTTATTAAATGGCACCTTTACACGGGGCGAGATGGAGTAGAGACCGCATCGACTTAGTCAAGCGTAATGCGTAATTGATGGCTTCATGATACTACATTATATTTACATGGCGAATTGGTTTGTGCCGCACGACTGAAGGGTAATTTTGTAAAGAACTGTGTAAAATTATTATAGACTTGATCAGCAATAGAAATCGTAAAGCGGATGTTGTTGAAACACTATTTGTGATTAATTATTATAAGGATTTGATACCAGAATGCCAGATGTATTATACAATACTATACATCATCCAGCAAAACTCGTATATAACCAGAATCATTGATGGCGTCTACGGAAGCATCTAAGCATGATCTGAAAGTAAGATGGCACTAGACATTAGATGCTTCGTAGGCAACTTCTACCAAAAGTTGAATTGTAAAAAATGTGATTCATTTTGCCATATATACGGGAGGGGAGTGGGGTGAAATATGACAAAAGCAGGAATTCAATGAATGTTGTACCAAAGATGTTACTCTTTTTGGACAATAAAGTATAAAAAAATTTGTCTTTGTTCGCAAACAGGATTAAGGCAATTTGTTTGTGCATGGTCGCTTGTCAAATGTTAACACTTTCCACACGGCTAGTTTTACCATTATGGCCATGTGTTTTGAACTCGCCACCCTTCCCGTTGCATGTCCAGATTTTAACATTTTACACCATCTGAGATTCGAATTAGCATATCGCAATAACTACTTGTTCTACCTTATAAAAAGTATATATTTTCTGAACGGTAATCTCACAAGAAATCCAAATATGCGATTGTAATTTGCATAGGACCTAATGGTAACATCTTGTGATTAAGAATGTTCAAAGAATATCGATTTTGTTCATATTTTGATTAAAGCTCAATTTTTTTTTTATTCCTATCCCAATCATCATTTTACTGTGCATATTAGTTCCTCATGCAATTTACCCATCAGATCATAATGGTTATCAAGGGTAACTTGTTGAAATAGACTATATCGGGAAGTAAATGAGCGCAAACGTTTACATTTCATATTTATTAGAGTTTTCACATATATTTTTTTGGCTATTCACCCTATCCTGATTTAAGAGGGATTTTTGAATTCTCCTATTTGAGAGCTTTCCAAAAATGTATAATGTTGCTATCATTGGTTGAATAATTCTGTTGTTATAGTCATGTATGTAAAACCGATGAATTAGGGCAAGTTCACTGTGTAGTGAATAGGGAAAAAGCCAAGGACAATGCAATCGATTCGTAATTACAATTGTTACGTAATAGTTGACACGTTTGTTGAAACAGAATTATAGAATATAAAACAATCTATAAAATGAGAGCAAAATCATGTTTGTACCATACAGAGATGAGGAGTTATTGTAATTTGAACGTAGAATTGGGAACATTTTCTATATTCCCCATAGAGATTGTACACACCGCCACCGCCACAGCCACCGCCGCCACCCCTGACTTTCGAAATATAATCAATCATATCTCACCCAAACAGTTTTAGAAATACCTGATTTATTTACACAGTGTAGCTAGATAAATAAGCTCTTTCAAATGACACCTAAACCATAGCTCTACCACATTTAGTTGTTTGTTGAGTTAATAGAGAGAGAGAGATGATTCGTCACCAAAAATGCAACGCCGCCACCCTTTTTGGGTGGTCAGTTCAAAACGCATGGCCTTATACAAAACAAATTTTTCAGACACCTCCGCAATTTTCAAAGTCTATCTCAAAGATTACTGAACCGATACTAGACATGTTTGTACTTATTTCAATGCATTTCACATGGTGATTCCAAATATAGTATGACATTTAACAATGTTGACTTTTTGAAACATTTACAATGTAAACGAAATCTGCTCTATCAAAAGACCGATTGACGCGTGTTTTGAAAATTTGAGCTCAGGGAAACAGACAGGTTTAACGATTTATCATTTATCATTTCATTAAGTTAAGTGCAATTTTGGAAAGTTCAACCAGTTTGAGCTCAAACTTTCTATTAAAAGAAACAAACACAAAGTAAATGCTAACATTTTGATAATTTTATGATGGAGTGGGGGTGGGTTTGGGATGTAGGAGATGACGGTGGAATATTTCTTCCCCTGTCCCATCATTTTAAGGGTAGGGGAGGATGGGGCAACTGGTCCGGTTAAGCATATTTCATGATATAAAAGATTAAAGCTCGTGTAAATATTTATGGAATTGCTATGAAAATATCACCCATGTAACTGTTGACATATAACATGAAACCAATGTTAAAAAATATCTTAAGAAAAGGCCAATTACCACTAACTGGAAACTTTACTTGGCACGGACCAGTTACCCCATCAGTGGGGCAACTGGTCCTATATGTTCCAACGGTTAGAATACACAGAAATCAGTGAATGACAACACGGAAACTAGACAGTATTTTCTTTACAAACACATTTCCATATTATTTAACATGTAAAAAGGATACATGTCTCATGAAACCCATGTCTTATACAGTTTTCGTGGTTAACGTGTAAATAGCAGTATACTAATGGTGTACAAAGCAAGCGAAACTTTCGACTGCACATTTATTAGATAAAACGGTATGAACCTAGTTAAATGGTTACATGGTTGTGATATTCATCAGATGCCCCCATACATTTGTCTATATATACCCCTTTCTTTAATGATTTTATGTACTTCATAAAATCATCATTTAGTACTTATAATAAACCATCTTGATATTTAGCCAACTTTTCATGTTAAAGGGAAGTTAGTCAATATGACAATGATGACCCAACGGTTAATATACACAAAACGCAGTGGATAAAATACATAAATCATGATATTTTGTCATTGCAAATACCTTTACAGACCCCATTCAAAATATAATAAAGATGTAATTCATAATACCGAGGTTTTAAACCATTCTAAAGCAATTTCATGTCATATTGTAATCCTTCAATAGCAGAAATAGTGGTATTAGACCCAAAATGCCACAAAATGTCTGAGAACTAGAAAGAATGTGAATTATTTCATATTCTATTCACATTTCAATACCGAGTCAAGTTTTATTGACACATAACAACTCATTTTCAAAATGAATTTTACAATTTTGATTAAGATTTTGCAGGCGGACCAGTTGCCCCATACCCCTTCGGACCACTTGCCCCAACAAATGACTTGGCACTTTGTCGAGATGAAACATTATTCAAACACGCCTGTGACGTAATAAATTTTACGCCAAAATGTTTTAAAACATACCACCATTTGTCATAATGATCAATAACTCCAATACATTTCAGAAATAAAAACCCTTTAAAGGGGAAGTGCTAGTACAAATGAAAGACTTGGATATTTTTTAGGAAAGCATTTGGTAGAATAATGACATGTAATTGGGTAATCAGTATTGGCACAAGAGCAGGCAGTGAACGTATTGGCAAATTTGGGCATGATATCAAGTAATGAATATGAAGACAAATTTGCAGTAGTTGTCCGTACTGTATATATGTGAAAATCAGACACAATTAGGCAAGATATCAACATTGAGCTTGTATTTGATTATTGTAGTAGAGATCTTCCGCTTAACAATGGTACTCTTTTTTTAAGCGGAGTTATATAATTTTTCAGTTATAGTCTTTATGAAAACTCCAAACTGAGATATCATCCTTTAAAGATGTACTTATAATGTACTAACGATGTACTTTTATTTGTATTTTTTTATTTTTTTATTTTTTGGTTTGAATTTTTAATCTGAAACTTTCACATTAATGTTATAAACATTCTGAAAATTAATTATTTACAAGAATCACCTCCAATTAGGGTTTGGGCTGTACTCTTTTTTTAAGTGGAGTTATATAATTTTTCAGTTATAGTCTTTATGAAAACTCCAAACTGAGATATCATCCTTTAAAGATGTACTTATAATGTACTAACGATGTACTTTTATTTGTATTTTTTATTTTTTTTATTTTTTGGTTTGAATTTTTAATCTGAAACTTTCACATTAATGTTATAAACACTCTGAAAATTAATTATTTACAAGAATCACCTCCAATTAGGGTTTGGGCTATTACTCAGTTTGGAGCTCTGCCCAATTCGTGAATTAAAAAGAAATTTGGAAGAAATGAAACAATCATTTGATCTTGTTGTGTGCATTCATTGGCGGCGTAGCTACAGGTAACCCACCAAGGGTCATTCGGGGGGGGGGGGGGGGGGGGGGTGCAATTAACAATTCAGGGGAGTTAAAGGGTTTTATATATATACTTATCTCCAATTTCATGGCGTTTCTCGTCGTGGGGAATCAATACCAATCCTAATCACCTGCAGCAGAGGCTTTGTCCCAGGACCTACCGGGCCGGGGCCCTTATGTAATGTGGGCCCTGGACCCCACGCCACTCTCGTGCCCCCGGGATGACAAGCCTCCTGGCTACGCCCATATGTCGCAAACAATTGACTTCAAAACTCATAAAACGACCGCCAATTTTGTATTTATTTCATTAAGCCTACCAAAGAATGGAAATTAACTACCCAGTATGATTTGTTTGTGCAGTTATAAACGATATCTCCATCTTTGGCAAACACGAGAGTAAACATTTTAGAACCACCCTCTCCATAGGCTTTATTGGTATAAGTGTTGTAAAAATCAACACAGATTGTCAGAGGTATATTTGCTCAATAGTGAATTAAAAAGTACAATAGTTTTTAAACGGCTTTCGTTGAATAACAAAATAACAGACATAAGGGACACTTTCTATGCGGCTAGTTTTACCAGAGTGATATTACCTATTACACCTCCCTGGTTTTGCCATATAAAAAAGATTTTGCAAAAACCTTTTCTAAACTTTCAAAGTCTTATCTCAAGAATAACTGACCTAATACTAGACGTGCTTGTACTTATGTTAATTAATTTCTCATGGTGATTCGAAATAGATGATGATGAAAGCCAATAAATTAAATACGTTTGTGAAACATTTTGTGAATTGTATTTTGCGTGTGCATAACCGCTCGCATGGACAGCGTTAATCTATTCTATATTTGCCTAAAATTCTCAGTTTGCTTCCCCCCCCCTCCATTTCTTTACATTGCCACAAGCTAGTGGATATTTATCGCTTTGTTTACCTATCGGAGTAAATATACTTTACACAGGCTAGGCAAACAACTGCGGACATCATCTCAAAATTTCACCCCGGGCGCTAAACAACTGAACACATCTCTCGTCCAATCAAAGCCATGGACATAGATGGATTAGGCGGCGCTTGTAAGTGACCCTGATGCAATACACATAGCATCCAAGCGTCACACTTCTCGATCAACCAATATACCCGTATGAGAGTGTCATTTGGCTGGACCCGTTCGATAATTATACCGATTTGGTCACGGTTTCCTGAACCAAGTGACTCGAAGTCATCGCGTACTTGGAATATTGATTTTGTATTCAGGCTATAAGAGCTAGCTATCGTGATAGCTAGCACAAAAAGGCAAAACTGCATTTTTGTTTTTGTGCTAGCTATCACGATAGCTAGCTCTTATAGCCTGAATTCAAAATCAATATTCCAAGTACGCGATGACTTCGAGTCACTTGGTTCAGGAAACCGTGACCAAATCGGTATAATTATCGAACGGGTCCAGCCAAATGACACTCTCATACGGGTATATTGGTTGATCGAGAAGTGTGACGCTTGGATGCTATGTGTATTGCATCAGGGTCACTTACAAGCGCCGCCTAATCCATCTATGTCCATGGCTTTGATTGGACGAGAGATGTGTTCAGTTGTTTAGCGCCCGGGGTGAAATTTTGAGATGATGTCCGCAGTTGTTTGCCTAGCCTGTGTAAAGTATATTTACTCCGATAGGTAAACAAAGCGATAAATATCCACTAGCTTGTGGCAATGTAAAGAAATGGAGGGGGAAAGCAAACTGAGAATTTTAGGCAAATATAGAATAGATTAACGCTGTCCATGCGCGCGGTTATGCACACGCAAAATACAATTCACAAAATGTTTCACAAACGTATTTAATTTATTGGCTTTCATCATCATATATTTCGAATCACCATGAGAAATTAATTAACATAAGTACAAGCACGTCTAGTATTAAGTCAGTTATTCTTGAGATAAGACTTTGAAAGTTTAGAAAAGGTTTTTGAAAATATTTTTTATATGGCAAAACCAGGGAGGTGTAATAGGTAATATCACTCTGGTAAGTAAAACTAGCCGCATAGAAAGTGTCCCTTATGTCTGTTATTTTGTTATTCAACGAAAGCCGTTTAAAAACTATTGTACTTTTTAATTCACTATTGAGCAAATATACCTCTGACAAACTGTGTTGATTTTTACAACACTTATACCAATAAAGCCTATGGAGAGGGTGGTTCTTAAATGTTTACTCTCGTGTTTGCCAAAGATGGAGATATCGTTTATAACTGCACAAACAAATCATACTGGGTAGTTAATTTCCATTCTTTGGTAGGCTTAATGAAATAAATACAAAATTGGCGGTCGTTTTATGAGTTTTGAAGTCAATTGTTTGCGACATATGGGCGTAGCCAGGAGGCTTGTCATCCCGGGGGCACGAGAGTGGCGTGGGGTCCAGGGCCCACATTACATAAGGGCCCCGGCCCGGTAGGTCCTGGGACAAAGCCTTTAGGTGATTAGGATTGGTATTGATTCCCCACGACGAGAAACGCCATGAAATTGGAGATAAGTATATAAAACCCTTTAACTCCCCTGAATTGTTAATTGCACCCCCCCCCCCCCCCCCCCCCCCCCCGAATGACCCTTGGTGGGTTACCTGTAGCTACGCCGCCAATGAATGCACACAACAAGATCAAATGATTGTTTCATTTCTTCCAAATTTCTTTTTAATTCACGAATTGGGCAGAGCTCCAAACTGAGTAATAGCCCAAACCCTAATTGGAGGTGATTCTTGTAAATAATTAATTTTCAGAGTGTTTATAACATTAATGTGAAAGTTTCAGATTAAAAATTCAAACCAAAAAATAAAAAAATAAAAATAAAAGTACATCGTTAGTACATTATAAGTACATCTTTAAGGATGATATCTCAGTTTGGAGTTTTCATAAAGACTATAACTGAAAAATTATATAACTCCGCTTAAAAAAAGAGTACCATTGTTAAGCGGAAGATCTCTACTACAATAATCAAATACAAGCTCAATGTTGATATCTTGCCTAATTGTGTCTGATTTTCACATATATACAGTACGGACAACTACTGCAAATTTGTCTTCATATTCATTACTTGATATCATGCCCAAATTTGCCAATACGTTCACTGCCTGCTCTTGTGCCAATACTGATTACCCAATTACATGTCATTATTCTACCAAATGCTTTCCTAAAAAATATCAAAGTCTTTCATTTGTACTAGCACTTCCCCTTTAAAGGGTTTTTATTAGCCATTACACAGATTTCTGTATAACCAGCGAGTCAATTTGAATTCGCAAATATTACGGCGTTCGGGTCCTACAAGTAGACGAGTGTCTTTAGATAAAATAAGAAATGGTGTACTTTGTTATTTGCAAATTCATAAACTAATAACTCTAACAAATGAATACCCGTGATAATGATTTAAGTTGAAGCATTCTTTAAATGGTAATATTGATCGCAAATCCAAACCACCAATATCCCATATTGATCCAATTATCACCACCAATGTCACAAGTTAGCAATTTGCGCCATTTTACGGTCATTTCAACCACAACCTATGGTTTTAATCATATTTCGGAAAGTCCATAAGCACACTACAATATAGCACCCATCAAATGCAATATGCACCTAGCATCTTAAGACGACTGTACTGCATGTATATATTTACTGTTGCATATCTGTCAATCATATAAAGTACATTAAACATGATCTAAAGTTTCTAAACCCATCTTCATATATCGCCCATACTATCTGTGAATTTTCAATCAGTCACTCAAGGAGGTGGCTTCAAAGATCTGGAGAATATCACATGTGTAAATACCCTAAAGTTCCAAATGATTTGGATTGTAGAAGGTAAGGATATGTGTCAAGTTTCAACAAAAGTCGTACTGTTCAAAAGAAAGCAGTATGCCCATACAATTACAAAATCCTTCATTTCGGACCATTTACCCCACGGACCAGTTACCCCATATTCCCCTACTGCACCACGATAGCGATTTGCAGTGCTGAGTTTATGACTCGAAAATGCGAGCGTCGCGTCAAGTAAAAAACTCGCGCGTAAATTAATAGAGTGCGACTAACGTGCCACCCGTGCGCAAGTGCATGTACGCTAAACAATTCGCGGCCGATCAACACGCGGGTTCTGTACCGTGCCGCTATTTGAAAACGTGAGGCATTCCTTTCTTACAGCATGGACCCCATGGGCGATTTTTCTTGATAATTACCGTGAATAGATTACTACGATTAAAACAAGGAACTAAATGTCCTAGGCGTAAAACAACACAATGGGAATCGTATAAAGCTTGAAGCAGGCCTTAAAAGTATGACTTTTTGCTAAAAACACGTGTTATAAAATGGCTGTAGCTCATAAACTAAGTTGGTGACCCCCATTTCTTATTCAAGATTCTTTTTTATAATCGTTCAAACTTTGTTCACAGTGAATATTAAAAAAATGGCGGACAAATTCTATCGTGGTGCAGTACCTTAACACGCGTCAATCGGTCTTTTGATAGAGCAGATTTCGTTTACATTTCAGTCAAATTGTGTGATGTTTTTATGAAGAATACTGTCAAGATAGGGGAGTGGAGAGTCAAAAAGTCGAGTCTTAACACTTTCCACGCGGCAGGCGGCTGCAGACGACATTCCAAAATTGCATAATTCTTTTCAAAAATGTCACAAATTTTGAATTACATTACCATATTTTGAATCACCATGAGAAATGCATTGAAATAAGTACCAACATGCTTAGTATTGGTCCAGTAATCCTTGAGATAGACCCTGAAAGTTGGGGAAGGTGTCTGAAAATTCTGTTTTGTATATGGTAAAACTTATAGCCGCGGGGAAAGTGTTAATTTAACGTGTTTAATGCACAGACAGCAGCACAATAATACTCCAACAAAACATATAGTTTGTACATTAGGGTGCGGTGCTTGTAAAATGAAAATACAAGTTGATCAACATAGAGGTTTTTCATGTAGCTATTTGCAACGGACTACAATTATAGGGGAATCGCACTCGGCCTATTCTGCGTTCAATTGAATCAGTGCATGTTGTCCTATTCATTACATGAACCAAGTTACTTAATTTGCCTACATCCTATCATGAAACGGGCGTGTCTTCTTTCTAAAAATCCTAAACACAGTTATCATTCCCGACAAGATGGCAGCTATATCCAAAACACGGATAACCGCTATATCATGTGATCTACATGAAATAGCACTTTATAAAATCTCATATTATGTAATGTAAGGGGCCCCAACATAAAACGCATGGCCTTTTAAAAGGAATTCGAGCATGCTTAGGTCCATATTTCGAAACACTATTGGACCGAGTCCCAGACTTGGTATGATTATTTATGTATCTGTTCGATTCAATAGTATTTAATTTCATGTTAACTTATAATTAATTGATTAATTAATTTGATTGATTGGTTGGTTGACTGATTGTTTGAAATTATTTCTACAATTTTGTATGCATCATTTTGGATAGATTTAAAATATTTTATAATCAATTGGTCATAAATGTATCATTTAGTAAATTCTGCAAAAATTGATAATGAATTGCATGATAGAAATCTCCCATTTATCATCATATCTATGTAATCGTCCATCGGGAAAATCGAAACATTTGTGGCTCTATGTATAGCGAAACGGTCACGAGCGTCAAAAAGTGACGCCTGCTGCCGCCTTGGGTTTTCTTTTAGCGCAGTGAGGTTTTTTAGATGTGAACTGCGGAATGGCATTGATATTGCTATAAGATAAGATGATGACCATCCTAACATGCATATTATTACCCGATTGGTATGCACAATCCCCATTAGGGTTGCCTTTTCTTACGCTCTGTTACCGCGCCTATCAGACTGCTTATCTACCCCGGTGTCAGTAGATGGCGCGGGGCACGCATTGCGTGACTTTTTAAGGTCACGGTCACGATGTCTAGATGCTGATATCATCCGAATCGTGCAGTTACATGGAACACGCGGCCTTGCTAAACCGCTAGCCGTCCGAGATGCATTGGATTTACCTGTTTATCATCCAAACATAGCAATTCCTCCGTGACAAAACATGAGCACATAGGGAATTATATAAAGACACCGTTGATGGCTAAAGAAGATTTTCGGGATATCCCACAATGCATTGCGGGAGCACCAGCCAACTAAAGCTTTATGGGGGGCGAAGCCACCTATTAGCATGTGGTTGCAAAAATGTACACATTCAGGTCTTTCTAGACATAAGTGGAGGCTGCCATGTTTGTAGTCTTTGTAAATTGCATGTACCTATGCAGTTTATTTTAACAGTACCCGCAGTCTGTGCTGGAGTCAAAGCTATATTTGTTTATAGTTGATGATTCAATCAGAGAGATGTTATTATATCCCAACAGAGAGACATAATAGCTGATCTTGTTTGACTAGCTTATCTTGGTTGACTAAGGAGAAATATCCACTTGTTGTCTAATAAGTGGTGAGTTTTGGATGTGTCATATATACCATTGTTCTTCAGACGGTATATATCCCCCTTCTATGCACACAAATCCAACTTTATTGGTTTCCTGTACTATTTTTAGACTGTGGTGTTTTGATTTGTTTTTTTGGTTTGAATTATGGAAAATACATACACCATTTCCCTGGTATTTTGGTATGAAACAGATGTTTGGTTAATAAACATGATTTTTTTTCTCTCTTGGATCGCCCCCATTCCATTTCAATGGAATTTTTATTTCACATGATGCATTTGCGGCCAATTAAAGGTACAAATCTGATTAAATAAAATTAATGTCTAAAGTATGACTGTTTAATAATAACAGTTTTAGAAATAAGAAAAAGGAACACCGATAACTGATTTATTCATTGATGTTAACTAGAACTCAAGAGCTCCAACGCGAACGATGAACGCGCTATGAAGCCATGATTGTGCGCATATGTCTATGGGAACCGAGACAAATTGGAGACCAGAATTAGGGCATTTTGCAAAAACGCAATGCATTGTGGTGGTGTCTTTAAAATATTCTTTGGTTGATGGCCTTCCTATCTGTAATCCAAAGGATTATATTCCGTTAAGTCGCTAGCACTGATCCACTTGATAAAACAATAAAGATTGTAATTATTAAGACGTTAAAGGGCGCACACAACTAATTCAGTCTAGAAATCCACTTCCGGTAAAAAGTTGAGTACAGCAATAGTTCCTATCAAGAACAAAAAGTGTGCGAAATCGATACATTAACTGGTGCTGTCCTCTCGAATGTTGCATGTATGTTTTGTGTGGATTATGTACGTGAAGTTTATAAAAGAAACGGGATGATTTGAGCTTTATTATAATTTTATCCGCCGATTTACCGCCACCGTGCATCCCAGCCTGAGGACTGAAAATTAGGTGATGAAATTAATACTTCCCGATTTAGCGGCATTTACTGAAAAATGTAATCGCCAAACTTGCCTTGATATTCAGATATGTTATAAATAATGGTTGATGGCATAAGATTGCAAATTTTCATAAAAATTCACTGAAGGATTTTTGAAATAGAGCGGTTTTAATAGGCCGACATTTGTGTGTAAAGCCTATGGGGAGTGTATTAGTTGCGTGCTCCCTTGAAGCACACATCCCTAATTCCCGGTGGTTTCACGCGCTGAGGGAATGTGCATGGTCAATGTGTTGAAAATTAAGGAGTACCAACAAAATACATGCAGTCTTGGGCGGTTTTTTTAATCACAAACTCGCAAAAAATGGACGTAGGCCTCACTTCAAAGAACCCGTGTGAGCCGAATTTCTTCACTTTTTTAACGATTTTTCCCCATTTTGCCCGTGGGATAGACAACGGACCAACATAAAAACAAGTTGGATGTAGGGAAATTTAATATATTCGACTTCTTTTGTTTAAAACAGTGTTTGGTATCACAAAAATCTTAATATTCATATTTTTGCAGTATAAAAACCCGCCTTTTAATAGGAAAATGCGACATTATTTGAAATACGACGTTGGGGGGGGGGGGGGGGGGGGGGGGGGCTTCCGACTCAGTAAATGGTGTAGAGGTCTGTAAGATGAAAAGTTTCTTTAACTTTTCAACTTTCAACCTTACTTATCATCATGGTGCTGCAAAAAATCTAGTCAATTTCTAGTCCGCCCAACACCGTTTTACAACTCAAAGGGTGACGGACAATCGCTATCGCGGATATCGACATTTACTAGATTTGGTTGAATTGCATTATGTCGACAGAGTAATTTATCACTTAAAATGCTTATCCTTCGGGCAAAATGTGTTTATATTCTTATATTGTTCATTTTTTGAAAAGTTTCAATGACTTCATACAGTATAAAATCACAAAACTTTCCAATGCACGGCATGCTATCTACTGAAGATAGCTATGTGCACACTCCACGCGGCATGGAGATAGTTTTTTTTAAAAACACGCGAAAAATACAAATTTACATATGGCGATACGCTGTTTCAAATGACCACATCTCTAAAACGGTATATCAAAATGCTATAAGATTTTGCATTTATACTTAAAATTTAACACTGAAAACAATGGTATATGATTTATATGATTTTGAACAAACATGTGTTCTTAAAGGGCGCACACAACTAATTCAGTCTAGAAATCCACTTCCGGTAAAAAGTTGAGTACAGCAATAGTTCCTATCAAGAACAAAAAGTGTGCGAAATCGATACATTAACTGGTGCTGTCCTCTCGAATGTTGCATGTATGTTTTGTGTGGATTATGTACGTGAAGTTTATAAAAGAAACGGGATGATTTGAGCTTTATTATAATTTTATCCGCCGATTTACCGCCACCGTGCATCCCAGCCTGAGGACTGAAAATTAGGTGATGAAATTAATACTTCCCGATTTAGCGGCATTTACTGAAAAATGTAATCGCCAAACTTGCCTTGATATTCAGATATGTTATAAATAATGGTTGATGGCATAAGATTGCAAATTTTCATAAAAATTCACTGAAGGATTTTTGAAATAGAGCGGTTTTAATAGGCCGACATTTGTGTGTAAAGCCTATGGGGAGTGTATTAGTTGCGTGCTCCCTTGAATTGGGATTTACGGTTAGTTTCAAAAGTGAGAAAAAAGTTAAAATGGAAATCCCTTGTTTATAGATCAAAACACTTTCCAATACTATATGCAAAATAGTTCTTTACCGACTTTTTTCCCCAACATTCAAAACATCTTACTATAATTCACCGTATGTTGTATGTATTTGTGTATGTGTGTATGTAGGGGTGTATGTATGTGTGTATCCTGAAAAGGCTTTCTCATTTTGCATCTTAAAGCCGTGAATATTGCACTGATAATAGATGATGTCTTGAGACAGGTTAGGCCCCTTGCAATTAAATGTGAGTTTACTGTTGCGTTTTTGAAAAGCAGGACGAGGTGACTATCTAATATTAATATTGTAATATTTTGGGGGTAAAGTCACCTGATTTAATATTGTCGGCATTGTTAACTATTATCCAAGGTACGAATACAATTCAAATGATGTTAATTATGTCCTACCACCACCTGCTGCCTTGGCTTTGCATTTTGTTTCTTTTATAAAGGAGTCTACTCATATTTGCATCCCTATTTTGAGTATTAATGAGATACTCGATCGATGTTTGTAAAAAAAATCGTTACGCTAGCTCGGAGAATTTTAAAGATTGCGATCGTAAACAAACCTGAAATATTACACAGAATGCACTAGAAAACTCAAAAAAAGTTCGGCGGTTTTGATGTGACGTCATGCGCTTAAGCGATTACGCAGTAATCAATTGCCGTGCCTACGAATATGCTTCAAATGCACACATTTCAATACAAAGCGACAATTGCAAGTTTCGTGCAGAGTTTTTTACTTCCCAGAAATGTTTTCCCAACACGGAAGTATTGCAATTGCGGCTCATCGGCTAATTTTATCGTCAGAAAAGTGTTAAAAAGCTTATGAAAAAGCTGTAAACAATGAAATAATTAAATATTTTTAAAATATTACATATATCACGCGGGTGACTTTTGGACGCGCGAGGGCAACAGTAAACTCACATTTAATTGCAAGGGGCCTTATAAGCTATAAATGGCCGAAAACCGTACAGAATTGACCGAGATATGAGCAAAATGATGTCCAATTTAGGCCTTTTCAGCCCGGCTTTTGAGATTAATTTCTACGGGCCATGTTTGTTTTTCTCTGCGTACACTGTAACCATGCAGTCGGCGCGCGTTACACATAGCGCGCAGCAGTGCGCCATGCAAAATAAACGCGCACACGCACTACACTCACGCACCCCTACACACGCGGGCGGGCAAATATTGGAGAAATACGCTGCGCCACGGGAGTTGGTTTCGGTTTAGGCCTTGGGGTTGCATAAGCCAGCGGGCGGGGGCGGGGCGGTTAGGGGTTGTGTGTAATGATCCCTTTAGGGCAGGGGTGGGCAACCTACGGCCCGCGGGCCGCATGCGGCCCGCCAGTGTTTTTTTTGCGGCCCGCGAGATGTATCAAGAAAAATGAAAAATAAATATATTTTACATCATCACAAAATCGAGCTAGCTGCTTAGCATTTATCGGCACAAATGATGTTCCTCAACGTGCGTAGGTATATTTTCCCCATTAATTATTATCTGTCAGTGGCATAACTAGAGAGAGCGAGGGAGCGATCACCCCCCCCCCCCCCCCCAAATATTGATGTCGTGTCGGTTGAGATTGGCACTGTCTGTTCATTTGACAAGAGGAATCATGGAATTATGACGGTCAAAAGTACACAGATGAAAAAAAATCGCATATGTGTCACAAATATTCTGTAGTAACGTAGCTTGTTTACAGCTAAAATATACCAAATATACCCAATCGTGCCAAAAATAAGTGTCAAATCTACAATTTTCGCTCGCTACGCGCGCGCGCATTGCTTGACTCAGAACAATCTTGTCGGTTGACTTTCATTCTTTCCCACCCCCTCCAATATGAAGAACGCCACTGTCATCTGTACTGTACAGGCCATTGCTACCAAATTTGGTTAGGTGCGGCCCAGTCAATTTTTCACTCCTTATATCTGGCCCATTCATTCAAAAAGGTTGCCCACCCCTGATCTATGGTGAACAGGCATGCCAGAAAAAAACGTTAAACTGTGAGAGCGCTGTTTGCGGTCAGTAGCGAAAAATCTAGTCAATGAAATTTAGTGTAAATGGTCATAGGTGACAGGTATGTCATGTAACCGGAGGGTAGAAAAGGCTTCTTGAAGTAGAGGTCCATTTTATTATCATGTATTTCAATAGTAACATTATTTGGTGTGGTGCTCCCTTCATCATGTTTGTTAATAATACCACTATCATGTCGTAATAAGCCTTATCGCCAATCGGGGGGAAAATCCATTGATCATCCTTTTCGGATGCATTGTGGGATCCAGAACGGGGCAGATTTTGCCCTTTTGCGATCCCACAATGCAACAGAAAAGGATAATCAATGGGTTTTTTCGATTCGCGATAAACTTTATTGGCCTGTCTATTCACCTGTCTGTATTGAGATACAACTACTCTTTTGCGTGTCATGGTGTGAGCCTCTGCAAATCGCAGTCGATATTTGCCTTTCTTAACACTAACAGTAACAGGACAATGTTATATTGGTAAGCAGGCCCTTGCGCCACATCGGCAGTAGTCTATTAATTACATACATATCGTCATAAGTCTGTAAGTATTATAGTTTACCTAAGCTTATTTAAAATACGAGTTATAAAATAATAGAGACCTTTGCACATACCATTGCGTTGACCTCAGACACTACACAAACATAGCAATAACCATGATAACACAGTGGTGTATTAGCACCTCCCTGGTATTAGTATAGTACTGTTTTACTTGTACGCTTTAGATCATAGTCGAAGAGCTAAACACACTGTGTTGATTGAAAACATAAGGCATGTTTTAATCTAGTCATCCATGTACTGGCAATAGGAACCACCTTTGTATACCCTACCGCTACATGTCTTCAACAGGGACATTTAGTTAGTGAGGAATTTTAAGGTGGGTATTCTAATCTTAACCGATGCGCAAGAGAGATCACTGTTTATCAACATGATCAATGGATTGATCATGTTGATAGACCAAATCACAATAGGCCTACCACTCTATAATTGCCATCGGTGTGTTGTTTCAATTCAAGAAAACACCCGTGTGATGAACACTAGAACATGTACTTATTGGATATTATCTGTGTTTTATTCGGTCAATTGTACATCTTATTGCACATCCCAAAGCTCTAACCACCGCTAAGAAATCTGATCTAACCCCGGTCCTTTATATTTTAAAAATGAACTATATGTTTTGTTTATGAATCCAGGTGATTCTCGTTACAGTTAGCAGGAGAAGTGAATCATTACTAGTATTTTCAAAATGGAATGGATTAGTATTCTACTTTGTATCGGAACAGGTATGTAGCCTCACTGGAAAAGTAGGGTAAATAGTGCACTTACATTTACACTTGTTTTGAATTCACTGAGAGATCCAAGAAGTTGAAACTCATAACTTTAACAGTAACTCTCATTTTTCAGGGTGTAACACAACATTTACCACTCTACATACATTTCCATCGTAATTCAAATTTACTTCTTGGTGAGCGCTGTTTGTATTTTTTAAACACTCTTCTTGTTTTATACGTTGTTGATAGGCCTGGTTGTTGCCGTGTTTGCATTAAGACAATTTGTCCGGGGATCAGGATGGTGTACTAGCAAGGCAAGGTTAGACGGTAAAACCGTCATCATTACTGGAGCTAATACTGGAATAGGAAAAGAGACTGCAAGAGATATGGCAAAGCGAGGTATAGTATACAAATATTTAATGCCTTAGCGTGTGATAGTAAAAACTATATCACAAGGTCAAATTTGGATTTTTCCATTGCACGAGGCATAGCCGAGTGTAATGGAATAATCCAAATTGGACCGAGTGATATAGTTTTACTATTACACAAACAAAAGGCATTAAATATTTGTTTTATATCATGATATCACCTCGTGATATAGTTTGTACTATCACACTCTCGGGCATTCAATAGTTGTATACTTTACAACGACTTACTCTTTCCTATAGTGTCAATTAAATAAATAAGACCGTCAACAAAGGGTATATGAAGCCTTTACCTGTGTCACAAGAATCCCGCCTTATTATGTCTTATTGCTGTATAACCAAGCAATACGGATTACATTTTCTCGAGTAAATTTAATGGACACGTGACTAACAGGAGGCCGCCATTGCTGAGGCCACCCATAACGTATGGCTAATGGATTTCCTTTTCGAGTGGCAATTTTCCACAAATTGCAAAGTGATTGTTTGATAAGCTTACATTACAAACAGTAGGGGCCTACCTAAGCAACGACAAACCCAGTAGACAGCTCACCAGTGAAAAGGCTGCAAATAATTAGCAAGAGAGGATTCAGTGAAAAGTGTGAAAATAAGACAAGAAATGAAGTGAGAGGAATACCATGATTACCAAGACCAAGCAAGAGGAAATTGAGTGAACAATAAATGTAAACTGCTCACAAAAAGTATCGAAACACTTAGAAATGATCCAATATATAACGGCTCGAAAGAGTATGCATTAATCGAAGCAAATAACCAAGTGCATAATTTTGTTTTGCGTATTTTGACACCTCGATCGATGAGATACGATGTTGCGGAGCGGATTTATTGTCATTTCAATGGTCGTGGGTCCAGTTTCAAAAGTGACAATCATCCTATAGAAAGAGGTTTGCATTACTGTTAAGAATGATCAGATTCGTGATTTTCAATAGGGATGAGTGTCACTTTTGAAACTGGACCCACGATCATTGAAATGACAATAACTCCGCTCCGCAACATCGTATCTCAACGATCGAGGTGTTAAAATACGCAGAACAAAATTATGCACTTGGTTATTCGCTTCAATTAATGCATATACCTTTTCGAGCCGTTATATATTGGATCATTTCTGAGTGTTTCGATACTTTTTGTGAGCAGTTTATTATTATATACCCTTTTAACATGTTTAAGGCGCGAGAGTAATCCTAGCATGTCGTGATTTGACAAAAGCTAAGTTAGCAGCAGACGACATCCGGGCTAGTACATCAAACGACAACGTCATATTCCGTAAGCTGGATTTGAATTCTCTGGCTTCGGTGAGAGCTTTCGTCAAAGAAACATTGGCGGCAGAGGACAGATTGGATATTCTTATCAACAACGCAGGTACTGTACATGTATATATTTTAATCAACACGGTACACAGGGTGTCATAAAAGTGTTGATTGACTGTTGATAACTCTTTAAAGCTTTGTAATCCTTGGTAAATTAATTCGCAGTAGGCCTATAAATAAAACTAAAAACATTGGTAGACTTGTAAAACTATTTTGATACCAAACTTACAATATCAGCTATCTGTTACCAAAGTACAGAAGAAAGTTTTATAAACACGCAGTATAGATGGGGTGACAGCAATGTTTATCAACAAACGCAACGGTCGAAGGGACTGGACTGTCGATGCATGCTTGAGTGAACAGCATATAAACAGCATATGACCACAACACTGTCCGCTATGCCTTATTGCCCTTTATAATGCTTTGGCGCGAGTTTTAAAAGCACGGTTCCTAAACAAAACAGGATGCGTGCGCAAACCGCCGGGCAAAGAACAATGGCAAATGCCGACCAAATGCCCGGTGTGACGTCACCTGTCACCCCATCTATAGATGAGGTGACCGTTGTTTACATCAGTAGTGTTTACAAATTGATTAGCGCCTGGTCTAAAGACATGTTTAGAGATACTAGTCCATGACTACTGCATACATACATTTATACTATTCGAAAGCAAAACACACATCACTGAGCGCCAATTTTAATAGCACATGCCCTTATGGTGCGTACGCAACTGCCGGGCAACCAGATTTAGTACCTGGTCTCTCATTGTGCTTTAGGGATGCAGACCATGACTACTGCACTATTACACCGTAAGCATGGTAAGTAATGATCAATCAAGTGTGAATTAAAGCACATTCCCTGTAGGTGCGCACGCATATGCCGGGCACTACGTCACCGGTCACACCATCTATAATGAGCTTTAAATAACATGCTTAATGGAGTGATGATGAGAGCGAGGGTGAAGAGAACAAGTGTTTTCCATGGATCCTCATTGTGAACATTATTAATGATGTGCACAAAATGTACTAAACGACAGGCTTATTGCCAAAAATACACCAAATGAACGGATTAAGACGAACATTCAGCACGTAATTACAGTGACGTACACCTTGCGTCTATAGACTATACCAATTGTATATTGTGAGATTTGTGACTATTAAACCTTCTTCAGCGTGAAAGGGGGTCAAGTTTTGTATCAAAATAATTGTACAGGTTATCTTTATCCAAATACAGGGTGTCCATGATTTGTACCGGAAAATGTGCATTTATTTAGCTGTAAATGCCATTGTTATGTGTTATTGGTCAAAATGCTAACAACTACATACACGTCATGGTGTTGCCACTTTTACAAGCCTATAATACGGAAAAGACGCCCTATGTTAGCAGATTATGCGCCCAATTGCTGGAGCGTTAACACTTTTCACGCGGCAGGTGTCTGCAGACGACATTCCAAATGTTCACAAAATGTTTAAAAAATGTCATATTGTATTGAATTTCAATACCCTATTTGGAATCACCATGAGCAATGCATTGAAAGAAGTACATACACGCCTTGTCTTGGTTCAGTTATCCTTGAGGTAGACTTTGAAAATGGGAAAAGTTTCTGAAAAATCTGTTTTGTATAAATTATATATAATGGCAAAACTAGTACGTGGAAAGTGTTAATACGCGCTTATACATGTATATTTTACGTCATGTTTTGTGTGTTATATATAAATAATCTATCGTGAAATGTAAGAAATTGGTAAATGGGTCTTTCTTTCTTCAGGTATCATGTGGTGCCCTCATTGGGAGACAGAAGATGGATTTGAGATGCAGATCGGTACCAATCACTTTGGACACTTCCTCCTTACAAATCTTCTCCTTGATCTCCTCAAGGGATCTGCACCGAGCCGCATCGTCAACGTGTCTTCCAGAGGATACCTACTCGCCAAAAAGGAAGGTATTCGTTTCGAAGACATTAACCAAAGACGGGGCAAATATAATTCCTTCTTTGCATACGGACAAAGCAAACTAGCAAACATTATGTTCACGATGGAGTTGAGCAAAAGATTGAAAGGTAGGGTATAAAAGGGTTAATAAAATAAATTAATGAAGTTAAAAAAGAGCATTAAAGGCATATTATGTGATTCCAGGTGCCTCTATTCATTATTTTTTTAAAGTAGATTTTCTTGCAGATTTACATTTATGATCATATATACGAGGGGGTATCAAAAAGGTTTTGAAATCACACAGAAGTGAAGGAGCTATATCGATGAAATCTTGTTAGTGTAATCACTGGTCCTTATAAACATTACACTCTCAGAACAGGTATTAAATAATCATGGGTTAAAAGAATGTTGGTTAAAAAGTATACAACATTGGTTAAAAATGAAGCGTTGGTTAAAAATTACTTTTAATACTGCGTTGGTTAAAGAGTGAAAATATGATTAATTTTTAGTTTATTCAACGTTGGTTAAGGCATCATAATTTTAACCAACAATAGGTCATAACAAGATTCCCGCCAAAGAATTTCATTGGCGAGGAAAATATTTTGCGAAAATAACACGATTGATTTCATATACATATTCTGACGTGGTCTAAAAATTACGGCCTCGTTGCTAGGATCTTGTGCCTTGTTCTGTCCCTTGTTGGTCCTGGCCACGGGTTGGCGCCAATATTGAAAGCCAATATCGGGCCAATGAAACATAAATATTGTAATGTTGTATGGGTTAAAATTTAGCAAAAAAAATAAAAGTTTAACCAATATATTTTAACCAACTACTGTTGGTTAAAACATATTAACCAACAAATGATTAAAAATTGTAACCAACCACAGGTTAAAGTTTAACCAACCACTGTTGGTCAAAACATATTAACCAACAAATGATTAAAATTTGTAACCAACCACTGGTTAAAGTTTAACCAACAGCTGTTGGTTACAGTTTTAACCAACCAATTGTGTGGTTCACCTGGTAACCTCCCGTTGGTTAAAATTTTAACCAACATGGTTAAAGATTTTAACCTTTGTTCTGAGAGTGTATGGTGCAAAAATAGTCTCTATATGTTTACTTTTTATACAGGTGGCGCTAAATGCCAAGACCATGTAAATCAATGACGCCTCCTAACGGTGCTGTGTAGGCCTACATGGTAAACGATAATGGTCCAAAAACTGATCCTTGTGGGAGGCCTTCCAGAGGAGTATGAGGCTTAGAAATGTTGTCATTTACAGAGATAAATTGAGACCTACGAGTGACAAATGACAAAATGTTTAAAAAATCCGAGCCTAATATTCTTCTGGAAGGCGTCCCACAATTATCAGTTATTGGACCATTATAATTTACCATGTACACATCACCTTTGGAAGACGTCATTGATTTTCATGGCCTTGGCATCTAGCGCCACCTGTATAAAAAGTAAACATGAGACCATTTTTGCACCATAATGTTTTTTAATGACCAGTGATCACATTGACCAAATTTCATCGATATAGCTCCTTCATTTCTAGGTGATTTCAAAAACTTTTTGATACCTCGTATCATGAATATATTCTGAGTTACAGAGCGATATGATTCCTAATTACTGCAAAATCATGGTTTAAAGAGTGCAAATACCTGCAGGACAGTTTATTTTTCACTCTAAATTTACTCTAAAACCATGATTTTGAAGTAATTAGGAATCATATATCGCTCTGTAACCCAGAATATATTTATGATTTATGATCAGAAATGTAAATCTGCAAGAAAATCTACTTTAAAAAAGAATCATGAATAGAGGGCGCCCCTGGAAAAGTTCACATAATACGCCTTTAATTTGTTGATCCCGGGGGGGGGGGGGGGGGTACTCGGATTTGGTTTGGTCGGGGGTGTGCCGCTGGAGATTCAAAACCCATACCCATTTTTATATATAGGGGTGATTTTGGA
The DNA here is from genome assembly GCA_035610835.1 of Ophiura sarsii. Classification (NCBI taxonomy): domain Eukaryota; kingdom Metazoa; phylum Echinodermata; class Ophiuroidea; order Amphilepidida; family Ophiuridae; genus Ophiura; species Ophiura sarsii. The sequence continues at coordinate 15,902,687 of CM069459.1, read as the reverse complement.
AAAATCGATACCCATTTTTAGGGGTTTTGCTTCATTTTAGGCCAGATTTTCGCAAATTATCGGGAAAATATACCTAATTTTTGCAAATTTTCGCGAAAATAGACCTAATTTTGGCAAATTTTCGCGAAAATAGACAAAAATTTCGCGAAAATAGACTAATTTGTAAAAAGTGACCCCATTATTAGGGATTTCCAGCACAAAATCATACCCCATGTTTAGGGATTTTGTGCCCAAAAACCTACCCATTAGAGCGGCACCCCCCCCCCCCGTATACCGTCTTAGGCGAGTACCCCTCCCGGGCGTTGATCGTTTCCACGCCGATATCCAATTGAGATGCATGTTCTTTCATTGACAGGCACAGGAGTAATTGCCCACTCCCTCCACCCAGGAGCAGTGAGCACGGAGCTTGGACGACACGTCGAGGCCGTGTTACCGTTGTCTTTCATTTTCGCCCCATTTGTTACAGCGGTCTCTAAATTCATCTGCAAGACGTCAGTGCATGGCGCTCAAACCAGTATTTATTGCGCTGTAGACGAGAGCGTCGCTAATGTATCGGGTTTGTATTTCAGGTATGTGTACCCCTCATAGTCCCGGACGCGACTTAATTCATATTGTCCGTATTGCAAATTTGTCAAAACGAGATTTGGCTTTCCGTAATGGCTTAATAGCAGGCCCGTAACTAAAATTTATTCTGGGAGAGGGGGGTTCTCCAAGTTGTGAGCTTTTATACAAAGGACGGGGCAAATTTGGCAAAGTGGACCTTTTTACTAAAATGTGGACCTTTTTCAACAAAAATGCGTTCCGGCTCTGATAAAAATTAATCAATGCTGCTCATATAACGTACATCCCTATATAATTATCTAGCAAAGAAGAGTTCACCTGAGAATCCTTTGGGCGAAACAGACTGTTGTGAATCACTATAATATGGTGTAATGTATACCTGTATTCTTCTTTTTATGTATAATAATAATAACATAATTTTAGGTTAAACCTTTTAGAACGGTAGTTGTAACTCCGAGTTTCACGCTTTGCGATCATCAGATAACTGGTAGTGGTAGACCAGTTGTCTGATAATCGCACAAACGTGAAACTCGAAGTAGTACTCTACCGTTCCAAAAGGTCTAACTCATTCGCTCTGCATCGCTTTGGGCACTCTGCACGAGGAGTTCTTTCTTACATGCTTCTTACCAGTATAATAATAACATATTTTATAGTGACTGTGCGCCAAAGAAGTTGGAGAAGTTTGCCCAAGATGATGACGCTGCTAAACGACTCTGGGAGCTAAGCGTGGACGCGGTCGGACTAGAAGATACAACAGAATGAACGCAATGCATGTGAATGGAATATAGCCCTTGCCTGCTGGATGTTGCTGGTCAATGTGAACATGAAAACCACTCTTGTACTAGTTTTAGCATATAATATAACAAAAAAAAACAGATTGTTCGCTGAAACCTTTCCCAATTTTCAAAGTCTATCTCAATAATTACTGAACCAATATAGCATGTACATGATGAAAAGCATATGAATGTGTTATACATGGATTTGGTATGAAATGTAAACATGATGAAACTATGAAATGTGAAAATTATGTGAATACGAATGTAAACATGCCGAAAAGCATATGAAAATGTATAAATAAACATGCCGAAAAGCATATGAAAATGTAAACATGCTGAAAAGCATATGAAAATGTAAACATGCTGAAAAGCATATGAAAATGTAAACATGCTGAAAAGCATATGAAAATGTAAACATGCTGAAAAGCATATGAAAATGTAAACATGCTGAAAAGCATATGAAAATGTAAACATGCTGAAAAGCATATGAAAATGTAAACATGCTGAAAAGCATATGAAAATGTAAACATGCTGAAAAGTATATGAATATGTAAACATGCCGAAAAGCATATGAAAATGTGAAACTATGTGAAATGTGAAAATTATGAAAGTAATAAACAATAAAAGATTAAAAAAAATATATATAGCATGTACTTATCTTAATACATATCTCATGATGATTCCAAATGTGCTGATGAAATTCAATAATGTTGATACGTTGAAACATTTTGTGATATTTTGGAATGTCGTCTGCAAACGCCTAGTCTGCCGCGGCGTGGATAGTGTTAAAGGAATAGTATAAACAAATCTCGTAACTTTACTAAATCACAATGAAAATCTGCTTCCAATTATTTAAGGAATTGTCAACATATTTTTTTATCGATTTTCATCATAAAAACACATTCCGTACTATTAACTTGTGTAACGGCGTTAACACGGTGTCAAATCATGGAATTATAATATTTACTTATGAACAAAAAAGCACTTAGAAAATAAGTTGTCGGGGTTAACCCCGACAGTTTATTTTAACCCGATTAAACCATGATTTTGTAGTAATTCGTAATATTGCTCTGTAAATTACAAGATAATTTAGTTTCATTATGAATCTTATTTGACCAAAAAGATAGAAGGCGTTCAATGAAAAATATCGCATAACAGACGACGCTGGACATAGGCGTATTCACGAGTATTCAGGTTAAAATATGCGAACGAGGTTACCTGATCAAGTGAATGGGACGACCGCTTAACAACGGTTTAAATTCAAAAAATAGCATTTACAATTGGGATGATTAGCCATCCCAAACGGTTTTGGATTGGAAAATTTTTCTTCTAACCTATGATGAATTTTATGGGGTCATATAATCAAAATCCATTGTTATGGGGCCCTCACATGTATCCGTGTGAGCTGGGCGGCCCCTTACCGTCTTATAGAAAAACAACAGAGTCCAACACGGTGAACAATCAGCAAAACATGTCAACGGCCGCATTTATTTTTATTTTGTCACCGGGTTCATACTGCTTCTATACCGGGTCCTTATCGGCCTGGAACCGGGCTCATACCACCTCCTCACCAGGCCCTCACCGGCCGAAACGCTTGGGTACCGACCGAACCGCCTTGATAACGTCATCAAACTGCCCTGTATAAGCTGAGCGCTCAAGCTCGCCGCTTCGCTCACATTCCGGGAATGTCTGTAAAATACATTTGTACTCACATGTATCCATGTGAGCTGGCCGGCCCATTACCGTGTGACAAATTGGTGCAGACGGTGGCACACGGTGATGTCACACGGTGGGCCGTTTCCCGTCCGTTGAACACGTTGCGGGGACATTGCCGGCCATCCGCGCCCGGCAGGACTTTTGAGCATTCTCAAAACTCTTGCCGGGTCCTGCCGGGTGAGTAAAAGCGGCGGCAAACGGTGAGAGCCCGGTTTGAGGACGGTATAAAGACGGCGCACCCGTTTCACGCCCGTTTGCAGGGCGGTAATGGCAGGCGGCCACCTTACCGTCTAATAGAAAAACAACAGAGTCTAAACAATCAGTAAGAAATGTCAACGGGCGCATTAATCTTTTGTTGTGGCCACCGGGCCCATAACGTTATATACAGGGTCTATACCGGGTCGTCACCGGTCGGGTACTGGGCTCACCGTCCTCATACATTTCTAGCTTACCGTTCTTACCGGGTGCATAACACCTCCTGACCGGGTCCTCGGTCCATACCGTTCTACACCGGGTCTGTCCCGGGTTCTCACCGGCCTTGTCCCGGGATCACCGGCCTCATACAGTTTTAGCTTACGTTATCACCGTGTCCTCATCGTGTGCATACCACCTCCATACCGGTTCCTAACCGGTCGAAACGCCTGGGTACCGGCCGAAACGTCTGATTACATCATCAAATCGCCCTTTTCAAGCTGAGCGCTCAAGCTCGCCGCTTCATTTGTATTCCGGAATTCGTACGAACCACATTATAATACTCTCTAAATGTAAAAGAGCTAAAACTCACTCTTTCGAGAGCTCTAGGAGGAACAGATCTTTTTTTGGAGTGATTTCCACTCTTTTCAGAGTGATTTTAACTCTTTTTAGAGTGATTTTAACTCTTTTTAGAGTGAAAATCGCTCTTTAAAGAGTGAACTTCACTCCAAAAAAAGATCTGTTCCTCCTAGAGCTCTCGAAAGAGTGAGTTTTAGCTCTTTTACATTTAGAGAGTTGCAACATGCCTGCTGAGAGTCCGTTCCGCGAACGGTTACTAGGCTGCATGCGGCCATTCGCAGTCCGTCGCTAAGATGGTCGACGTCCACCACCGTCAATCACCACCCTGCGAATGGGCGCGAAACGGGTGCGAACGGGTGCGCCGTCCTTATACCGTCTTCATACCGGGCTCTCATCGTTCGCCGCCGCTTTTACTCACCCGCCCGGAGTTTTGAGCATGTTTAAAACTCCGGTGGCCGGCAAAGTCCCCTGAACGTTCAACGGACGGGAAACGGCCCACCGTGTGTGCCGCCGTCCGCACCCATTTTTCACACGGTAAGGGGCCGCTCAGCTCACACGGATACATGTGAGGGCCCCATTACATTGAAACCAACGGAAATTCAAAATTAACGGCCGTTCGTAGCCACCGTCGTCTGTCGCATAATAAGCCTTAAAAGACTTTTGTGAAGTATGATATTAGCTCATTTTGTCAACTAGGACGATCCACGGAAATTCAATCTAATAGCGCGTTTTACACGAGGAAATAATAGTACATGGCGTGAGTAAACAACTTCAATAGTGGAAAGAAGGCATCTTGTTTTAAAACCAATTTTGGAAAAAGTGTTCAAATGTTAATGACGGATACCTTTTACTCTCTAATGAGTCATGCTAAGTGCATGATTTATGAGGTGGTGTACGTGTGTCTCGTGACACACGTAGGACTAACACGTGAAATAGGTGCCTCCAGAGGAAAACGGAAAATGTGATCGACTGCATTTTTTTTAACGCAATGTTACTAACAAAATAATTTGCTATAGGCCTAGGCCTAAGGTACAAAATTAATTTTGGTTTTGAAAACAAAATAGCTTTTTTCCACTATTGCAGTTTTGTTTTACTAATCCTGTATATATTAGGAAGGCTGTCTGCTGATAGCCAATGAACGTGAGTATCTCAAGCCTAATTGCAAAACTAGTACACATGGCTCGTATAGTCAGGGCTGTCAACTCTCCCGCATTGGGCGGGAGTCTCCCGCATAGACACTCTTTCTTCCGCACTCCCGCCTAGCATATAAAATCTCCCGCCTCAATCAAATTATCTCAATTAAAATGTGTATCAACAACCTTTATACCAAGTTCCGTCGGTACATGTGCGATTTTGACCATGCAATTTTCGTGCGGATTTGAGGCAAACGTCATCGCTACCCCCCCCCCCCCCCCCCCCCAACACTTATCAAGATTTCAGCTGCTGACGGGGGGGGGGGGATGTGCATGTTTTACGATTTTTTTCTGGAGTCTGTATCTCTCCCTCCCAGCAAATCCCAAAAGTTGACAGCCCTGCGTATAAATGACTTGTACGTAAGACTTATAAGATAGGTGCCTATGTAATATGCTATACACCATACAGCGTGTCCCAAAAAACTGGGTTCAAAAGTTTGCGAGCTTATAACGAAATTAGTAGGAAACATGGATAGTTTATATTTAAGGAATCAAACAAAATATACCTGACCTAACCGCTGAAAAACTCGTCCACTCGTTCATCACCTCGCGACTAGATTGTTGCAACAGTGTGTTAGTCGGTTTGCCGGACCGTGAGATTGTCAAGCTCCAGCAAGTTCAGAACACCGCTGCCAGGATGGTTGCACTTGTGAGGAAACACGAACATATTACTCCTGTTCTACAGCAACTACATTGGCTGCCGGTTCGCAAGAGGATCATGTTCAAAATACTGCTAATGACATACAAATCACTTCATGGTCTTGCCCCGACGTATATATTGGACTTACTCACAGAGTACAAGCCAACGCGATCACTTAGATCCAGCAATAAGCATCTGTTGAAACCGGTAACAACATCTACCGCGTACTGTAGATCATTCGCAGCAGCTGCACCAAAACTCTGGAACGAACTCCCTTTGACAATCAAGTGTGCTGGATCAGTAAATAGGTTCAAGTCTCTGCTTAAGACTCACCTTTTTAGTTTATGACTTTCTTTAACATGAATTTTTCAGCTGCAGTTGAATGGCATTTTGTATGTGCTATTTTCATTTTGTATTTTGTCCTATGCCATATTTTATGCATTGTTGTGTGATTATAATAATTGTATGTACATGTGAGGTACACTGATGTATCCACGGATCTGTCGGTTGGTCTCTGTAATTTAATGTTGCCTTGTTATTATATGATATGGTATTAGGTATGTGAGATCAGGGACAATCAAATGAAGGGACAAGAAACTATTGTACTATTATATAAGTATGCGTGCTGCGGGGGTGCAAACATCATCAGTTGAGCAAGCATATACAATACATTCATGAATGGGCACTGGTACAAATCTCAGCAATCATACTGCACGACTCGCTGTGTTTCTTGCTCGATACTGATGGACTCTTAGTCGGGTGAAAGCTCGACATGACGTGAAGTAGGGTACAAATGTGATTTTATTGCTGAAAATCAAGAATGAGCAAGTCTAGATTCAGACCACCGGGTGCCAAATGGCACTATTGGGCAACTTTGTATTGACGTGTTAAGCCACATCCCCTTTATCGAGGCGACCACCCCCACCCCCAATATTGACTGTCATGTCGGTTGAGATTGGCACTGTCGGTTCATTTGACAAGAGGAATCATGGAATAATGATGGTCAAAAGTACACAGATGGCAATTTTTTGCGCGCGTCCCCCATATGCAACGAGCTTAATTTGGGCTAAAGTGTACCTCAATAATCATAACAAAAATAAGTGTTAAGTCGAAAATTTTCGCGCGCTACGCGCGATATTCTTCACTTAAACAATCTTGTCGGTTAACTTTCATTTCTTGCCCCCCCCCCATATGAAAAACCTAGCTACGGCACTGTTATAATGACAAATATATTTGCAACACAAACATATCGTGTTTGGTATAAAATTTAAAGCACGGCCTATATATTTTAGGCAGATGAGTAATGACGCAATCGTTTTTATCTGAGTATTTGTAGTGTCTAAGCTGTTCTCAATGTTGTTAATTTCAAAATATAGGCCCTAAGTCTTTGCTTGTTGTTTCAAAATAAATGTAGGCCTAATGTAGATTTACATGCATGTACGCAACTTTTCATATGTCCTTAAGAAAATCAATGGAGAAGTAATATAATGAGAATACTGGTAACTGCAGTGTAGGGGTTTCTTATGTTCTGAGGTTGGAATTGTTATGTTTGATAAAGTATTATACTGTAGCCCTTCAACAAGGCACGGTTTTAATTAATCAAAATAATCACAAATAATGAAGACCATAGTCTCAATCTACTTGTATTAAATATTTGAACGTTTTCAAAACAAATAATTATTAGTTTGCTGATAATGCTTCTAACTCAAAATCTATTACTAACAAATAGTTGACAGTTTTCTTTGTACCGTGGATGAAGTATCACATCTTCAAATTGACAGACAGGATATGGCGTTGTATATATAGTACGTGACATGAAATTACAGGTGACATGAAATTACAGGTGACATGAAATTACAGGTGACATAAAATTACAGGTGACATGAAGGTGACATGACCTGTATGAATATTTCAGGTTCAAATTCATTTTAATCACATTTGACCTCTTTTGACTTTTTTTATGTATTTATTACAATCATTTTATATGTATTCCAGGAGTCAACAGCTTTAATTTGATACCAAACATGATATTATGTTTATCAGACAAACTATGTTTGTCATAATTATAACATTATCGAAAAGGGCGTGGCTTGACGTCAATAAAAAAATCTGAATCTAGACATCCTCCCTCATGTATCATTTTCAGCAATAAAATTGAATTTGTACCCTACTTCACGGTCATTTCATAATTGTGAAGATATCTACTTGACTACATAAAATGTCCTGTGCAATTCCTACTGAACTACTATACTCTAGAAATGCAAATATATACCATCAAAGAACATCATTTTCAGATTAATTTGGATATTGGAATCAATAGGAACAAAATGTCTATAGTTGAAACTTCCCAGGAAAATTATTAATTACTTTGTTCTAGCATGTTTTCACATTTTTTATAAATCTAAAATTATCACATTTTTCTCAAATATACCGATTATTATTAACAATAGAACGTTATTTTTTGAACAAATCACGTATTAATTGTATTCAGTTTGACCTAGGCCTAAGTTTTTTGGAAAAATATATTTTGATCATTTTTCGAAATATTATAGGGCAACCTTTGAGTTCCTTGAATAAAAACACACCCGCAACTCGCATGTTTTGTAATTGAATACGATGATGTAACGATACAATAGGCCGTTTCTTGTCCCTTTATTCGATTGTCCCTGGTGAGATCCACTGACATGCTACACGGCCTCTGTCCGTGGGTCTCTCATGCTTAACAATCCTCCATTACTGTTGTATTTCATGGTTATTTTAATTATATTTTGTTGTATTATGTACATGATGTGTGTTAATTTACTACATGTAGTCATTTTCGAGACTTGTCTCGAAGATGGCTTCACGTATGCTTTGTCTTCATGTAGTCATTTTCGAGACTTGACTCGGGGATGGCTGTATGTATGCATTTTTTCGAGTGTATTCTTCATAGTGTGTTCATTTGACTTCTAATTGTTTTTTGATGTGCAATTAATGTACTTTTTATAAAATCACAGCTGGTCTGTAAATGTTATGATATATCAGTGCTTGATGTAATGTGCAATTGTTGGTCTTGCAATTTTTTATTGATTTGCTTGTATTTTTATTGTTTTATGATGTATCATATTGTAAAGCGCTCTGAGGGATTGTGATCCACAGTGCGCTATATAAACACCGGTTTTTTTATTATTATTATTATTATTGGGATAATTTGGAGACCAATCCAATGTAAACTTTTTGTAATACAAAGATTTGAATAGAGCGTGGTCAGAACCCATTTGTCCCTTTTATAAGGAATAAACCATCCGTGTGTTGCATGAAACTGTGCGCTCATGTGTTTTCCCGGCATGGGGGTTTATTCTCCGAAAGAACTTAAAAATAACTCGGACTATAAAAAGAACATTTTGTTTTTAATGTTTAGGTAAATAATGAACTTGTATTATTGCAATATGACCAAGATCATTTTGTTTACTGCCCAAGTCTTTGTAAAGAATGAATGCAAAGGCAGAACTTTGATAAAGTCACAACAATCATGACAATGCGCAATTGCAATACATCGGGGTGTTCCTTGAAAAGTGGAACAAATGGGTTTTGACCACGCTCTATTAAAATCTTTGTATTTCAAAAAGTTTATCTTGGATTGATCACAGAGTTTAACCAATTAAGGTCAGGTATATTTATTTTGATATTTTTAAATATGAACTATCCATGTTTCCTACTTTTTTAGTTATAAGCTCGCAAACTTTTGAACCCAATTTTTTGGGACACGCTGTATAGGCCTATACGTGTTGTGACGCTAATTTTATAACACGTCATACATCTTTCTAATAGGTTAGAACTGTTATTTTCTTTAAATTTACTATTCTGCATCTGGTGTTACTCACTAGTTATGCTTTCAGAATTACATCGTTAGTGAATTACGCTACAGTTAGGGCATAACTACTAGGGAGAGGTAGTCTACCTTCCTATTAATTTACGCCAGTTTGGGGCAGAACACTCGGCCGATTGTGAAGTAGCCTACCATATCTGCTTATTTTCTTGCTTAATTACAAGTGTAAAATTGCCACATAGGCCTACAAATGAAAGTTAAATACAGTTCAACAAAATGTTATTTGTTTCTCCTAATACTATGGTAGTGTTAAAAATATGCATTTCACAGAGCCCGTCTCATGTTTTAACCCCCTGGGCACTACCTGTATTTCGTACAATAATTCTCATTGGTCAATTACATGATATAATCATTTTGATGACCAATTACAGTTTTGCTTATAAATATTTTATGCTAATATTTTTGAAAATTGTAATTATTCTAACGATGTCTCTGATTGGCACAATATTTGACACATTCTAAATTCCAACCAATCGGCCGGTAGTTCTCAGGGGGTTAAAGAAATACTGCATTTCGCATAGCATTTTTACTAAAAAAAAGAAGAACACGCATTTCGCATAGGATTTTGTATTTCTTCTGAGACAAACTTGTTTATTTTAGTTGGCGTTACCTGGCGTTTGAACACGTATGGTATATTGTGATTTATGTGACCAAACTTGCAGCTCGTGTTATATTAAAGGGGCATTAAGAGATGTGGTGGAGGCAGCGCCCTCAATTACAAAAATATATGATAAAAACTGGGATTTGTATATTTTTACAATTGTATTACATGGATGAACTTACACCTATAAGGATTAAGAAAAATCAGCCCTCTTTGTATCAAAACGTCGATTCAAAAATGCTGGTAGAGCCGCAACCAGCATTTCACATGGTGAAGGGTGGTATTCCAACATATTTAAAACATTGTTTTATTCAAGTGTTGCTTGTTTTTTTAGTAGAAACAACAATAATGGCAATTTGTAATGTTCATCTTGAATTCTGAAGTAAGTTAATTAAAATTTATAAAAAATTAACATGACATTGTGTCCCTTTAAGGGGGCCAAGTCTGGTATCAAAACAATTCTACACGTTTTTAATCCAAATCTATTTTCCGTTTTATACTACAGACTGCAGACCGACAGCTAGACACCCCAACATACCAACACCCGACAGACAAATAAACAACAACAAAACATAAACAAACACGAAAATAAATAAATACAACTAACAATTAAGCAAGTATAAGCAAGGAAAACAAAGCTAAGTGTAGCGATAGCGCGAAGCATACAAACGAACAAAAACAAACAACCAATAAAATAAGTAAATAAACATCACAACAGTCGAACAAACAAATAATCTCCCCATGAAATAAACAAATAAAAATGCATTTTGTTTGCCTTCAAAGCTCCTTTGGTACTGGTATGTGGGGAGTTTTAGCGATATTATATACCGTAAACAACATTTAATACCTTGACGGAATAAAGCGTATAGTATACATGATGAGACTGATAATCCCCAACTAAACGCGCCAGTGATGGTGATCAGTATGGACTTAGACTTATGGGCTAAATACCAAAACATCATAAAAATATTATTACAAAAAGTTTATAAACCGTATTTTTCTTTTGTCAACCCACTAACGACTCTGATGAATAGCCTAATGTTCCACCAGCACAGAAGAATTAGATGATTTAATCGAAGTCGTAAAAATCTAAATTCCCTTAATGATTCGGATGTTTCGGATGGGTTAATTGGTGTCGTCAGTCTAAGCTACCTCCGATGGAGTGTTCATATGTTGCTATTGAAGTAGCCCAATTCATCGAGTGTTCAAGTGTTGCTATTTAAGTAGCCCAATTCATGCGCTTGTACCGTTGGGCTATTCCATTTCAAATCCATACACCCCCTTAGGCCAAAAAAAAAGAGTTGTGTTGCCCTCAGCGACCGACCCTAAAATCGTAAAAACTAGGGTCGCATTTTTTTATTTTTTTTTTATTTTTTTTTTAGATTTACATTTGATTAAAAGTGTCTAAATGTTACTATTTCTTGCTGGAAATGAATAAATAAGCCTAAATAAATGTTTTTTAGACTATTGTCACACTAGAACCATTAGTTAAATTAACATATGGGCATATACCAATTTTGTCTTGACATAAACCATATATTTTTAAGCCAAAAAAAAAATTGGGAAAAAAAATGGAAAAAAAAGAAAAAGATTACCGACCGACCGACCCGAATTTAAATTTTTGGCACTTGAGGGCAACACAACATATTTGTTTTTTGGCCTTATGGAAGACATGATCTTAATCTTCCATCAGGAAGATTTCGAATGGAGTTAACTGCTTGGGTTTTCGAATGGGGATTGGGGTTAACTGCTTGGGTAAGTCCATTTGTAATTCACTCTCCCTGTGACGACTTTCCAAAATTTCACAAAATGTTTCAAAATGTTTAATTTCATAACCATATTTGGAATCACCATGTGAAATGCAGTGAAATAAGTAAAGACATCACTCAAGTGATGAAACTGACATGAAAATCTGTTAAAATGTGAAAATATCCTATAAATTCGTTACTTATTCAGAGTCATAATTTTCGAAAAATGACGCTTTTTGTATTTTGTCCAAGATTCATCGCTCGGAGAAGGAAAATGAAGCCCAAACAACCACAAGTGACAACTCTATTTATTTGGAGTTCGCTTTATCCGTGGGGATACCGGGGTCACTTTTACTGAATGCGCACTTAAAAACCCGTAAAAATTGAGGTTTATTTTACCGCACTTGTATATTAATAACAGTAAAAAGTAAAAATGGGGGAAAGGAGGTAAGTTTTTCAGCATGATAATGAAATACTTGTTGAAACCACAAAATAATATAAGGGATCTTATTACTTGTTTTGTATTACAGCTTCTAAATGAAGGCCTTATAATAACAAAAAGTCATACTCTGTAGGGACCATTAAAGTGACTTTAACTTTAATGGTCCCTACACATTTGTATAGGCCTACAATTGCCCCACCCCTTCTCCCCCGGGTTTTATGGCTGTTTGGAGCCGGTAAGATCAGATACGCACCATTAATTGTCCCGATCCATGGCACGGGCGGGCAGCCGGATTGCTTATTTCCTTTTACATCTCGTAATATTCTTATAAGAGATTCACAATCACAATAAAACACTTAATAACATTATCGTCTTAATTCCCCAATAATCGGCTTACACAATTGTTCACTTGTATCTAATCATAAAGCACTGAGTGATAGCTAAATTGCGAGAATCATTGTGGGTGATAAAGGTCTGTAACGAAAACAGAGTTCGATTAGATTAAAAACGATATGGATTAATTTGAAATGGCGACACTCGGCGTTAACATAGGTTAAATTATTCACATACTGACTGATAGACCAATAACGTGAATGACTTGACATGATATACTCGGTAGGCCTCATTAAATAACGATTCATTCGTCATTTTGATGTTTTTGATCACTATACAGGGTGTAATCGCTCTGCAAAGTAGATTTCCTTTATAGATAATGTCTTGGCTATTCATAATCAAATTACAGCGATATAGATCATAAAATCGCTGAGATTTTACGGATATGAAGTAGACAGCTTGAAAACACAAATTACAGCGTGTCCTAAAAAACTGGGTTCAAAAGTTTGCAATCTTATAAACTAAAAAGTAGGAAACCTGGATAGTTCATATTTAGAGATATCAAACAAAATAAACCTGACCATAATTGGTTAAACTCTGTGACTAATCCAATTTTTTTTTTTAAATACAAAGATTTTAATAGAGCGTGGTCAAAACCCATTTGTCCCACTTTTCAAGGAACACCCGATGTCTTGCAATTGCGCATTGTTGTGACTTTATCAAAGTTTTGCCTTTGCATTCATTCTTTACAAAGACTTGGGCAGTAAACAAAATTATCTTGGTCATATTGCAATAATACAAGTTCATTATTTACTAACATTAAAACAAAATGTTCTTTGTTATAGTCCGAGTTATTGTTAAGTTCTTTCAGAGAATAAACCCCATGCTGGGAATACTGCACATATAAGCGCACAGTTTCATGCGACGCACGGATGGTTTATTTCTTAATCGGGACAAATGGGTTCTGACCACGCTCTATTCAAATCTTTGTATTTCAAAAAGTTTACATTGGATTGGTCTCTGAATTTACCCAATTAAGGTCAGGTATATTTTGTTTGATATCCTTAGATATAAACTATCCTGTCTGCTACTTATTTCGTTAAAAGCTCGCAAAATGTTGAACTTTTTTTTGGGACACGCTGTACATCGTTCATCCTGCATACCTGATTATCTTGTCCGCCATACTACCATGACTACGGACTGGCCTGCTCGCTCCCAAGTAGATCTTACACTGTTAAACGTTTTCTTTTGAATAGACGTTTTGTTGTACAAAGAGGGCTGACTTTTCTTAATCCTAGGCCTATAAGTTCATACATGTAATATAATTGTAAAATATACCAATCTCAGTTTTAATCATAATTGAGGGCGCAGCCTCCAACGCATCTCTTCAGTGCCCCTTTAAGTCTTTCCGGCACTACCAACTATAACCCCGGGGGTCACTCAACTTTTTTTTGGGTAGGGTGTGCCGCACAGGGTCTCAAAAAGGGGGTGGGGGGGGGGGGGAGCTACAGAACTGAACTGAGTGGATTTGTGACGAAAAAATAGGGTCTTAGGAACTGATGTTTTCAAAAAAGTAGGTCTTGAGAACTGGCTTATACAGGGTGTCCCTAAAAAGGGTGCACATGTTTGCGCAACTTGTTGACCATGAAGTCCTAAAGTGTGATGTTATTTAATACATACGGAAAGGGAAAACACTCAGCTTTCAGATGCCGTTTATTTTATCTGATTTGGATTTGTCAATCCTGAGATATACCCAGTTTATCAAAGCTTCCCAAAATCGACGTTGTGCCACGTTTACAGAAACAATGAATATGAGCGTCAAAACGATACAAACATTGGTCTATCCATGGGCATCAATCGTCTTGAAACATTTGGGTGTGAATTTGACCAGAATTGTTTAAAAGAGGCTGAGGAACAAAAATGATATCCTTGGCATATGTGGTAAGGGATTTCTACGAGCTGTTATTCTGGGATCCCTCTGAAGTGCACGCCGCACGTTTTCAATGTGTTACTGTGTCCTGCCACTTTTCATATGTTTGTCTTCCAGAATGTTCTTTATTCATATTGGTGGTTGGTGCTTGTATACCATCTACCAAGTATTTTCCAATACTCCTTTGTATAGGTGTATTCCTAGAATGTACGTGAGTGTTATTAGGAAATGAATGGCAAACTCTCCGGTGACTTCTGGTGGACTTCTCGTTTCATGATATTTTAAGACCATGAACACCCCCCTTCTAACGAATTGAGGCCGCACCCAGCCATATAGACGTCTGTCTTGCTTTGAAAATGTAGGCCCATAACCATTTTGTGAAACCTCGTCAAAAGGACTGGTTCGAATCATGTAACAAACATCTTTATTATTCAGTTCTGCCTGGATACACAGGCACTCATCCTATTATTTAAACCTATTTAATCTCAAAACCAAAAATGTTATTTTGCATAACACTGGTGAAGAGCAATTGTACAAGTGGAAGTTGTATCTTAGGAGTAACCCTTTGAAACTGTAAAGTGGCACAACATCGATTCTGTGTAGCTCTAGTTAATTGACCATATCTCAGGATTGAAAGATCCGAATCAGATGAAATAACCAGCATCTGAAAGCCAGGTGTTTGGTCTTTCAATATATGTCAACATTTTATACCAAATGTTAGAACTTCATGGTCAACAAGTTGAGTAAACACGTGCACCCTTTTTTTTAGGGACACCCGGTAGTTCAATTTTGATTAGCAAGAACGCAAATTTTCGATTTTGTTTGGTTTTAGAAAGCAAAATATTCAAAGAATTGGGGCTTTGGAACGCAAAAAGTCACGATTTTTGAATTTTCAATGAAATTGGGGTCTTAAGAACTGATGCAGGCTCAAAAGGGGGGTCATAAGAGCTAGCAGCAGAGGGTGAAAAAGGGGGTCTTCAGCGCGGCACATAACCTATACCCTTTTCCAATGTCAGTGCCCCCCCCCCCCCCCCCCCCGGACTATAACACGTCGTGGACAATATTCTGAGTGTCAACCAGCGGGGTGTACCCGCTAGTCATAAGGTTCGCTAATAGTCATAACGTGTATTTTCCTATACCATGAGTGCGCTAGTCATACAAGTCAATCTTAGGGTTAGGGTTAGGTTTAGGGTAGGTTTAGGGTTAGGATTAGGGTTTATGACTAGCTACCCTCATGACTATAGTGATCCTTATAACTAGCGACCCTAATGACTAGCGAGTTTGACCCCAACCAACTCCATCATAACTGCAATGGTGGCATAACATCATCTTCGAAACATTCTAACAATGAAACCTCCCCTTTACTGGACATTTTGGCAACTTCCAATGAATGAAACCTATTTTTGGTAGGCGTTCTATCTCAACCATATGCCCTAGGGTTCGAAAGTGCCAGCCTTATAATTATATTAACTAGCGGGCACCAGCGCTTCGCGCTGGACCCGCTAGAAGATTTCACGGGGAATAAGTAAACAAAGCGTAAGAAAATTTGATACAATAATATCAAGAACATGTCCTATGTATACATAATCCAGACGGGGCCCTAATTAATCCGAATATCGCAGGTGCTTTTGATAATCCAGGTTATACATTGCCTTAACCTAGGTAGGCCTACGTTTGTGTTTCCAGATACCTATGTAGGCCTCTCATGAGACCTGAAATGCAGGTACCCGTTGTCCCATTATATCCAGGGACCCCATAGGCCTAAGCCCTACCCCCTAATCCAGTTACCCCAGGTGCCCTTAATAATGCACTGGATACCACATAATCAAGGTAGGCCCACTGCAGTGTGCCGTTATCTCGAGATACCCAGGTGCCCTTACTTTATCATAGTCAAGTAAATTAAACGCGGGTGCCGAAGATAGCGGGCAGTAAAAGTCATATCACAATAGGCAGAGGTCAGTAATATCAAAGCGTTATAAATGTTTATATAAATATAAATCAAGAGTATTTCCTTAAATAATTCAGGTACTAAGGTGCCCTTGATATAATGTAAGTAACATGGTGCCCATACACCATGAGCCTAGGCCCAATGTGCTCTTAAATAATACAGATACCCAAGATCTTAATCCGAGTAGGCCTACTCCATCAACGTGTTCTTAATACCCCCAGTTATACTCCTGTCAGCGCATGTCTCTACCTATTTTGTACCTCAAATAATAAAAAGTTGAATTTTAATGTCAAAATTGAAAGTTACTTAAAATTAGCTTTTAAATGTCTCCCCCGATTCTTTTATTACCCTGCCACCCCGTTTTCCTCCTTTAAAGGTATATTATGTGATCTTTCCATGGAACGCCCTCAACATCGAAAAAAAATTGAAAGCAGATTTTCTTGCAGATTTACATTTCTGATCATAAATCGTACATACATTCCAAGTTACAGGGCGATACGATTCTTAATTACTTCAAAATCATGGTCATGGTCCAATAGGCATGTGGGGCCTTAACGTATAGTATATGTAGTCCCTTTATCATGTTTGCTGTGTTCTAAAGCCTCCCGAGATACTACCTGAGTGTACACCCTTAAAATCCAGTTATCACAGGTGGCCCACCTGCGCATAGTTGTATATCCAGGTAATTTGAGACTCGTTTTATAGTGAACCCCGTAATCCAGATACCACGGATGCCCTGAATAATCCAGACACTCTATAATAATCATGATAATGTACCACACGTTCCGTTTATCCAGATGCCCCATGTGCCCTTATATCCAGATTATCAAGTAAGGGAAATGCGGAGAGGAGGAGGTGGCTTTAGGGTACAGTATCAGAAAAAGGGTGCTTCAGAGGTGTCCTTGGCTGTCCCGTATAATGGTTTAAAGGTATATTATGTGATCTTTCCAGGGAACGCCCTCAACATCGAAAAAAAAATAGAAAGCAGATTTTCTCGCAGATTTACATTTCTGGACATAAATCATGCATACATTCCAAGTAACAGAGAGATACGATTCTTAATTACTTCAAAATCATGGTTTTAGAGTGAAAATAAACTGTCGGAATTCCGACAGTTTATATTTTTCACTCTAAATTCACTCTAAAACCATGATTTTGAGGTAATTAGGAATCGTATCGCTCTGTAACTTGGAATGTATGTATAATTTATGATCGGAAATGTAAATCTGCAAGAAAATCTACTTTCTAAAAAAAATCATGAATAGAGGGCGCCCTCTAAAAAAGATCACATAATATGCCTTTAAAGGTTCTTTGATTTTAAAGGCCCAAAAAGGTTCTGTAGAGAACTTTTAGAGGTTCGAAAGACCAATGTTTGCCCATATTTTGCCTATTTTGAACCTTAAAATGGTTCATTTTGGAACCTTTTGAGGTGATATAGAGGGTTCCATACGGGACAGCCAAGAACCCCTGAAGCCTGAAGCATCCTTTTCTAAGAGTGTACGGACTGCCTGCTTTCACTCTGCTCCGTTACAATGTGCACGGTTTGCGCCACAAACGCGTACACTTTTTGTCTGCGTCATTACGTGTGCGCCGAACCGCGTGCGCCATGTTAAACGCGGTCGCGCAGCACAACATAGAAACGGTTGACATGGTACTGCCAGTTTCTTTATCGTTAGCAAACGTCGCATTCATCTATGTTACTAATGTGAAAGTGTCACTTTAAGATCTGTGTAAGAGTTTTTGTTTACATTTAGAAAATGTCGAGAAATATTTTTATTTGTCGGACGTATAAATGCTTGTTACTATGCGATCTTTAAGAATAACAAACAGCCTCATATACAGAAATGTAGCTATATCCCTGAAGAAAATATTTTGGGTGAAGACCATATGTCATCACTCACTCCGAAAACCACAATTTGTGTCCGAACAGTAGCTACCCGAGTAAAATAAATTCAACATTTCGGATTATCACCTGTGATCCTTTCTGCGCATGTCTGAAAACGGGAAAAAACGGGCATTGAACTATCTAATTAGCTCGTGTATTAGAGGCGCAATTGCCACGCTTTTTCAGTTCAAGAGGGACGCGAGTGCAAAATTATTATTGAACTATCTAATCAGGCGAAGGACCGAAAATTAGTATATAGATCTATATAAATAAAAGGACGAACTTAAATCTTGTCCGCGAGTGTTCTCAGAGATGGCTTGACTTTCAACTCTGATTTTTGCGTACATTGATTGAGTACATATTGCCATTAAACCATTGGACACTATTTTTTGCAAAACTATTCAATTACTATGGAAATAACCAAAAAACAGGTCGGTTGCTACCCGGGGTTGCTATGTTTCATGTCTTCTATTCTTACCTCATGAAACGCATGCGCACGGATAGTCAATTTGTACATGGGGTGTAGGAGCTGGAGCCAACATGAATTAAGCTAAATTTAGGCAATCTTACAATGCGATACTGACATTGGAGCCCGCATTGGAGTTGGTCTCACTACGTGATGATTTCCCCCTATGATACGCAAGGGCGGTAGACATGTATCACCGCGTGACCTCGCGTATGAGATGCGACCGCCGCACGCGTATCACTGGGCGCTGTTAAGGGTATCCCCAGTGATCCCCAGTGACACATCCCCGTGTGACCTCGCGTATGAGATGCGAGACACATCCCTGCGTGACACTCGCGTATGAGATGCGAGACACATCCCTGCGTGACACTCGCGTATGAGATGCGAGTCACATCCCCGCGTGACCTCGCGTATGAGATGCGACCGCCGCACGCGTATCACTGGGCGCTGTTAAGGGTATCCCCAGTGACACATCCCCGCGTGACCTCGCGTATGAGATGCGAGTCACATCCCCGCGTGACCTCGCGTATGAGATGCGACCGCCGCACGCGTATCACTGGGCGCTGTTAAGGGTATCCCCAGTGATCCCCAGTGACACATCCCCGTGTGACCTCGCGTATGAGATGCGAGACACATCCCTGCGTGACCTCGCGTATGAGACTCCCGTATGAGATGCGAGACACATCCCCGCGTGACCTCGCGTATGAGATGCGACCGCCGCACGCGTATCACTGGGCGCAGTGATGCGTGCGGATAACGCGAGAGTATGACATTGGAGTTGGTCTCACTTTTCTGCGTGATGATTTCCCCCTATGATACGCAAGGGCGGTAGACACATCCCCGCGTGACCTCGCGTATGAGATGCGAGACACATCCCTGCGTGACCTCGCGTATGAGATGCGACTGCCGCACGCGTATCACTGGGCGCTGCAAGGCATATCCCCATAATGACGTCACGCGAGAGACACATCACACGTCTGACGTCACTTTCCAATATAACAACAGTCGCTTACACGGCCTCACGTGTGCGCTGGGAACGATTTCGTGTATACTTTTGTAGAGCGTACAAACTGTTTGTTGAAACGTTTTGTTTTGTTGCCAATGCCAATACTATAACAACAGTCGCTTACACGGCCTCACGCGTGCATTGGGAACGATTTTGTGTATCTAAGACTAAGAGCGAGCGTACAACCTGTTTGTTATATAACGTTTTGTTTTGTTTCTAACGGCAAAATGGGATCTCCGGCTTCACCTTAGTATATCTATATAACATCTATATAAACAAAAGTTAAATATTTTAAACTTTTATTGTATACCTCGAGATACAATATGACCAAAAGAAAACGGCAAATCGGTACCACCTCATGCATGAGGACAGAACAGAAAGATGCCAAACGGAAGAGAGACATGAGGGCTGAAAAAGTAACATAAATCATAAAGATCTACCAAGTAACAGAGCCATACGATTTTTAATTACTTCAAAATCAAGGTTTGAACCGGCAACTTATTTTCAAGAGGCTGAGCGGATTGTTCCCGTTTTTTCGTAGTGCAAATAAACACGTGTTGCCGCCGTTTACAGTGTTTCCTCTACGATCGCAACAGAATACTCATCGGGAATATTTTATGGAAATCGAAGCAAATTATGTTAAGAAGTTCATTAAATTGGAAGCTGATTTCCATTACTAAAAGCAGAAATTTTCGCGGTGGTTTTATTTTCGCGCTTTTCGCGCAAAATAATTTACACGCGAAAATGATAACACGCGAACATAAGGGTATACACCACCATAGTCGCTTCCATTGAAACGTGTGTTAGAAACCCGATGTTCAATCGCTTCTCCTGGGGTCCCTCTCCTTAGCTGGGATATTTATTTTTGTTGTAAAATCTTCGTAATTTTGTTTTCTTTAATATTATCAACATTTCACATATGATCAACCGTCCCAGTTTTTCAGAAATTTTGATTTCACAAATCACTAGCTTTTATAGTGCGTAAAAATCAGGAAAATCAGAGTTTCGGACCGCTTCACACGTGTGATCAAGACTCACGCCCAAGAATAATTCGTGACTTTTTACATTTCAGATTACAATCGTGAAGGTTTCAACTTTTTAATAAAACAAAATCTAAGACCTATGGTGATAATCTCGTCAAAATATTGACATTTGAAGCAGTAATCAAAGTTTTTTTCGGGACTTTAGTACCCCTGCACCCTGGCCCGCGGAAGGTTATGGTGGTGTGTACCCATAATATTGTTTTCAACATTCATGCAGCGCATCCAAGGTCGCCCGCGAAAAAAACAATTCGCGAAATGTCTATACTTTATGATATCTAAATGCGCGAAAATATCTTTACGCGAAAATATTGGCTTTTACAGTATGATTTAGTAAAGTTGTGGGATGTTTTTTCACAGAAAATACAGTCACGATCACAAGACAAGACAAGAAATATTTATTAGTCCATGAAAGTCATTCCTGATATAATATATAAGTCAAACATGAATAATCAAGCTAAGGGCACCAAGGAATGGTACATGAAGTATAATAATAGTAGGCTACCTGGATTATTAATGGCACATGGTATATCATTATCTGGATTATGTTAGGGGGCTGTCGTTTTCTTCGGTAAGAGGTCAGCTCAGAGGTACCAAATATCATTGGTTGTGTCGTGTTTTTACAAGGAAAATATGGCAAGGGGGTCATAAAATTAATACCATTGTAAATGGGGGTGGTGGGCGGGGGGCATACAAATGATGACCCGATTCTAAATCCAACAATCCAACAAAAGTACCGCACCGCAATTATGGAAGTATACACAACATAGACCTCAAAAAGTTATTTTTGGGAGCGCGACCCCTATAGCATTATGCACGCTCACCTGGACATCAGCACACATCATTGTGTCATTATTTGTCCAGTGTCCTACCCCCAGGCCCGTCAGATGGGGGGGGGGGGGGGGGGGGGGCGACGGTTGCGATCGCCGCCCCCCCCCCCCCCTTTTTTGATTTTTTTTAAAGGTAAAAATTGCGTTTTTCTTAGTTTCAAATATCAATGATAGTAAAACTACTTATAAAACATTGACTACAGTGGTTTTTGGACTGCGACATTTTGTGTCCGTGCGATTTTTTTTGACTTCTACCCCCCCCCCCCCCCCCCCACTTACGTGAAATTCACGAGGTGACTGACTTGGAAAAAAGTTGGGGCAACCTTTTACGAAAATTTTAGGTGAAAACGCCCCCCCCCCCTTGGGCAAAAGTGTCTTACGGGGATGCCCCCCGTTATATAACGGGGGGCATTATTGCTTGCTATACACCCATCCCAAATGGGCACGGGTTATTGCTTGCTATGCACCCCAACCCAAATGGGTACGGGTTATTTTGAGCCCCACTACGTTAAGAGAGCGCAACCCCAGCACCAGCGAGATGCCCGATCACCTACCTGACTCCGGCTTAACATGGCCATCCCCGGGGGCGGCAAACACAATCATAGTTTGGGTCATTGTGTTCCGTATTAGGCTACCGCCCCCCCCCCCCCCCCCCCCCCCCATGATCAAGTACCTGGATTATTAATGGCACATGGTATGTTATGGATTATGTTAGGGGGGCTGTCATTTTCTTCGATAAGAGGACCAGGGTAGAGGTACCAAATATCATTGGATGGAGGTGTCGTGTTTTTACACGTGTTTTACATGTGTCTACCCTTATTTTTAATTTTCCCTTCCGCATCAACTTTCCCCCCAATATTCCGAATTTTACTATTACTAGATAGGTCTGAGCATGGGAGTGGTCATAACAATAATCATGTTCGTTGAGCGGGGTGGGGGCGGCATAAAAATGATGATACATGACATTTTGGGACCGTGTACAAAAAAAACCACCAACACACCCCTACAAACCGCTCAAGTGGGGGCTCACTACTAGCGGGGCCCGCGCGAAGCGCGGGTTCCCGCTAGTTAATAATAATACACCCATGATATACCTTCTTCCGTAGAACGCTTTTTCACGTCGCGAGGGGTTAGGGGGGCGCACCACCAAATATACTCTTCATGAAAATTGAGTGTTGACAGTCATGTTCACGGTGCTATTGTGGCGCTTTCTGCAAAACTTGAGATATAGTGTTTGATATCAAATTCAAGCATTTGTCTTCAATTTTTTGAATATTTTACCAAAATTTGGAAAACCCTGTTGAATATTTATGCGTGGGACACTCCGTAAATTATACGCGGCGCATTTTCAGACGTGTTTAGAGTCATTTTCATGGTCATATTTTGAAATATTCTGCAGTACTTGAGAGACACTGTTTGCTCTCAAAATACGGAAAATTATCTCAACTCTCTAAATCACCGGTCAAAACATGGTCCTATCCCTTGACTTTTCCCGCTACAGCGACAAATAGCGCCGCAACCCTATTTTCAATTATACACATCACTCATATTTGGGTATCGGCTGTCGTGAACATCCGCGTGCCTATTTTAGCTTAACGTTTTCAAAATAGTATGATTTGTTGGTTATATAATCTTAACTTATATCTCAATCATATT
>CM069459.1:15830045-15879177 GCA_035610835.1 Ophiura sarsii | reverse complement strand
ACACTCATCATTGGCTTCACTTGTTAGAGGAATCGCAGAAACTTATTTATTAAATCCTGTCTCATTTCTTGCTTTTGAACTACAATACAAATAGTTTTCACTTACGAAAATCAACTAACAATCCTATTGGCCTACATGTACGTAAATTATAACTATAATAACTCAATTTTGTTCGTTATACATGTATACAGTGCTCAAAAATTAACTTAGACTTAGTATTAGGTAATATATACACTCATAACTCCAGAAATACAGTTCCACAGCAAAACAATCACATTATTCACAAAGTTCAAAATATCATTTCCGCATTTATGGATTTTGAATTCGTAATGAACGTAATACAGTGTGATGTTTTTTGGCCATACTGATAAATGGAAGCATCCCATAACCTCATCTTACTATTTACCAGTAAGTTGTCGCAAGCAGTTAATCAATTGAGCTTTGGAGTTAAGAGCATATTTATATTACTTGATAAGTTCCTTTTTTAGCACCTTATATTTGTTTACAATATTTAAAATAAAAACAATTCACCCCAATGTATGTGAAAAGTGAACTATACCACATATGGTTTATATAACAACATGCTCTACAAAATGGCCAAGGAGTTGGGATGATAATTGGTTCAGGAATATTAATCATGGTGTGCTCGTCTTACAATGATATGCTATCTGCGACAACAGATTACAAAAATCAAGGTATTGTTTTTGGCCCTGTCGTGTATCCGTTTGTCATAATATGTCACGGCGACGAGGAGCATCCGATATGGTGTACGTCAAAAATGGTGCTGTCGCCCGTGTGTTGGCCAAATACAATGGATAGGCTTACTACTGTATACCATCATTTCATAAACGCTTCAATATTCAAATAAGCAAATGTGTAAAATAAAAGAATAAATGCGACCCATATTTTTTAAACAATAATGTATATAGTAATCAGTGACTCTCTTGACATCCATCAATGTTTAATAGATTAAAGCAACATCGGACATAATTATCATTATTACCTATAGCATAAGTTGAGCTATCATCGGAACAGAAAATACATATTACTCAGATAGTTCACGCTTAGTTGAGCTATTAATCAAGATAGCAAAGCACTACACTCTGAGCTAAGCTATTATTCAAGATCTAATAACTCTACTCTAAATATAAACTTATAAAGACATGAAAGATAGCATGATACGTCACTCTACTCTAGATTGGGCTGTTAACTGAAGATAACATAACACTTTAAAGTAGAGCTACTGTAGAAAAGATTGATAAACTAGTATAAGTTCGGATATCAGCTGAAGTTAGCGTTAAGCATCGTAGAGTATATCATTGGAAATTGACTTTTAAAAACAAGGAAAGTTGAACATCGTATTGAGCTATACGTATAATGATGTCATGATTTGATGTTATACTTCATTTATTAATGCCTCAACATACAATGTTATGCTATCTATTGATTATAATTCATGTGTAATATGCTGCACTTTGTTCGGTTTATAACTTTAATTTATGGTATACTATTTATCAGTTGGTAGCTCCACTGACTATGATTGTTATCTTGAGTAGACAGCCCATACATACATACGACCTGCACCAATGGAAAGCCCGCATTCTGCAATCATGCATTACCAAAAGATTTTACCAGATACTCTTCAAACGAATATTTTCCTGAACCCCCCAAATACAAACACAAAATAATATTTCGTTCCCCTCCCTCCATAATGTAAATGTAGAATGATATCGACCGGGGTTCCTTTTTTACAAACTGGTCGATTTTACAACTTATAAACGTATGAACCTGGTATTTTAACACACGATCCTCATCTTGTGCTGTAGGCCCATAACACCTTTGATATTAAATTGAAGTGAATTGCATTATTTGCCATCAGTTTGTGTCATTCTTTGAGGGATCAATCCATACCGCGTCAGTGTTTGATTTTAATATTGACCAATAACATAGAAAACATAGATAGCGGATGAAAATTTCAATATCGGACTAGTGGATACGGTTTTTTATTCGGACTAGCGGACCTAATTTCACTTTCGGACTAGCGGATATAATTTTTAATTCGGACTAGCGGACCTAATTTCACTTTCGGACTAGCGGATATAATTTTAAATTCGGACTAGCGGACCTAATTTCACTTTCGGAATAGCGGATACAATTTTAAATTCGGACTAGCGGACCTTATTTTAATTTCGGACTAGCGGACCCTATATTATTTTCGGACTAGCGGTCCTTCGGACTAGCGGTCCTTCGGACTAGCGACCCTTATTTTATTTTCGGATTAGCGGGTACAATTTTTTTTCGGAGTAGCGGACCCTTTTTTTTATTCGGACTAGCGGTCCGTCGGACTAGCGGACCTTCGGACTAGCGGACCTTCGGACTAGCGGATCAGTTCCCAAAAAGGTCGGGTGCAGAATTCGTTAGCGTTGGTCGAGCAGACGTGAGCTTGGCGACCGCAGAAATCCATTTCGATGTGAAGATTTACACACGTCGATTTCGGCGGAAAGGTCACGTTGATGTTGTTAGCATTCTCAATTAAGTGGAGAGTTGCCTTCACTTTGAAATTACCAATTTTGTCAAACTGGTCAGGGTATTTACCAAAACATCGATCAACTGGTCAAGAATTGTGATATCTGCCTGGAAAATCAACCTAGCCAGAGCAAAGAACCACTCTTACCACATGATATCCCTTCAACGCCATGGACAAAGGTCGCATCAGATCTTTTCACATTAGACGGCGAAGACTACGTTCTTGTGACTGACTACCACTCCAAATACCCGGTTCTTCACAAGCTGACTAATACCCGCAGTGAAACAGTCGCTAAAGTGTTAACGTCAACATTCAGCCTACTAGGTTCACCTGCTGAAATTGTCTCGGATAATGGTCCCCAGTATACAGGACAGCCATTCCAGGACATGTGCAGGAAATGGGGTATAAAGCATACAACATCATCGCCGAGATATCCACGCTCCAATGGCTTAGCAGAAAGAACTGTGCGAACAGTTAAGGAGATGATTAAGAAATGTAAGAAAACAAAACAGGATCTTCACATCGCCATGCTAAACCTTAGAGCGACACCAGTCGACGCCAATCTGCCATCTCCAGCAGAAATGATGTTTGCAAGAAGAATCAGAACACCGTTACCCAGCCACCATTTCATGACACCTTCAGATACACCCGAAAAACTCCTGGACAAAAGGGAGAAAATGAAGGCCAACCATGACAAGCGAGCTGGACCGGAGCTTCCACCCCTGTTTGAAAAACAGGACGTTCTGGTTCAATGCCCGGAAACCAAAAAGTGGACACCTGCGGAAGTTGACAGTGTATGTGACGAGCCACGATCATACCAGGTGACAACAAAAAATGGATCGAACTTACGACGAAACAGAATCCAGATAAGAAATAACACAGGAAAAGAAAGACATGTTCGTTTTGAGAATGATCCACCACCCATTAACAATGAACCACCAGTTCAGCCACATACGGCACAGCATGTGACAAAAAATTATCCTGCTACGCCAGATCCACCAGACCCGCAAGGAGCTCGAAGGAGGTCAGGACGTACTAGCAGGAAACCGGAAAGATACAGGGATGAACCCTGAGCAGATTACATGATTACGCAGTTTGCATAACAGTTGCTGAATGCAGCACTAGCAACACCAGTCATTGTATGTACATGTATCATCTGTTCCAACGTAACTGTTGTCTTACTGTTTCCATGTTACGTGTTAGCTGTTACCATAAGTGTTTGTGCCTTAATGATTCAAGTATTACACCAGATGCAAACACACATACAACTACAGACAATTTCAAGTTTATCCCATTTTCAGAGATTTTAATTACAAATACACATCGCACAGCATACAATATTATGACTAAATTAACATCAAAATTAACGTTGTGACTCAATTCCTACTTCACTTACAAATACATTTTACCAAATTTAGGACCGTCACAATTTGCCAAATTATACCAATTTACCCCATTGTGTTTATACCAAAGAAAGGGGGATGTTGTAATATCACCTTGCCCTACCTTACTCCATGCGTAAGGGTCCCACAATTCCCCATGAGTAAATAGGTTTTATAATCAATCAATCATCTTCGCAGAAACCTTCGTTACACAATCGAAGCAGCACAATAAAGATACTATAAGTTATGTTAAACTAACTTCATGACTCCGAGTATTATTTCACCTCTAGATCCAATTCCAACATGGTTGTTAAAACAGTGTATTAATGTATTTTTACCCATCATAATGTCCATTGTCAATAATTCATTTAGAACTGGGATTTTTCCACCTGTTCTCCGTGAGGCTGTTATCTCGCCCCTGCTCAAGAAGCCCACTCTTGACCCGGACTTGCTTAAAAATTACCGTCCTGTGTCTAACCTGCCCACCCTTGGTAAGATCTTAGAGTATCCTGCAGTGTCGAGGTTCAACGAACACATGCTTGAGAACAGCCTCACGGAGACCTTTCAGAGTGCTTATAAATCACATCACAGCACAGAGACTGCCCTCCTCAGAGTGAAAGATGACATGCTGAATGAGCTGGACAGAGGTAATGCAATCATGTTGGTGCTTTTAGACCTTTCCTCCGCATTTGATACAATTGACCATAACATCCTTGTTCAGCGAATGCAGAGGGAGTTTGGTATCACAGGGTTAGCTCAGGGTTGGTTTGAAAGCTATTTAAGGAATCGTTCTAGTAAAGTATGTGTCCTTGGTGAGTATTCAAATAATCGTGTATTGCAATATGGTGTTCCACAGGGTTCTGTTGCTGGTCCACCAATTTTCACGGCATACGCTCAGCCAGTTGCGGAAATCATCAGGCGTCATCAGGTTCCGTATCATGTATATATATGCTGATGATACTCAGCTTTATGTTAGCTTTAATCCTAAGTCTGATGAGGATATGGCTGCTGCACAGCTGAGGCTCAATAGATGCATCGCTGAGATTCGGTCATGGATGTTTAAGAACAAGTTAAAACTGAACGACTCAAAAACTGAGCTTTTCTTGATTTCCTCTCCTCAATGTGCAGCTGGTATATCCCATCTTACCTTGAAGATTGGTGGATCCGTAGTCAGGCCTTCTGCTTCAATTAAGAACCTTGGTATTGTATTTGACAATAGCCTCACCATGAATAGCCATGTAAGTTCCTTATGTCGGAGTGTAAATTTCCATATTCGTAACATTGCAAGAATACGTCGTTTCATTGACCAAACTACTTGTGCACATGCAGCAAGATCTCTGATCCTGTCTCGGCTGGACTATGGCAACTCGCTTTTATGCGGTCTTCCAAAACAGGCAGTGCAACGTCTCCAAAAGCTTCAAAATCGCGCGGCGCGTCTAATTTTTCAAGTTAGTAAGCGTACTAGTGCCGCGCCGCTCTTGCGCGAGTTGCATTGGTTGCCTGTCCAGCAGAGGATAGATTTCAAGATCTTGGTGCATGTGTACAACTGTCTTCATGACTCATCTCCTTCATATTTACAGGATCGGCTGCACAAATACAGGTGTAACCGTACTGGCCTTAGGTCCATGAAGGATTTTTCCCGACTAGAAATCCCCAAAACAAAAAGAGCTTATGGGGATAGATCATTTTCGGCTTATGGTCCTAAGTTGTGGAACAGCTTACCAAATAATGTACGCGATGCTCCCAATGTGAAAGCTTTTAAAAAGCTCTTAAAAACCTACCTTTTCCCAAATTAATTGCTAGTCATTGTGCATATTTTTGTTTGTTTTGGTTTCTTATTTGTATATTTATATATATCTGTTTTTATCATAATTGCTGATGTAATAAGTAGGTCATGTATTTTATCATGTGTCATTATTTTGTTGCATGCTGTAACTATATTGTATTTTAGATTGTGTTTTAATGTACAGCGCATTGGTCCATGGGAAATGCGCTTTATAAGTATCCTTAATAATAAATAATAAATTAATAATAAATATCTTAATGTGGACACAACTGGAAGTGGTGAGAATGTTTTGAAATAACAAAGAGCTATCCTTTGCAGGATACAATGTATCTCAATTTTTCGCGGGCACGACGTGTTCCAATTTTTTCACAGCGTGCTCTTAACGTAAACGATGCACCCGTAACTTATCAGCGTACACCAACGTATTTCCGATATTTGTGCATACGAGGGGGTATCAAAAAGTGTTAGAAATCACCCAGAAGTGAAGGAGCCAGAAACTTCATTTTGACATGTGATCTTTCAGACATCTTTACATAGTCACTGTGCAAAGTCGCACATTTCTCCCACTCTTCATTACCTGTCCACAGACAACTAGAGATCCTCAGATTGACCGCCATTGATTGATCCTCAGTTTGCCTCAGATTGTGTTATTCCCAAAACAGCAACAAATAGTTTAAAGTGTTGACAGAAAGGGTCAAAGGTCATGTAGGGGTAATCAGTTGTCAATATGTGTACAACCCATGTTACCTATAGTATTATTGTCACCAAGCTTGTTTGTAATGACCTTTGACCCCGTTTTGTCAAAACTGCAAACTATTTATTGCTGTTTTGGGGAATAACATAATCTGAGGCAATCTAAGAATCAATCAATGGCGGTCAATCTGAAGATCTCTACAATGGCAGTCTGAGGACAGGTAAAAAATGTAGGAGAAATGTGTGACTTTGCACAGGACTTTGTAAAGATGTCTGAAGGATCATGCATCAAAATGAAGTTTTTGGCTCCTTCACTTCTGGGTGATTTCTAAAACTTTATGATACCCCTCGTACATTGGCATACGTTCAGGCGATACGCCATGGTGTGACAGGTCCTTAATAATGATAAGATGAGAACCAATTACAGTACACACATTTTTTAGCTTGACTAAACCTGGATTTAGCAAATTGAATTTTGATAGTTGTTCATGTACACAAGGTAATCTTTACCTTACACTACCTTACACTTACTCCTACTATATATTGGAGTATATGATCTAATTGTTCTTGAATTCTCCATGTTACAATGTAAATAAGACATTTTTGAAACATTTTGTGAAATGTTTGAAAGTGTTAATATTGTCATGCATTCTTTTATTGTTATAATGATGAACTCCCCAAAGTTTGACAGTATATTTGTCTTTATTTCGTATATTGATCAAGTTTGTCTCGTTCATTAGTCTTTTTCATCATGTTTTGTTGAATTAAACAAATGTGTATCACTGGAGAGATGAACGCTTTCCATTGATGTGCACCACACTGAATTGTTAAGGGGTTAATTTTGACAATCTGAATGCATCAAAATCATCACTATTTTGTGCTCAAAAGTCGAACAGAGCACCACTCTGTAGTCGTCAATGTAACACTTCTTTCAACAGAAAAGCTGTTAATTTTGAGTGCAAATTGTGGTGAATTGTACACATTTTGATTGAAAAACATTCCAAAACTCAAGCAAGTGGCTATCGAGCACTGAAACAAGTGATTGCTACAAATGTGATATCGTTTGATCAGCTATCCATTGGTTTGTAACACAAATATGAATATATCCCAAAATATCCAAAAAATTGGAGATCAAAAAATTGTTCTAACTGTTTGAGGGGTTTATAAGGAAGACAATTTGCCTACTATACTGATCGGGTTTTTTAGATTTTTGATTGGGTTATATTAAATGGCATAAGCCAATAACAGCACATGATCAGTAACGGTGCGGTTTATTTTTACAAGAAAGAAAGAAAAACACATTCAATATATCATCTATCATAAATTACCATTTAGGGTATTTATTAAGATTATTCTTGTAAGTTAGCCAAATACTCGCTTCCAAAGTCTAGTTTTGATTAAATATACTATACTATTTATTAAGTATAAACCTCATCAAAGAATGTGGAATTGTAATAATCTACAGTCCATACACTTACATAGTAGTGTATATTGGGTGGACAATGCCTACAGTCCTCAAAATAAGTCACTGACCAGGTAATAAACATCTCTCAACTCCAACACTATTATAACTCCTGCGTAAAATATTAAATTATGAAGTTGTAAAGAAATTACTTCTCTTTAATTTGAGATATTGTTGAGAAAGATCGGTTAATAATTATGAACGCTACATTGAAAAGGATTGAACAAAGTGCAGTTTACATTATAACACGTGGGTTTTGAACACACAGGACAGTGTGACAGGTAATGCATGTGTATGGGCTGCATTGATCAATTGAAGCATCATTGATCAATTGAAGCATCTCCAATCCTCATCTTACTATTGACCTGTGAATTGTCGCTACCAGTTAATCAATAATCTGCCTATTGCTAGTCTGAGGCTGCGAGTAGGTGAACAAAATGTTAAAATGACAAACGGACTTTGTTTTGGTTTTAGGCACATTACTGAGTTAATATTCATTCAATCTTCACATGTAATATCTCAAATTAAAGGAAAGACATTTTGTTACAACTTTATAGTTCATTATGTTTACGTAGGAACTAAAGTGTTGGAGCTGAGAGCATATTTATTACATAGTCAGCTACTTATTTTGAGGACTGCACCTATTTGAAAATACAACCTTTCACATGGCAGCCATTAACAAAATCGTGGATAAGCAATTTTCAAGTCTCAAGCTTTAATAATTCAACTTAAAAATCATAATCTAAAATCAGAAATTTGTGTTAACACAAACAAAACATGAGGCTCAAGCATCAACCTTGTTAGTAAAGGATCCACTGTGAAATTGAAGAGAATGAGGAAAATAAACTGTGCTACATACGATTACTGTATAATTGAACATTTTCATGCTATGTTTATTTTCACCCTCGAACCAGCCACCGCGAAAATAACAACACACAAATATATTTCTTTATATCGCATAGGTCTATGTGATGAAGCTAGACATCGCAAATTTAGAAACGCACAAAACAGTTGAAAATCTGCCAAGTGAACCTATGACTAGCGAAACTTAATTAAAATTATGCGAGGATCGTTCAAAGGATACAACAAGCCCAGTAAGTGAAATGAATAAATAATATATAGACTGGGATCTACAATGAATGGAGTGTAATATAGACTGGGATCTATGGCGTGTATATATTTTCAAGAGGTTGGCTTTTTTAAAATGAAAACCAAAAGTCACTAAAATGCTGTATAATCATGTTTTTGGAATGAAGCTTTAGGGTTTGCACCCAAATAGACAAGTCAAGGGTTTAGTAGTGCACCAAATGCAATGGCTGCCATTTGTGAGATTGTGTCTCCACAAGGGCACATTTGAACACTTTCCACTCGGCAGGCATCTGCAGACGACGGTTCCAAAATTTCAACATGTTTCAAAAATTGTCAAATTATTGAATTTCATCACCATATTTGGAGTCACAATGAGAAATGCATTAAAATAAGTATAAACATGCCCATTATTGGTTCAGTAATTCTTGAGATAAAACAAAAAAAATGTTTGTATTTGATTAAACTAATAGCCGCGTGGAAAGTGTTAAAGGATGTTACCTTTTCACATAACTGAGATGTAAGGGTGAAAATGTCCTATCTGCTATAGCTGCCCTGTGTTACTTTTAGCTTATATCAATCAATGGCTCTGCTATAGACTACCACATATGATTGACATCTGGCAGCTATTACACATAAAACCTTGTTGCGCTAAACACTCATACAAAGAGTTGTTGTCCTATCTGCTATAGCTGCCCTGTGTTACTTTTAGCTTATATCAATGGCTCTGCTATAGACTACCACATATGATAACATCTGGCAGCTATTACACATAGAACCTTGTTGCGCTAAACACTCATACAAAGAGTTGATGTATTTACACAAGTACACTGCTCAAAATCACTTACGATTTTGACATTCCTTTGCTTAGTCGATATTGTGAAGTAGATTTGCCAAGTCTTGTATTGAGTAGGTGAATCTCATGTCTGCATTTCCATACCCGATCACATGATCTAGCAACAAATATTATCAGACATGCAAGTACAATACCTTTGAATGTTTGGTCTTTGGGTGTTTTGAATGTTGTACCTTCAAAATTTAGATAAGGGGATGTAGAAAAAAAGACCCAGGCACTGTTCTGCAGGCCTGACTGCCTCAGTTTGTCAACAATTAGGGGGAAATATTTCCCATACAATTTCGACCTAAATTTCCAACATTTTTAAAAAGGGGGGCAAAAAAGGTATTTTGAAAACATTGTAACATCTTAGTCGTTTTTGGTGATTTCCTATTTGAGCAGTGTAGTTCATAGTGCTATATTTCATACAGAACAAATCATTTGACATGTAGGTATACTATATATAATCGGTGTATAATAATATAAAGTGCAGTGTTATAGTAAGCCTGCAACTATAATTGCAATACTATAACTTGTCACCTTCCAAAATGGAAAGGAGCACTCACTGTGCTTTTAAGTGATAGGTCACATACAGACCATAGTAAACATTGCTATGATTTAAAGTATATCAGCTGAAAAAATACTTTATTTTTAATAGTGAAAGTAATGCATATATCAAGTGTACACATAAGTTGATTACAAAAAGACGGAGTGTTTCTGAGAAAAATAATGTATGTATATATAATTTTTTCTTCTTTGCGAATCACAAAATATATCGGCTGCAAATTGACAAAATATATCGGCTGCGTGCACTGCAACCTTTGTGTGCTTTATACCTGACATTATTATAGACTTGTTCACTATAGGATATAACAAAACCATACCAAGTAAGAAAAGGAATTATTAAACAGCTAAGAATATTTAGGCAATTCTCATTGGTTCTCAGAGAAATCGGCGACATTTATATCAGACAACTTAACCTAGCGTACATTAATTAGTGTGACCACCCTGGCGCATTGCGTGGTAACTAAAGTTTTCTTCCATAACGCGCACTTCTGTAGTGTATCTACTGAGATTTTCCTGCATGCTTATGCGGCGCATTACGCCGATGCATGGTGTACTCGCCGCACAGGATTGGATGGAATGTTTTTGGGTTATTCGATACTAACAGGGGTATAAGTTGACAAATGTCCGCAATTAAAGTTACAATTTTGATCAAATAAATATCTAAAGTATGGCTGTTTAAGAATTAGAATAAAGGTATTGTTTTTAAACCGTAAAACAAAAGAGTAAGTTAAGACTCGCGCCGAGCAAAGCTCGCGAGCGGAGTGCCCATCTCTCTTTCATTAGCGTTTGGGCCAGACTCCCCCATGTACGTACCCGTGTTATATTGTCTGACATAAATGCGGTCGGTAATATTATTTTTTGCGTGAAACTCCACCTGCTGGCATCGTTGTTCCACTTAAAATAATACTACCGCCCGCATTTATGTCACACAATATAACAAGGGTACGGTCTAAAAAACGATACCTTTATTCTCTAACTATTATACCTCATAAATATTCATGAACTAATCCCAACCAACTATTGGCCGCTTTCACTACAACCTCATCCCCAGAGTGAAAGTGAGGTGTAATAAAACAAATCCTATAGGTTTACATGAAGCAGGGCACTCTATTTTCATACCTGAAACTGACCTTTAGTGAAAAAAACCCCTGACAAATAGTGTAAAACGGCTCAAATTGGGCTGAAAACAAACAGAAAAGCTGAAATTAGCTTAAAAGCTTACCAGTTTCATGTCTGTATTTTGCCTCGGTACTGGCTAAGCGCCCTATCTACCTTTACCCTCGGGTTGATAGACCTGTAGCCAAGTCCCTCTGGGAAATAATTTGCCCTATTTACCCTCTCACCATGCAGTATTTGTATAATACTACATGGCTAGCGGGGAAATAGGCCAAACTTTCCCCTTAAATACTGGCTGCCAGCCTATCATCCAAATGCCAACAGGTAAAGATGCAGGGCTTAAAATACATGGGGGCTACAGGCAGTTTAGCCCTTGTAATCCACTAAATAGCCCTGTGGCAAAATATTTGTCAATGGTAAAATGTACACACAAGGGCTACTTTTGGTATAAACTGATGAACGTAGCCCTCGGAATCAAACAGTATTTTGAGCCTCGGGTGGATGAGAGACACGTAGCCAGTACCGAGGGAATATAGTGTGCCCAAATAACCCAACTAGTCTAGTGAAAGTGAATTGACTATACAAAGGACATATTATCTAATGCCCGGTATTAATCAATACTTATTAACATAAAATCACACTATAATACATGTCATGTGATGCAGTATCCACCAAACAAATAAGAGGATATAATAGTATGTGCATAATATATGCATAATCAATATCATTACAAATGGATAGTATCAATATCGCCTTGTGGTAAATAGCTGGCATTTTTTTTCGCATTTCATATGTACACAATCAATCTAAATTTCACCTGTTTTTCTTCAAAATTGATACCAGAAAATAGAGGAAATTGTAGCAAAATTTTATACAAATATATTATATAAACAAATGGAATACAATATTTTGGTGGAAATTACAAGGTTAGTGTATAGTGTCTTCTGTTTCCTGTGCAAAGGATTGTGGGAAAATGTATAGGTGAAATTCTTAGAGGGTTTCCTTTGCATGCCTTCCAACATTTGGTGACACAATCAAATGGGTGTCAAAATCAACTCAGTTAAATTTATTCTGATACAGTCAAAGTTTCTGATTTTGAAGCTTACCAGTCAGTCTATCACGAGATACAACATTTGGACAGAGGCAAAGATGGACAAACTTTGTGACATAGGCGTGTATTCTACATGCATGAGATTACACCTACATGAAAAAGTCTGGAAATGGTAAGAACACCTGGAAAAACGAGTGAAATTGGACAAAAATGCCTCAAAACCAGCTGAAAATAAATAAAATTGAAGACATTTTGACGCGCAGAACGCAAGTTGTAGATTGGTGATGCACATATGCTGAAACATGATTTAATCCCTTTCAACAACGACCAAGGATTTGAACGCCATTTCTTAAATAGACAGTGCAAATAAGAACATTTTCAAAAACCTTAACACTAACATGATCAAATTCAAATAATAGTCACGTTCCTTTTAGCGATATAAACAGCACGGGCATGATCTTTCCAAAACAAAACAACACCTGCGGTTGATGTCCGCGTTGCGCGTAAACGCATTATCTGCGTGGTGCGGTTCGATAGGCGTACTTAACATCTGGCCTGACTCTGTACTCACCAGGGCGAGAGGGATTGCGTTCTGCATCCGATTTGTCTCGTCTAACAGAACACAAAATTCATAACTGGACTCTTGCATCAGCTGCTGACAAAGCTTTCTTCTATGCTGCACCAAAACTATGGAACAAATTACCAGTTGCAGTCCGCACATCATGCTCTGTTACAGTGTTTAAGAAAGCTCTCAAACATCACCTGTTTTCACAAATCTGATTGCTTCTATTTAATCTTGTTAGATATTTCTCTGTTTATTGCTTTTGATGCCATGTTGATTTTCATGTATTTTTGTGTATATATTTTTGCGCCGTGGTCTTATAGAAATGGCGCGGTATAAAAGCCTTTCATATGTATGTACTGGTTGCCCATAGCAGCGTGGTTTATCTTGAATTAACAATACTTCTGTATTTAAGGTATGGGGGAGTTGTTGAAACATTGACATCACCTCTCAACTTGAGATATTATAGGGTATCGTTATTGAGTCTTCCCACAATCCTCTATGCAGGAAGCAGACAACTCTATACGCTATAGGATCATTAATATTGTTAGTGCTGTCACATGCAATAAGCCATTTAATAATAATATATATATTTATACATGTGTATATACATATGGTATATTAAGTGTGTGTGTGTGATGATACAATACTTTGAGGGTTGAGCCCCAGAAGGCCGTAACTCAAATTTTGGGCAAAATGAGACTTTGTTACCAAAATAATCTACATAACCTAGATTTTCAGAACCATAAAGAGGTAACTTATAAACACTCTTAATTTGACTTAAATCAGAGGTATAAGTTTGGTGCTACAGTGTATTGTAATGAGTCCCAAATATTTGAAAGTTGATTATCTCAAAATAGTTGTTTCTTTTAGTTAAGGACTTCTGGCGGTCAACCCTCGACTACCTAAAGTATAATGTGACATCAGAATGTACTGGCAACGGCTTTGATCTAAAGTGTGATTCAAATGCACTAGTGTATGAACTAATGCGATCATAGACAAATTCTCTTATTGCCGCACAACTAATGCATCTATCACTATAGTTTAATCAGTTCCAAATTGGCGAGAAATGTTCAATTTTTATCTCTTCGCGCGTAAAAGAAATCAAAGCGTACATCAGCGATTATGGCCACACGCACGCGGTATTGATCGTATGCACGCATCACGCATATGATGCACAGTGCGCTAATGCCTGCATGCACCACCTCGCGCCCTTCTGTATTCATTCGTTGCTGTAAGGCGGCTTCGCTAATTTGGAACTGATCAAACTATACGACACATACTGATATCATGTTTGTACTTCAAGTAATGCAGATAATACGATATGTAGACTGGTAACAAGTCATTGATTATACTTATAGTGGCATCGATATAACAAAATATCTACATGTTTCCTATACCCCACCACTTATTGATCACCAACAATCAGTTTTTTTCTTTAAATTGTTTCATCAAAAACATCAATATTCACAAGATATTTTTGGATACGAGTAACATGATATCTGAAAACCAATGGTAACATTTCTTTTTATGTATAACATCAAATACATTAAGAAGGAAGGCTAATATAATAAATATGTGAAGTTTGTTGGTAGTTTGTTTTAACTACAGTCATCAGAATCATATGCCAGTCCTGAGTAAACCTCAAGCTTCTGCAATCAATGCGCTGATCAATGATCTTGAGATTTGATGGATTAAAGGATGAAGGGATCGTACACGCCCCCCCCCCCTCCTTGCCACCATGATTAACATTTACCATCTAATGACTCATTGTAAAACAATATATAAATGAGAACAGGTTTATATCTTACCTATAAATCTGATATTAATTCAACTTGAATATTTCATTTTCATTAGTGAAAGACAAACAAAACTTCAATCCACATTAGGCAATATCAAACATTTGTCTCAGAAACCAACGCGCGAATTGGTATGTGAAATAGGCTTTAGCGTGTAGCTCTACGAGGCGGCGCTGCATTTTCCTTTTTTTTCCCCTGTAAGTTGAATCAACACGAAAATGATATGCATAATTTGGAAGCCGTTTAAATTAAGCATGGACGATAAAATGTAAAAAAATCACATACTCATAGCCAATTCTCTATAATTTGTTTTTTACAAATACAAAAATCACATAGCACTTAGTTTTTTTGCAAAATGTTTCTGAGACAAAGCATTTTTTTGCCTTTATTTTATATAACATAGTTATCCAGAGGTATGAGTGTCATAAAAAAGGAAACAAGACACGTTGGATAACGGCATTTACGTTGGATTCCTCAAATCTACTTCCGCAAATAAAAATAGTTTTTCTTTGAATATTTCATTTCTTATGATTTACTGCCACAATAATTACTATCAAAAGTGTCAAGACCTTTTAAAAGTTTTATATCTCCTTTCAAGACCTTTTTAAAAGCTTTTTAAAAAATAATTCCGAATATAAATTTGGATAGAGGAAATGTGTCGAATAATTTTGATAACAAATTTATGATTACAGCGAACATTTTCTGAACGGTAAAACTACACTTTCATAAAGTATAATGCGCTTATGTATTGAATGAAAGTGAGGGCGGAGAGGGAGTTAAGATTAAGGTTTTTCCTTGTGATTTGAGAGATGTAAAGCTTCAAAAAGGTAATAAAACCTTTGGGTCACCCTGTAGTTACTGGAAAGTTCTATTAAGATTTTATAGTCGTCGTCAGAATACTTCGTACGCTGTTGTCACAGAAAAAAGTGCCGAAGTATTCTGACGACGACTATAACAACATGACAACAGGGCAGCAGTTGAAGATTAATAGCAAGCACTGTTCTGTCAAAACCTCAAGTTTACTTCAAAATACTATATATGCTATGTTATATCAATTAGGTCTTTCATTCACTTCAGAAAAGAGGCAGCTATATTTATGTCATTATTTCATTATTTAACATCATACTTGTTATGTAAAGTTGCCTTTTAAATGCCAAACTTTTTCAATTTCTAATTGACTACATGATTGAGACCTTTGTAGATATTACCCATTTTGACATACCATTACTTGTAATGCTCGGAAGCAGTGTTCCCTTTTAAGGCCATACAGTGCTCCATTGACCAAACATGTTGAACTTATTGACCCAGAAGAATTTGGGGTAAAAATCAAAGAAATAATATAAAATGGCCTTTTCGATTACTCTTACGACTACAAAATGACCAAAGTGGATAGGAAACACTGCTGGGAAGACCAAGAGATTATCAAAGTGTTAAAAATAACCCCACACTTGCTGCCGTAGTGCACATTGGTAACTCGTGGTTAGTTCAAGCCTGGGCCCATACATCTGTTATGATACTGCCATAGGATTTACCTTATGAAAGATCAATGTGATCAGTGGTTCTTAATAAAGTTATTCAGTCGACATGGTAACGGTTATATTCTGTGCACTACACCAGCGATTTGTCAACATGATGCAATTTCTTTGTGACAAAGAGTATTATAAACCAGTACATATGAAACATTCATTTTGTTCTTTAACCCTAATCTTCCTGGACACTACAAAACCTGATAGTGTTACAATCTTGTACCACGTGGTAGCCCATCAATCTTGTACTACGCTCAGTGCATAATTCAACTTGTGAAAAAAACTTAAGTTTTTTAACCTCACCCATGTAGTTCAGTCGGTAGAGCATCAGATTTGCACGCATGTGGCCCGGGTTCGATCCACGGCACATGCGGAGACTGATTTCCCCCTCAAATTTGACCTGTTTTTCTCCCCTGATAATTCAATTCACAAAAACATGCCTAGGGAGTTATAATGAAACATGGATGGTTTCACTATTGATGATACAGAGATGGGTGAGTGAATTGACTTGGACAGATAAGATGGACAGATAAAGGACAGACAAGCCAGACATACAGTACAGATTAGGCATAATATGAGTAATATGACACTATAGAGTCGCCTTCAAAATTGTTCGACCTGTTTGAGTGGTGCGTTTAGCGTATGTTGTGTGCGTGTTAGTGCACTGATCATACTGGTGCATGACAGCTGTGGAATTGAGGGTTACCAACAGAGGACAAAATATGGTTTGAACACTTTCCACGCGGCTGGCGTCTGCAGACGGCATTTCACAAAATATTTCACAAATGTATTGAATTTCAATATCATATTTGGAATCACCATTAGAAATGCATTGATATAAGTACAAACATGACTAGTATTGGTTCAGTAATCATTGAGACACACTTTGAAATTGGGACAGGTTTTTGAAAAATCTGTTTTGAAATGGTAAAACTAATAGCCGCGTGGAAAGAGTTAAGTTAAACTTTCTTGCCGAGAGCTCAGCATTCTTGTCCTGCCATCTATTCCCTCCATGCCCCACAAAATGAGTTGCTTCTTCATTCCTAAATCCAA
Organism: Ophiura sarsii; assembly: GCA_035610835.1. NCBI lineage: Eukaryota > Metazoa > Echinodermata > Ophiuroidea > Amphilepidida > Ophiuridae > Ophiura > Ophiura sarsii. The sequence continues at coordinate 15,861,732 of CM069459.1, read as the reverse complement.
TACATTCAAACCAACCAAAAACAAACACCAATTTGTAGCAAGGGTGGGCCTTACTTGTGATTTTTTTATTAAGGATGTGCACACATTGCTCCAACCCTCTAATATGATGCTTCATAGAATTTGGCGATTTGGCTATTTTTATTTTGCATCAATAATACACGTCAACACTACTATGAGCTTTAACAGAGAACATACATGGGGTCCCTCCCAGTCACTTCCTAGATTCCGAGAAAGTCCCACCAATCTGTTTCCATTCCATCAAGCACAGCCGTTTAAAGACAGAAAAACACACGTAACGAATGATTGATGAGGCGAGAAGCATCACATCATCCTGATCATGCACAGTTTGTTCAGGGTGCGGTGGTCTGCCACACACATAGAATTGAACGCTTCCGATGTACGCATGCACAACAATTTATATTGTATCTCCAGGAAATGTGTTGTTGTTTTTCTTTTTTGTTCTTCTAAAAAACACAGGAAGTTACTATCAAGAGATTCATCGGTGATAATCATTGATAAAAATTGATGCGGTTCTCTGGTGGTTAGACTAAGAATGTTGTCGGGCAGGCTCGAATGATTCAATTATATTTTTTAGGCAAGCTCACATAAAGGTTGATACGGACAAACGGACCACTCATGTAGGGTCGGTCAGTTGGCATTGTTTTTGTTTTTTACAACAATTTTGAGAATTTTGGGGGCATTTTCAACCATTTTCAAAATTTTCAAAAAAGTCATAACATTTCAACAATTTTTGAATTTAAAAAAAAACAAAAACAGGTTGTGTTTTTTCGGTGCCTAAACAAGAAATCCAAAATTTGAAGAGCAATTGAAGAACTTGAGAAGTACCATTCATCTTTGTGTTTGCCTATCATCTCATGGTTTTCACCCAATATTGGGCTCATAATCACATTAAATTTGGCTTATTTTCACCACATGACAAATTAATCTTTTAAAAATTAACTGGACTTATTTTCAACATACAATCAAGTGTCTACATATATTGGTCAGTAGAACATATCATACAGTTGGACATGATAGATAATCTGACATATTCACCAATATTGAGTGAGCATAGAACATGGGTGACTTCATCATACAGAGATGTCCACATCCGATAATCAAGGAGATTCTCTTCATCAATCAGGGATATTTTAAAAATCACATCATGTAAAACAGGGGTTCTCAACCTGAGGTCGTGACCCCCAAGGGGGTCGTTTGGGGTTTTTCAGGGGGTCATGAAGGGGCCATAAATATAGCTATATCACATCATGTAATACATCAACTGTTTCCCCGATCAGGGAGGTTGTCACATTTGTGTGCCCAGATTGGTTTATTTGCAGCCCTTTTATGGCAAAAGAATGTATCTTATATGAAGTTTCCTAACAGTACACTTCCTTTTAACATGATTAAAATTAGCTTTTTTCTCCATAATTCATGTAGTGGTAAAAGGCAGTATATTACTTTTATTGTCTTTACAAGTTGCAACCTTTTCCTAAGTGAGGATTATTGAACCAAGTTAACACAATCCATGTTAAAAGGAAGTATATAATTAGGAAAGTACATATAAGATACATCCTTTTGCCGTAAAAGGGCTAGGGAGTCTCCTGCAGGATCAGGGAGTGTTCGCAGCTCTGCATCATGTATTGCTATTGCAGATCATAATTATGCAAGCAATATATATAACAGACATATCAATGGCCCAGAATAATAAAATATAACAACAAAAAACAAAATCTATCAATGATATGTCAAGATTTGAAGTCAGTGTCTTACATATGAGGGCTATTCCCTAGTGCATATGGGCTACAGCAGAACTTTTTTTTCATCCATTAGTCGGCTGGATTAGCGTAATCTGCCGGGTAGAGCCCCCTTACACCATTCTTTATCCCTACGCACCAACCGTTGATGTCCTTTTCTCTGATCATGGTAAATATTTCACCTGTAGAAATGACAATGATAAACGGGCGATTAAAGGTTGGCAAAAATGATGACCGATGAATTTAGGAAATTCGTCTGCAGACGCCTGTCTTTCTTTATAGCTGCTCTCTAATTGAAATGAAAAATAAAATTATCGGTTCATGCATGAATAGTCAATAACGTCCCTGGATCTTTAAAAAGTGCCACCTTAACAGAAAACATCATTATGGGGAAAAGTTACTGTTTTGGGAAAAGTAAACATGATAATGAAAATGGGAAACTTTGTGTGGGTAGCCAAGCATTTTACTTTTTCAATCATTTAAAGTGTTTCAATCATTTAAAACTTCCAAATCTGTGTTGAGTTATGAAAACAAATGTGGGGCTTACTTTTTTGAACCCTTTCAATCACATGTATGCGAAATGTTGCCATCAGTCTTGAATATTATACGTCTTCTGACCAAGTTCCAGCACCTTGGACTACTCGATCTTTTCACCCAATACTATTTTGCATCATAATAAAACTGTTTTAGAGCTAGGAGGGTACAAGCAGGATACTTATGACAATCACCACTCATCCTCTTTAGAATTACAAAAAGCCCCACACAAACTTCCTTTTGCTTTCACACAAATACATCCCCAAAACATTCATGGAATTACCAGTAATCTCCTCACACGAGGAGCCGCGTGAATTTCCGCTCTAATGAAAACATCCCCCAGAAACTTTGTCATCAATTTAAGGAAAACGTTTTCAAGGAGACACTTCCGCTTTAATTTAATTCTAAGACTCCCGCAAAGCCCCCTATGGAATTACCAGTAATCGCCTCACAGGAATTTCCGCTTTGTCATCAATTTAAGGAAACGTTTTCAAAGAGAGACTTGTAATATGATAGTCGTCATTTCCATACTTAATTTAATTCTAAGACTCCTGCAATGCCCCCTATGGACTTCCGCTTGCACTAAAATAACCCACAGATGTTATGAATTGGTTGACTGGTTCATTAAACTTACGGATGTTTCAGGTAGGGTAAGGGACGCACCATTCGATTTTCAGGGGGGTAGGAAGTTGGGTTCGGGGGAGATTTTTTTTTTTTGCCGCCGCCGCAAGGGGTGAATTTTTTTTAAAATTTTAATGTATCTATTCATATTGAGTTGGGTGGGGGTAAATCTTTTTTTTTTTACTCATCAAGGGGGGGGGGGGGGGGTTTGGCCTGCATAGAGGGGGAATTTTTTTTTCTTCCGAAAACTTCCCACCCCCCCCCCCCCCTGAAAATCTAATGGTGCGTCCCTAAGTCTGTTGGCAGGGATTTTCATTTTGTTTTCTTAAAATTTGGAAAATGTAACCATTTTTAAAAATTCCATACATTTTCAGACAAGTTCAAAATGTCCACAAAATTTAACAATTTTTCCAAATTTGAGCAATGTATTTCCAAAAAGCAATAACCGATATTGGTGGTGATAATCAAGATACCCATTATAAGAACATTACAGCTAGGACCGACTACCTAATGATATACCAAAACCCATGTATAACTACCGTACCTTTAACCAAATCCAATTCACCGTCCTACACATCTCCTGTAATCTGGAAAAACCTAGTAAGTCCAGACTAGGTTTTTCCAAACTAGGTTCTTCCAGATGAAAAACTGCCAACAGGGAAGAGTTTCACACACTTTAACTTGATAAACTGAAGGGGAAAAACTTAATGTTGATTTTTTGAGAAAATCGCTTTTTTGACCAATTTTTTTGGGGAAAATCTGGTAAAAATTGGTAAAATCTGCCCAAAATTGCTTGATTATACTATTAAGACACTAATCTAGGGACGATTTTCTCAATTTTTCTTCTAAAGCCGTATTTTTGAAATTTTGACCAAAAATGGGTTTTTTGGCACTTTTTGGTACAAATTTCAAAAAATACAAGTTTAGGTGGAAAATTAGAGAATCGTCCCTAGATTTGTGACATAACATTACAATCAAGCAATTTTGGGCATTTTTTAAAAAATTGGGTCAAAAAAGTGATTTTCTCAAAGATTCAACATTTTTAGTCAAAATTGACGCCAAATTTGAATTCTCTGATCCATTTCCTTTCCAAAAATGTATACTTTTGTATGCATTTGATTAATTAAAAAATCAAATCAAAATCTTCCTTGAGTCCCCCCCCCCCAAATTTGACTTACTAGGTTTTTCCAGATTACAGGAGACATGTTCATAACTGTATACCAGCCTCACTCAGATATTGACTTCTTTGCCACCCTCTCTTGCCCATGCACATGTATAAAGCAACACTCCCTATGCACAACCGTTGGGTACTTTAACTTATACATGGTGAAGGGCCAGCGAGAATGGATTTTTGTCGGATATCTATCCCTGCATATAGTACCCACCTTCAACTAAATCCAATTCATCGTCCTCTACGTGTTCATAATTGTATACCGCCCTCACTCGTACGTTGACCTCTTCGCCTTCTTCTAGATTGTCGCCGTCATCAAAGGTCCCGTCTTGAGCATCTTGGGAGGTTTGCCTGAAAAGTTGCAAGTGTCAAAATTCGAGAATTAAAACGCAAACAATACAGTACCAAAATTTAACACAGTAGCCAGTTTGAAAGGCTGGAAATAGTGTACTTTAGGTCCCAGCCATGCATCAAGTCTCTGATGGAATAAAGTGCATTATACAATTACAATGAGGTTCTATTTTCTACCGTGTAATTGATGCATGCTTGGGACCTGAACGTGCACTGTATCAAAAAGGCTGATGTCTGACAAGTTGCAAGCATCACATAAGACAGGCAAGAAATAAAACACAAATCACATCAAAACTTGAAACTTAAAAGGCTGCTGAACAATTCTGTGTTAAAAAACAATCTGGGGAAAAGTGTATACTTTATAGGTCCCAGATTCTGGACTGTACTAGTATTGTCTGATACTGGAACACCCAGTATCGTTCGATACTGGTGCAAAGTCAGTGTTCCAGTATCCCGATACTGGGACAAATTACACTGGTAGTATGTGTACCAGCATCGCCCGATACTGGAACATAGAAACGTTCCAGTATTGCAATACTGGAACACAATAAAAATGTACCAGTATCTAGCGATACTGGCAACTTTTATGTTCCAGTATTGAACGATACTAGTTTGTTTGTTTTTGTGTGTGTGTGTTTTTTCATCATTCTTTATTCAAGCATTAAAAATACAATAAAATTGATAAAAAGAACGCACATGAAACCCAGGACACGATGTTGACTTGTCAATGACCAGCACTGACCGACCAACATACAGGCAGGGAAAGACAGGACAAACAATACAAACATCAGTATCTGGGACCTAAAGTACACTTTTTCCCAATCTTGCAACATGCAAAAGAGGTCATGCTAAAGCGCAGTAATACGAATAAACAAACATTCCTAGATCAGATCAGGAAAGTAGTTTTTGCAGTGGAGCTGATAATTGGGCTAATTTTGTTGTTGTTGTGTTGCCCTCAAGTGCCAAAAATCATTATGTCGGGTAGGTAGGTCGATTTTCCTTCCTGGGCAATAGACAAACCGAATTCCGAGTATTCATATAAATATGTGCAGTGAATTAAGAGTGTATTTCAATAATCACACCTCATTATCCCATGTGTGGTTGTAACAGGCTTGAGTAAGTCCCACATAATTTCAGCCAAGGTATACACACAAATATGTATTGGGAAAAAAGGGGAAAAAACTGGTCCTGTTTGTCAGTAGTAGTATTCCATTTCAATTCAATGTATATTATGTGATCTTTTGCAGGGGACGCCCTCAATCCTCGAAAAAAATTGGAAGCAGATTTGCATACAGATTTACATTTCTGATCATAAATCATAAATATATTCCAAGTTACAGAGGAATACCATTCCTAATTACCTCAACATCATGGTTTTAGAGTGAACTTAAGAATAAAATAATAAACTGTCAGTACCCTGACAGTTTATTTTCAATCTAAAACCATGATTTTGAAGTAATTAAGAATTGCATCGCCCTGTAACTTGGAATGTATGTATGATTTATGATCAGAAATGTAAATCTGTGAGAAAATCTGCTTCCAAATTTCTTTCGAGGATTGTGGGCGTCCCATGGAAAAGATTACATAATATATCTTTAAGTAAGAATTATTTTTTGTTAATGCGACACAAAACCAACAACAAAGTACAACAATATCAAGGTTGTACGTCGGTTGGTTGGTCAAGTGATACTATTATTTTGGCGATGTAGTTCAATTTCATGGGTCACACTGAAAGATAAATAATAGTTTGATAATACAAGAAATATGATCATAGGAGGCATGTTAATGGTAATGTTATATGTTACAAAATGGTCATTTCAAATCTGATTAATTTAAAGGTAGATGACCCGATCACATTTTCGTAACACAGAATTATTTCAAACATACGGAGATTTTCATATCATATGAAAGCTCGTATTTTTCTCATCATCATACTGAAATTTGACGGCCTAAATCGGTATAATTACGGAGAAATTGATGAAATAACGTCGAATTACCGCGAATGGTGGTAACCACCGATATGGTTTGTGTACTACTCAATGGGAACAGTTCACAGCATCTTGTGCGTCTAAAATAAGAACCATTAGAGCTATGCAACTCAAACTTTGGAACACGACTTTTTTAAGGATGACCTTTCATGTAGAATAGAAAACTTCAAGTTGAAAATCGGAACATCTACCTTTAATGCCATTGAAGATGTGTAAATCTTATAATTTTGACTTTGAAAACACAACTGCCTAACCTCCGACAAAAACCCCCAAACAACAACATGTACACATCATTCAACTGACGTAACTCTATGTCAACACAGTACAATTTCACTGAAAAATCAATGTCAATATGATATCGTCAAAACCTTGTATCTCCATCTGGCCCTTCAGCATGTATAAAGGAATACTTCCTATGTATAACATTTGGGGCAGTCAGCTTAAAACATGTCCAAGGGCCCAAACACCTCTATCAACCATAAGTGCTCTTGCTTCTGAACATGTAAAAAGCAACACTTCATATACATAACCGTGGGCCTTTTTACTTTATACATGGTGAAGGTCCCAAAAAACAAGGTTTTCACAGAACACCAACTATATATTAGAGCTTAATTACACACACACGCACTAAACAGGAAAAAATCCACACAAACTTATCATCATTAAAACACAGAAGAAACCAGGATGTGATCCAAACGGAAGGCCCACACCCTCTTTTCAGAATGCCACCTGAGCGTTTATTATTAAACAGAACACAGGTAGTCTATGCTTTAAATGAGCGTTGTGATAGACCCACACATAGTATGATAGATTGAAGAGGATACAAGGTAATTAAAAAACAAACACAGGTAGTGTAATAAATGAGCGTTGTGATAGACCCATACATAGTATGATAGATTGAAGAGGATACAAGGTAATTATGTCGAATACTATTAACACTTTTCACGCGGCTACTATTTTTACCATACACAGAATTGATTTTTCAGAAACCTTTCACAATTTTCAAAGTTTATCTCAAAGATTACTGACCCAATACTAGGCATGTTTGTACTTATTTCAATGCATTTCTCATGGTGATTCTAAATATGGTAATGAAATTCAATAATTTTGACATTTTTTAAACATTTTGTGAAATTTTGGAATGTCGTCTGCAGCCGCCTGCCGCGTGGAAAGTGTTAACATCAAGTTTATTCTATCTAAGCGATAATGGAGCTATGCATGGTCGTGTAAATGATTTCACATCGTAATAATAACTGACATTTTTATATCACACCTTGAGTGAATCGTAATAGATGTACTTTTGTTCCAAGTTATGAGAACAATGAGGTGTTAACGCTTTCAAAGCGGCAGGCGTCTGCAGACGACATTCCAAAATGTCACAAAATGTTTTAAAAATGTCAACATTATTGAATTTCATTACCATATTTGAAATCACCATGAGAAATGCATTGAAATAAGTACAAACATGCCTAGTATTGGTTCAGTAATCCTTAAGATAGACTTAAAAAGTTGGTAAATGTTTCTGAAAATCTGTTTTGTATAATGGTAAAACTAATAGCCACATGGAAAGTGTTTTAACAAAACTACAAAGCAGGTTGAAAAGAGTAAAGAAATAAGACTTGAACAGTGAAGGGGTGTGTAGTACCCCTTAAAAAGAGTAAGGGTAACATGACCGTGGGTCGCGTAACCCCCTTGCTTGACCCAACATACGGTCTGTAAAATGTCTAATTGCTCTTTTACAAAAGAAGTAGTGCTAGATAGGGAAAACATGAAAGAGTTTACATTTTATGATCTAAAAAGTGATGGCCAATAGGCCTACAGTGCAGTACGATTGAAGTGAAGTGATCATGTGAATCAAACAATATCCCACATATGCGTATATGTGTTGTTTTGAGAAAATTAGACAAATTGATGCACGCGCGCTGATGTTGATGTGTGAATAATGGAGGGGGAGTGCTATTGTGAGCGCATCAACATTTGCGCAAGTGTATCAATTTTTCTAGAAACAAAACATGCATGTATTGACCTAACCCATACATAACAATAATTTACAATTTTGTGCATACGCTAATCTCTTTCTTTAGTATAATCTCTTTCTTTAGTAACAAAAAAGCATGTTACAAGTTTTTTTATCACCCGCAGTAAATATCAGCAAACCAGTGATGCGTGAAATCAGGCGTGCGGTGTGCAATGGACGCACTCACAGGAGGTTGCACTCACGCCTGTTGTGCGCATCTAAAGCTGCGCAATATGTAAGCTCTACTTCACGGCGCTGATTGGTTACCCGATTTCACCATCAAATGAGGTTTTTGCTTTTTTTCTCCCCAATTTGATCCCCTAAACGAGAAAAGTATTGATCCAGGATTTTGACAAAAGTACCCATTTTCTTAATACACTTAAAAAAACCACTCCGTATTACACATTTTTATGGTTCACCGATGCTTAGCGTGTAATGATCGACTCTTCCCCCTCCCACCGTGGGATTTGAAGCGATACTTAGACTTTGATCAGTTGTTTTGTCAGTAACTGTGAACTTCTGAAGAATCAAACATTTTACTTTGGGACCTTGGAATTTCCTTCGGGGCTATGCCCTAGTGGAATTCCTCGGTTCCAAAGTGAAAATGTTTTTTGATTCTTCACAGTTACCTCTAAACAACTGATGCACAGTCATTATCTGTACTTTTAAGTACACTATTTAAAGTCCCAACTATTCATCAATTTGTTAGAATAAAGTACATTAAATTGTAGAAGTGTGGTGCTTCATTTTACTACTGTGTAATTGATGCATGCTTAAGTACAATTTATAAAGAGAAATAAGTTTGGCATGCAACATTAACATTAATGGTTATATTAGTTATTGGTCACAGAGAAACACACACCAATATTAAGGCTCCTTTACCCCCCTCCCCCTCAATTACAAAAATGATGATCTTGGAGATGAGCATGGGTAAAGCATACCTAGGTGACCGTGTGGGCAATCTTTCTATAACAAAAAACACCCATTTTTTCTTGGGTTTCCTGTCTCTTAAACTGGCGTGTAAGTATAATTTAAAGAATAATGGACAACTATTATTATTTTGTTTGGAGGGGGTAGAGGAGCCTATATTTAGAAAAGTCTTAATTATATTATAAAACTGTAAATTGAGGTGAATCAAAACCACTCAAGAGATCATGTGACAATGAGAGCGAGAAAAAGAGAAATAAAACTATTTTGACACCACACCACTTAAACCCGATTCCCTGCGAGATGTTTGTCCACATCTTCAGGAGGGTGCAAGTTCTTGTTACCTTAAAGCCACAAAAACTCTGCTTCAAAAACAATTTCTTTCGCTCTCATGATCATGGGACCTAAGGAAATAACCTACTATAGTCTGATTGACAATCATCATATGGGCATATAATTTGCAGATCATACGCAATCATGCAGTTTATACATACATGTATGTGTCCATAGAGAACATATAACTCAGACAGTTGTAAATTCTTTTCATTTTATTTTGTTTTTTCTCAACTTCTTTTGTTATTATCTGCAAATGAGCCTAGCCATCAACTGGACGGTTTCAATGTTTGGATGGTCAAATATGCGTTCAGCGCCTGACAAAATAGAACAAAACTGAACCACACATAATGCAATACCCACTGGATATTACATGTCCACAGGATTCTGAATCAGACTATTTTTCATGTGAGGTTGACCTCGTTTATTTTACCTTGAGGTCAAACACTTGTGATGTGCACCCATTAATATATTAACTAGCTATTCACACAGACACACAAACATTATCACTAAATAATCAAAATATTAGCCAGCTATACTTTGCGACAGCTTTAAGTTGGGGGGATAGGCATCAGCACGTATCTTGAGTGAACGCATCATGATGTTGTGTGCATAACTTCTATGCGACTGCGTATGCATCATCGCGATCAAAGAGGAATGACTGCTGTGGTGCGGAGAGTGATGCACCTAACAATAGAAACGCGCTGATGTCACCTCCCAACTAGAGCTAACACAGAGTATAATATATAGACACACAGAAACACCCCATATTATTGGTGTTAATAAGCGGCTGATTACTACATGGTTAGCCACACACACTTACCCATTGTCATAGTTATAGTCAGTGTGCTGTGTATAGCCGGGATATTCGGTATTGTTGGAACTGCATGGAGGAAGCCGTGACAGAAGCATGAAGGATTGATATACAGACGGGACACGCAGAAGGTAGGACAAGGGACAAGGAGGGAAATGGATGGGAGGACAGGGATACAAGGACAGACAAGGATGGATAGACAAGAAGGTACACAAGAAGATGGAGGGAAGGGGAGGACAGGGAGGGAAATGGATGGGAGGACAGGGATACAAGGACAGACAAGAGGGATGGATAGACAAGAAGGTACACAAGAAGATGGAGGGAAGGGGAGGACAAGGAGGGAAATGGATGGGAGGACAGGGATACAAGGACAGACAAGAGGGATGGATAGACAAGAAGGTACACAAGAAGATGGAGGGAAGGAAGGGACAAGGAGGGAAATGGATGGGAGGAAGGAAGACACATGGATGGATGAGAAATTGAACGGATGACCAGAAGCATAGGCCAATCAAAGATACATAGTGAAGAATGACAATAGACAAAAGAAGAACAGGAAGACAGGATACAAACAAAAACAAAACGATTATGAAATGTTATGAGTACACAGCATTTTTAACGACGTCATAAAACATGAGCGTCAATCTCTTTTTGAAACATGGGGACCGTTTAGGCTGAATTGTCAATACAAGGGGGGGGGGCCTGAAACGAACCAAACAGGGTCATGGATTGACGCTCATGATGGTTATAATAGTAGTCTTGTTAGAGTTATACGTTACTTGGACTAAATCCTTGCACATTGAATTACTGCCACCAGCCCTGCACCGCATTTTAAACTTGTTAAACTATGAAGGGACACAGCGGGTTTAACTGAAACCAAGAATGATTAATTCAATTGGGAAACCATGCTTTGGAAACAAGATTATATTATTGAACAAGATTAATATTATATAAATAGTGGTTATCTTACTATAGTTTGATCAGCTACAAATTGGCAAGCCTCCTTACAAGAGCAAATTAATACAGAAGGATGTAGGCGCACATAAACGCAACACACGTACTGTGCATCGAATGTGTGACGCATATGCCCGCAGCCCAAACAGTGTACGTATGGCCAAAATCGCATGTGTGATCGTGGATTACTTTAGCATGCGTGGAGAGATAAAAACTGCATATTTCTCGCCAATTTGGAACTGGTTGAACTATAGAGTCATTGGATGACTTTTAAACCATTCAATATGTACAAATAATGAAATAAATCAGTGACATATCACTGTCATATACATGCATGCAATTATATATTTTTTGTATGTGACACGATCAAGCAGAATCAGTCGGATGTCGGGAATATTGATTTTGAGTTATAAGGACACAAATTCTCATGTTTTACTTTGTTTTCTCAGTTGGTAAATTGTTTGTAACTTAAAAACTAGAAATATGATTTAGTGGGTTTGGACCATACTGTAGCATTTTCCACCTGCTTTTAAATGATGGACAAATATCAAAATTGAAAGCTGCTGACATGTGACTCATTTTGCTTGATCATGTCTCATATTATAATTCATAAATAGATCTGAAACAAATAACATTAAAATACTAATCATAATGATATAACAAGCAAAATACTAATTAATCAATCAATTAATCTATGTACATTGTGACATTTCTTTATTAATCGGTTCATACATATTTGATACTTTCTCAGTTAGGTAAGATTACTGAATGTATTATGCACTTGTGATACGGCCACGCCCCGACAGGTGATGATAGGCATGGTAGAATTAGTTCCCGAGTTTGTTGTTTAGGTTCTTGTGATTTCCATGACCTCCAGATATTCTTTTTTTCTTGTATTTATATTTTGATGTTGTTCTCTATGGGCCGTATTCTCGTACTAAACACGGTTTTAGCTTAAAATCGTGTCTAACTAAACGTGTGTTTAACTAAAACGCGAGTTTATCTTTTAAACAACGTGTTTAACTAAACACGGTTTTAAACTCGGCGAATCTCGTTCCCAGAGTCGTTGTGCGTTACTGTATAGTATGTATACAGGTATTTATTGTTGTTGTGGCCCTAATAGGTTACAATAGATATCGACTGAATACCTCAAACGCACGTGTATTTTTAATACTACACAATATGCTCGGCAGCTTACAGCGGGCTCGGTTGAGTAATCATTCAAGGCATACAGTTCGTGTATTTGTTTAGTTAAACGCGCCTTAAACTACCCCCATACCCATGTTTAAAGTTAGACACTTTTCAGTGAGTTAGACGCGTGTTTAAGTAAAACAAATGTACGAGAATCGCGTTTAGTTAAACGCTGTGTCTAAAGTCAAAGTTAGATGCGTGTTTAGCTTAAAACCGTGTTTAACTACGTACGAGAATACGGGCCTGTATGTTTGGGCTTTTGTCTTATTCTTTTGTCACTCTTATTGGCATTTTTTAATTGATCAGGTCATCCCCCCATAGTGAGCAACCCACACTTTCTATTGATCAGGTCATCCCCCCATAGTGAGCAACCCACATTTTCTATTGATCAGGTCATCCCCCCATAGTGAGCAACCCACACTTTCTATTGATCAGGTCATCCCCCCATAGTGAGCAACCCACACTTTCTATTGATCAGGTCATCCCCCCCCCCCCCCCCCCCCCCCATAGTGAGCAACCCACACTTTCTATTAATCAGGTCATCCCCCCATAGTGAACAACCCACACTTTCTATTGATCAGGTCATCCCCCCATAGTGAGCAACCCACACTTTCTATTGATCAGGTCATCCCCCCATAGTGAGCAACCCACACTTTCTATTGATCAGGTCATCCCCCCATAGTGAGCAACCCACACTTTCTATTGATCAGGTCATCCCCCCATAGTGAGCAACCCACACTTTCTATTGATCAGGTCCTCCCCCCCCCCCCCCCCACCCCACCCCCCATAGTGAGCAACCCACACTTTCTATTGATCAGGTCATCCCCCATAGTGAGCAACCCACGCTTTAGAAAGCGTGGGGTTACAAAATTGCTGAATTTTAACAAAAGCGTGTGGTTCAGTTACCTGGTTATAATGAGTGTTTGTGTAAAAAGCGTGGATGAAAAATAAAAAGCGTGTCGATTGCCAGCTGAACAACTTGAAATACTTTTTATCTATGTTACCCTCACACCGTACATAAACATGATCGCTGTTTGTATTGTTAGACCGCAAGTGTTTCTAACCTTTATCATGCATGTGCATTCTGATACATGTTACTGAGTCCATTCCTGCATGCGATTAGTGATTTCATGTCAAAGCGGCATTGATGGTGTGGCTAGTGATGGGCGACCGGAACTTCCAATACCATAAACAAGGAAATACACATGTTATCGAAGGTGGTATCAAATGTATTGAGCAACGTGTATCGCCAAACCTAGTGTGGCTGGTTTTTAATGAATAAAATGGCGTTGCGCAGTTATGAATGAAAACAAACTTTCTTTGGCGTAAATAAGTCAAAATACGCCAGAAATGAATTGGAATATAATGAAAATCATGAAACTTCTCTGCCAGGAATAACTTGCAGAATTAACATGTTGTCATGAAGAGAAGAAAATCGCACTAAAATTAAGCTTATTTACGTTTAAAATCATGTTTTTTTCCGGGGCCCGGTGAAACGGAAAAAGTGTGGGTTTAGACTTTTTAGTGTAAAGGGTGTTTTTATAAAAAGCGTGGGATAAAACATTAAAGCATGAGGTAATTTAAATTACCACTGCACACTATGTCCACCTTTTAATATTAACTGCTGTAATTGAAATTTATAAAGTCTGTCTGAGAATTAAGTCATGATGATGTATTGTTTTTAATTAAGGACACTCTAGCTGCCCACTCGCTGTCAGGTTAATAATATTTTATAATAAATATTAGTTTTTCTGAGCTGATTATAGGTAATTCAGGAAAAGGTCAATCTTGAAATACCTGGGCCCTATTTCATAAAACTTTAAGATCTTCTTAAGTTGACTTTAAGAAGAATATTCTATTTCATAAAACATATATATATCCAACCCTTTGCCCTTTTGATCCTTGTTTTTGCTTCTAAGTTTGAAAATATTTAATAAAAATATATAAAAGTATACATTTGTAGAAAGTAGATTGAGAGGAGATATTAGAATCGAAGTACTGATACATTGTGCACCGTGTTGGCAGCCAGGTAAATGAAGCGAAGTGATTGTGACGATTTCCTAAAATGGCAGCAAAAAACCTGTGGTTCGGAAGTCACACAGAAATGGTGGTCCTGTGCATCGGAAGAGCAATACCTGAGCACATTAAAAATGTTCCAGACTATTTCGTGAAGAGTAGAGGATCATCCCGGTCTGTATCTGTTCACACATCTAACGGACCCCAATGGAACAAGGTAATAGATGCTTATTACGTTATCCAGGGTCATAGGACCCAAATCAAATCAAATCAAATCAAATATATGTGGAATCTGATTATGACATCAGTTTGATACAAAAACTACCCATATTTTGTCCCATTTTTTCAGACAGCATAAATTTTTAAAAAAAACACTAATTAAATAGTTGGTCTCAAAGCTCTTCCAAAGTTGAAAACCTAATGCGGAATGCGCTTTCTTTTCTTCTCCCCACTGCAGGATGACAAAAGTAGATAGAATTCATAGTTGTACTGTAGTAATACCAGTGAACTCGAGACCAGGCTTTCCAACACCAAGACAAGTTGGCCGCAGTGAGACTCGAACTCACAACTTTCCGATTATGAGTGTGTTATAATTCCACCGGACCACACACGCCCGACATGAAATGTTCAAGCGCCAAGTAAAATGTTCAAGTGCCACAAAATGTATCGGTTATTAACCCTCTGAGCACTACCTACCTATCTGTCAGTGTTTGTGATTGGTTAATTATAAGATATACTCATTTTAATGACCAATTAAAATACTGGTTCTAAACTATTTTTGCCATAACCCTCTGAGCACTACCTACCTATCTGTCAGTGTTTGTGATTGGTTAATTATAAGATATACTCATTTTAATGACCAATTAAAATACTGGTTCTAAACTATTTTTGCCATAACCCTCTGAGCACTACCTACCTATCTGTCAGTGTTTGTGATTGGTTAATTATAAGATATACTCATTTTAATGACCAATTAAAATACTGGTTCTAAACTATTTTTGCCATAACCCTCTGAGCACTACCTACCTATCTGTCAGTGTTTGTGATTGGTTAATTATAAGATATACTCATTTTAATGACCAATTAAAATACTGGTTCTAAACTATTTTTGCCATAACCCTCTGAGCACTACCTACCTATCTGTCAGTGTTTGTGATTGGTTAATTATAAGATATACTCATTTTAATGACCAATTAAAATACTGGTTCTAAACTATTTTTGCCATAACCCTCTGAGCACTACCTACCTATCTGTCAGTGTTTGTGATTGGCTAATTACAAGATATACTCATTTGAATAACCAATTGAAATACTGCTTCTAAAATAATAAAGCCAACCTTAATCAGGGATACAATTATTCTAACAATGTAACTGATTGGTCCAACAAATAATGTATCCATCTTGCTGACCAATCGCAGCCCCATATACGCAGCATGCCAGGCAACACAAACAGTGCATCTAGTAGAGGAAATCCACACAGAGCAACATGCACATGCAACAATTATAAAATAGTATCAGATTCATGAAGGGAAATTGGCACTTGCGCTAATGTTGATATGATAGGTGTTAAATTATATACCGGTACTCATAATAACACTCGCCCTACGGGGTCGTGCAGACGTGCCTTTGTTCACAAATCAACATCAGCGCACATGCATTGATTTTTCTCATTTTTTCTAAACAACACATTTATTGACCTATTATAGGCCTAATCATTTCTTTTTCGATTAATTTATACATTCTCAATAAGGACTTGTGTGATAAAATCAATTCACG
Source organism: Ophiura sarsii (assembly GCA_035610835.1). Lineage (NCBI taxonomy): Eukaryota > Metazoa > Echinodermata > Ophiuroidea > Amphilepidida > Ophiuridae > Ophiura > Ophiura sarsii. The sequence continues at coordinate 15,845,286 of CM069459.1, read as the reverse complement.
AACAATAATCCTGGTGAACCTACATTAAGTTATGATCGGAATTATAATTCAATGAACAGATTGTAATCATTATCATGTATACTGGGTGAAGCCTGCACAACCAGTGAAATTGACAAAACCCAATTTGTTGTCGCAACAGACTACTAGTAACCGTATAAAATACCAGGCTTTTGAAACCTGCGAGTCATACAGGTGCGAGCGATGAGACAGACATAGCACACGTTTTCTACAAAATGTTAATAGAGATGATCATCCCTGCTTTTCAGCATCTCTGATCATACATGCATGATTCATGTGTATTGTCTGGTCACAGGTGAGAAGGTAAATGCCAATTACTGTAAAGTGGAAATTTCTGCGCTTTTCGCATGAATATATTCATTTTCTATGTAGGTCTATGAGCATGTTTCTACTGGGGAACTTAATGGTAATTTACCGCTAAGTTGCCCAGTAGAAACAGCCAGATAAAGCTAATTAAGTTTTGAAACCGCAAAAACCTTCACAAACCAGGTTTGTTAGCGGTAATTAACACTAACTTGCCCAGTAGAAACAGCCACCAATTAAATCTTAACGCTAAGTTCTTGTGACCCGGAAGTATACACATGTTTTTGTTGTTAACATGCAATATTAAAAGACAAGGAATGCAAAGGCAGTCTTTTTCAGGTGGGGTGGCATTGTTGGTATAACAAAAGGTCAAATGTCGTGGCCCAGCGATTAGGACGCTTATAAACTTTAGTGGTAACTTTTCGCAAGTAGAAACAGGGGGATTAAGAAGTTGGCGTTTACCCCACTTTTTTTATTGAGATAAAGCTCATGATACTACAAAGTACAACCAATACTCAAATCTAATGTATTTTTTCTTTTAAAAATTGGTCCCTAATCATTCATCACACTGCATCACATTTTTATACATACATCAAAGTTAGAGCAATGATGAAGCCTCCCTACCCATTCCAATTTTGTGTGCACGCTTATCCAACGTAAAAACACAAGATTATCTTTTGCCTTGAAAGAAAAACAAAATGGTCGCTCTTATTGACATAAAGGCCTACAAGGCGAGACGGAAAGAATAGGCAAAATCATACAAAAATCTCAAACTTCAATAATGCTTTTGCAAGAAAAGTGCCCAGGTGTTTCTGACTCACAATGTTTATTTCCCCATTTTAGGTGAAAAAGAAAAATGGAGACTTTCGCTTTTAGATGCAGTGCAATAGTTTTCATGCATACTCACCCCTTTTTAAGATTCTGACATGTTCATGCGCATTAATGATGCTTTTAATTGTGCTTAAGTCTTTCTGACACACCATGTATATTTAGAGAATAAAGGTATTGTTTTTAGACCGTACCCGTGTTATATTGTCTGACATAAATGCGGACGATAGTATTATTTTAAGTAGAACAACGACGCCGCAGGCGGAGTTGTTCTACGCAAAAATACTACTACTGAAGTCCGAACGCATTTATATAACACGGGTACGGTCTAAAAACAATACCTTTATTATAAACAATCATACTTTGACATTTATCAAAGAAATAAGTATATTTTAATGTCCACATTTTACAACTTTTACCCCTGCTAGGATCGAATAACCCACAAACATTCCATCCAATCCCATGCGATGAGTACACCATGCGTAGCGTCGGCATAAGCGCAGGAAAGGCGCATAAGACACTGTTAAAACGTAAGCCCCACCTTCCCGTGTTCAATTGTCTCATCTAAATGTCGCCGATTTCTCTGAGAACCAATAGGATTGCTTAAACTCTCTTAGCTGTTTAAGAATTCCCCATATAGGTGAAGAAAAAAAATGGTGCCTGTTTCACTTTTAGATGCAGCGCATGTTGCATACTCCCTTTTAAAATTATGCCATGTTCATGCAGTCATCAAACACATGCCTGCTAAAATGCTTTGCTTGTAACCATGACAGCTCACTCACCCAACCCCCCAACCTCCAAACAAACCCTTCTTATCCCTAGGTGCTGGCTGGGGTTTATCATCATTAGTACTGAACAAAACATTAAGGTTAGAACATTAGAAATAAAGTTATTAGTTAGTGTATACTTGTTAAAATCGCCTCTCTGAAACGGAAACTATCACTGACCATGTAACTATAGTAGGCATGTAAACCTCAACTATTGACATGAAATAATTGTAAACAAGGGATTTCACCATGTATTGCTGCTAAAATGTATGTATATTTATTACTTCTTCACTCGCAAATGTTGCTGATGGACGGCGCCATTGTTACTCATTCCTTATTTGTGAGGAGCACCAGAAAGTCGGGCCCAGATGGAACCATGTACACGATACACTTTTGTATGGAATGACCTGTGTCACGTAAGAGAAAATATGCAGGATAATACATGCCTAAACTATGGCTGTTCTTTGCCAAAGGCATGTGTGTGCATGTACATGTGAAGTTATGAGCAGTTTTTGGACGGTATCATTTGCGCATGTACATGGATACAGCTGTCACGGAACAGAAACTTAAATTACGCTAACAACCGGCAAAGCATTCCGATGACGACTATAAGGACCATCAAGTTATTGTGCAAGTTATTGTGCAATTTTTTGCATTTTTTTACCAAAAACTGATTATTCTAAATTAACAAATTTTTAAAATCAGCATTTAAAATGAAATTTGATACCAAAAATGGATTCTCTGACTCGTCTCCTTTCCAAAAACATATACTTTTATATACAATCACATTTTAGTTCAAAAGTTATAGCGCTTGATAAATTTTATATTGTATTGAACTGAAGCGTTCTGCACATGCGCACAACTGTTTTCGGTGCACGATTTCCACAAAATCCTCTAAATGTAGAAAGGTCATAAGAATACAATTTCTACTGCAAAGAAAAATATTTCTTTAAATAGAACAATTAAGAGCTGTTCCATGGGGCACCTGGTACGGTGTTATAATTTTAATCTATTTCAGTGTATAATTGCCAGGATGTACGAGGAATTTGCCTGATCAATACATTATTTAATGAATAAATAGACCATTTCCAATTCCAACATGGGTGTAACCAAATCAGTGTCACTACACGATGGCACGTCAATGCCATCGTTTCAGCAACATTTCAAGTGAACTCACAAGTACTTTACCTGGAAGTCAACTTTCGATGCCGCCGCCCAAAGGAGGGAGGGGGGGGGGGGGGGGGGGTGTTGTGACGTGTTTTACTACAAACCGGCACAAAAAAAACGAGCTCTTGTAAACCTATAGTACCAGTCTAAACATACATTGCCATTTAAGCAATAGTGCCAATGCCAAATCTCAAGGTTAACAGTGACAATCCCCCCCCCCCCCCCCCCCCCCTCTGGCTACGCCACTGGCTTTCAGTGTACCATGGACCATTTCTAATTCCAATATGGGTGTAACCAGGCCAGTGTCCTCAAATTAACAATTCATCACAATCACATCTTGCTTCTGATGAGTTGTTATAGCGCCACTCACTCTTGGCTGATAACATCACGCATATATGCTCATATATGGGAAGCTCTTGCTTTGCAATTCTCCCGTCATTTAAGACTCCATGGTGTATCATTATACTGTCATTGGGTCAAGTAAATTAACACTAGCAAAAGGTTAAGAAAAAGAAAAAGCTCTTTTCACTATGGTGTCAAAATCTTTCAACCTTCCTTGCACAATTTGTGACATCATGCTTATCAGGAGAATTAGGTACCCTTCAACACTTGCCCTGTTACTTGCACACTCTCTCCAGATCCTTACAAATATAGGGAGTCTAAGAAGCTCCTGCTCTTGAAATTGTAATATTAAGAGGTAAATTTTAGCATTTGGAGAGACATTTTAACATTTTTGATGGAAATGTTACCATATTTGAGGGATATTTTACCATTTGGTAGGATACAAGTAGTTTAGCATTGGAAGAACTATTTTAGCACTGGGAGGGATATTTTGACATTGGGAGGGATATTTTAACATTGGGAGGGTTATTTTAGCATTGGGAGGGTCGGAGGGATATTTTAGCATAGGGAAGGATATTAAACATTTGGAGTGATATATAGCCATTTCACATCATAAGAAAATTTGACTTGCTTCCTGGGAAATATACACATTTTTTCAAGCCCTGAGGAGAATTCTTCAACCGCCTCCCTCACCCCTCATTTGTCTCCAACTTCCCTCTCTACAGTTGTGAATGGACAATTCCTTTAACCCTAACCCTACCATAGTTCAATCAGTTCCAAATTGGCGAAAAATATTCGGTTTTTATCTCTCTGCGCGCAAAAGTAATCCAAACGTACGCCCACGATTATGGCCACACGCAGGCAGTATTGGTCGCACACACATAGGATGCACACCTGCATCTTTCTGTAACCATTCGCTGCTGTAAGGCGGCTTTGCCAATTTGGAACTGATCAGACTATACCTGACACAGAACCACACAGCCAGTAGCACCTGTTTGCACACGCACACAAGTTCTATCCTATGCTGTAATACTACACACACGCAGTATTGGTCGCACACATAGATATGATGCACACCTGCATCCTTCTGTAACCATTCGCTGCTGTAAGGCAGCTTCACCAATTTGGAACTGAACAGATTATACCTGACACAGAACCACACAGCCAGTAGCACCTGTTTGCACACGCACACAAGTTGTATCCTATGCTGTAATACTACAAACACGCAGTATTGGTCGCACACATATGATGCACACCTGCATCTTTCTGTAACCATTCGCTGCTATAAGGCAGCTTCACCAATGTGGAACTGAACAGACTATACCTGACACAGAACCACACAGCCAGTAGCACCTGTTTGCACACGCACACAAGTTCTATCCTATGCTGTAATACTACACACACGCAGTATTGGTCGCACACACATAGGATGCACACCTGCATCCTTCTGTAACCATTCGCTGCTGTAAGGCAGCTTCACCAATTTGGAACTGAACAGATTATACCTGACACAGAACCACACAGCCAGTAGCACCTGTTTGCACACGCACACAAGTTGTATCCTATGCTGTAATACTACAAACACGCAGTATTGGTCGCACACATATGATGCACACCTGCATCTTTCTGTAACCATTCGCTGCTGTAAGGCGGCTTCACCAATTTGGAACTGATCAGACTATACCTGACACAGAACCACACAGCCAGTAGCACCTGTTTGCACACGCACACAAGTTCTATCCTATGCTGTAATAACCCCTGGGTGCGAACATTTAACCTGGACAGCCCAGCACTCTTGGTGTGGTGGTTTACTCCTGGTACCCGGATGACCTGGGTTCAATCCCCGGGACTGCAGACCTATTTTTGTTCCCCTTTTTACCCAACCCCTCTCCTGTTCTTCTGTCCATCGCCACAGAAACACAGGTTAGCATGTTAGTGTTAACCTGGCAACTGCAGCCACCTGATCCAAAACCAATCCTAGCGGTTAAACTTACATTTCTTGTTGATATTAAAAAAAAATTGACCACACATACGTATTTGATGAAATTACTGTAATCTGTTATAATCAGTTTGACAGCTCAGTAAAAACTGTAAACTAACACATAGTTTAATGGGAAGGTAATGGGAAGGTAAATTGATTATTAACAAGAGATTTTCCCGTAGTGCCCATTAATGGCCGATAAATTAACAAATGTCAGGATAATCACTTTGATCCATTATGTACAGAGAGTTTTGTGGAAAATTGATTATTCACAAGGGGAAAACTACATGATGTCCCCATGGTGACCATTATTATCCGACCAATTGAAAAAGTAATGATATAAATAAAATGGTTGCCATCAGTTGTGAGGTGGGATGATGGAAAAAGAGGGCAAAATGTTGCTATAGTGGAGGCTAGTTGTTTGTGAAAAGATAAATTGATACTTTCTTTGTGGTACTTGGCCCATTGGATGTGAGCAAAAATTGATCATTTCAAGTACCTATTTGGCCCTTCTATACATGCTATCACGTTGAATGGTATCACAACGCTCTCATAGACTCAAGTTGAAAACATATCAGCGTTGACAGTTGACACATTGTCTTTAAACATATAAACAGGTTTTCAACCCTTTTTGAAAGGCCACCATTTTGTACTGATAGCCCTCACTACTCATGGCGCAACTATTGAAGCATTTATTCAACAAATTAAGTTTTTCTTCTAGAACAAAATGACTTGGAAGTTTCATGCCAGGAGCCTGTTTGATTCTCTGTGCTGGCATAGCAGCTCCCCTCCCCCTTTCCCTCCCTTTTGCCCATCCCCCCCCCCCCCACCGGTTTTATTCCCGCACCATTCCTTTGGCATGGGGATTATATTTAACTACACATTACAGGTTAGATGATATCTCTGTTTTGCATAGCAGCTTTCTCCCCCCCCCCCCACCTCATTTGGCCCATTCCCCCTGTTTTATTCCCAAACCATTCCATTCCTTGGGCAAGAGGATTATATTTAACTACTTATTCAGTCAAGTAACCTACTTTTAGATGACATCTCGGTGTTGGCATTGCAGGTTTCTCTCCCCCGCCCCCCCCCCCCCCCTCCCCCGGCCTATTTTCACCTGTTTTTACCCAACCGAACACTCCTTGGGCATGGGGATTATATTTAACTACACATTACAGTCAAGTAACCTACTTGTTAGATGACATCTCTGTGTTGCATAGCAGGTTTCTCTCCCCCCCCACCCCCCCATTTCCCTCATTTGGCCCATTTCCCGAACCATTCCTTGGGCATGGGGATTACATTCAACTACATATTACAGTCAAGTAACTACATAAGGGGAAAAACAAGCAGACTTTTTACTAAGAAACTGCCTCCAATTATATACAGTTCAATGTTATGACTCAACACCATTGTTAGCCTTTTATTAGAGGTATGGCGAGCACTGCACACCCGACTGCACATTCTTTGTATTTCTCAGGTTATTTACACACTCTGAAAGTACGACCTCTCCTATTGAATATAGGGAATACTGCCCTCCTACTTGTACCCACTCTGAAAGTATGCCCTCTCCTATTGAATATAGGAAATACTGCCCTCCTATACTTGTATCCACTCTGAAAGTATGCCCTCTCCTATTGAATATAGGAAATACTGCCCTCCTATACTTGTATCCACTCTGAAAGTATGCCCTCTCCTATTGAATATAGGAAATACTGCCCTCCTATACTTGTATCCACTCTGAAAGTACGCCCTCTCCTATTGAATATAGGAAATACTGCCCTCCTATTGTTGTGTTCACCATTCTTCAAAAAGGCTAATTGTTAGCAAACATACATACATACAGCTAGCCATGCATGTAGTATAAAACCATCATAAATACCTTTCCTGAGAGACCTCATCAAAATCGGCATAATGCGGCCATTTGTTCTCCTGATTTTGTGGGGTGGGGCTATCAAGGATAAGTGGGGGGGGGGGGGGGGGGGGGCGAGATTGTATTGGAAGGATGGGAAATATTTTAGGTAGGGATGGGCAATATTTTAGGTAGGGATGGGTGTTTTTGTAAGTAGGGATGGGTGATATCGTATTTAGGGATAGGTAATATTGAATGTAGGGATGGGCAATATTGTATAAGGGGTGGGTAGTATTGTTTGTGGGGATAGGCAAATAGGTATGGGCAAAAATGTAATTGAAATGTAAGTAACTACATTGTAATGCCTAGCTATCCATAGTTTATACATTTTATGGAAATCGAAGTACTGAGGTGTTTTACGATTTTATTCAGGAGAGCAAGACAAGTGCAGTTGTCATGGGAATTTGTTTAATGGTTTAAATGTTTTTAGAATGAATTAACTTTTAAAAGAAAAAATGGTGACTTGTTACTGATAATTCAAACGTGATAAAATAAAAGGGTGAACAGTGGAGACAGTGTGTGATGTGAAAATGTTAGTAATTGAAAAAACATTAACGGTAATTGTCAGCAACAGTGTGCAGAGGGTTAGTATGGTATACCACAATATTGTACACTGGCAAATAGTTTCACTGTACTTTTATGTTTCTTAATATATATTTTTAAAAGCTTTAAGAAGTTTATCTTTGCACTTATTAAAGGCATATTATGTGATCTTTTCCAGAGAGCGCCCTCTATTCATGATTTTTTTTAGAAAGTAGATTTTCTTGCCGATTTACAATCTGATCATAAATCGTATATACATTCTAAGTTACAGAGCGATATGATTCCTAATTACCTCAAAATCATGGTTTTAGAGTGAATTTAGAGTGAAAATATAAACTGTCGTTTTAATCCAACAGTTTATTTTCACTCTAAAACCATGACTTTGCAGTAATTAAGATTGTATCGCCCTGTAACTTGGTATGTGTACAATTTATGATCAGAAATGTAAATCTGCAATAAAATCTGCTTTCAATTATTTTTTCGATGTTGAGGGCATTCCCTGGAAAGATCACATAATATACCTTTAACTGACTGGATTTTCAACTTCACATTTCTTTATGTTCATGATATGTCAGTGAAATCTACCTAAAAATGCCAGTAAAGCTTTCACTATTTATTGGAGTTAATAACAACAAAATCAAACTACAACTGCCCTTATAACAATCCTGATGAATTTGTTTCCCTGTTTAGTGTTTAATGATAATTTAGGCAACACATCATAACTCAATAAATTTCAAGATAAACAAATATTTGAGTCAGGCAAGAGATTCTTTTTAAAAACAAACATTACAAAATTAAAAATCTGACAACCAAAAAAACACTACAAAATGCATACAATTAGGCTAAAAAGATAAAAAATTGGCTGAAATTTAACAATAGTGCACACATTTTAACAATCAAAACACTGAAATTTCTCATGCAAAAACCCCGAAAATAAATTTGTATTTGGTGTTTGGTTTAAATTGATCTTTATATGAAAGGAATATGTATATTCGCAGGAGATTTGACAACTTAAAATTAGATGACCTTAAAAAATCAGACGACCTTTAACCTTGGTGTGACTGTTAACCTGATATATGACTGTTAACCTCGAAATGCATCAAGGATCAAAATTTGGATGTTTTTGGTTTTGACAAAACAAAAGGTGTGCACAAACCCAACCCTGACACACCGACATACAGTGTGCACACAACCCACATGACACACACAAAGAAATACAGCCATAAGGTCTTTCTTATTGACAGCGTAAAAATATTACCGGTACTTATCTAAAATACAAATTGAGAAGGTGATGGAAAAATGAAAGAAGCACTACAAAGAAACAACAAGAAAATGGATAGAAGAAATTGTATGAAATTAGAAAACAAAACAATTTAAAACATGCACTTTTTCAACATTCACACCGACAGTGGACATAGAGTAAAATGATACACAGTTTTGAACTATCAGTAACTTTGCATCATAAAAAACAACTACTGAATATCAGCAAAAGAAAAACACCAAAATGGAACAATAATTAGTCGTGAACAAAATTTGAAACGACACAACTTGGTGCCTCACCTTGAATGCCTCCTTCTCTCGCTCGCTGTAAAAACGTTAAACTGGTTGACCTTATTATCTCTGGGTACATTGTATATGTGGCGCATGAGTGCATAATAGAAGATATGGGAAATCATCAAACATCAAAAATTGCGCAGTTGAAAAAAACATTTTGATTGGACAAGAGTAAACCGCTCAACCTTTTCATCTGTGCGTGTGTGACACATCAGTGCATAAATAATGGGAAACCATCAAAAATCATATTGGGCAGACAAAAAAACAAAAACAAAAACAGAATTGTGAAATCACTAGTTTATAAAGTTCGCTATCTAAAGCAAACCATCAGAACCCTGCACAATTGGCTGAAACTGTCCTCTATTTTAGAGCCCTTTAAAAATTTATAGATTGTGAATTTATAGGCTAACAAGACTTATTGATAATTATTTTGAGCGTATAACCACACACTTTGTTTCAGTTTAGATTCCGACTTTATTCTGGGTCTTTAACATTTCTGGAAATGTCAATTTTCCTGTAATTCATACGGGCAAGGTGTGGGCAAAAATTGTCCTTATACTAAGACAATTTGCACACATTTTCCTGAAATCGTATGTTATACGTTCCATCACAGCCCTATCTGTAGCTGTAGTATCAAGGACATCCTGTAGTAATCAACAGTGTAACATAATGCAATATAGAGGCAAAGCTACTTTGTCAAGCTAGATAGCATAAGCTCATTATAGAGGGCGCTATCACTCTGAAAATGACAAACATGGTGGCAAGGCCAGGAGGCACAGGATATGATGGCAGGTAGCAACAAACCAACTGCATCTTTCCTTTTTTTCAATTCCAAGTGCTGCTAACCACTTTCCCTGTTAAGATAAAAATACCTGAAAATCAAGCATATAATTAATGAGGTATGATACATGATACACTAGTTCTTTTGCCTTCCTCGGTCAAATGATATCAGGGCATAGTTCAGTAATCACTGCAGCATTTTTAAGGGATTGACAGGAACTGTTTTTGAAATTGAGGGCATATGCGTCCTGCTCCTACAACAATTGGACTAAATCCACCAGAGACAGTCCGTTAAACATGGTCAAATTGAGTAGAAACACAAGATATTCTGGAGGAAAAGTTGCTTTTTTTAATGAAAAAGCAAAGAGCCTCCAAAACATGATTGGTAGGCTTTTAAGAGCAGGGTACATATGCCTATCATATCAAGTATACAAGCACCGCGATGCCAAGCTACACCCCATACACAATGATATCACTGCGACGAGGAAGGCAACACGAGAGTATAGAGCCCAAATTTTACCTTTCCGTGAGGGAGCTAAATGTCGGATCATTGTAGTCGTTATTGGAGAACTCTGAGGTAGAACGATAGGAAGAAATGGCTACATTGTCACCGCCGGCGCCACCAAGAGTTCCTTTCACAGATTTCTTGCTGATCGAATGCAGTTCTTCTGAGTATTCCTAGTTGAAAATACACAAATAAATTGTTCATACATGTTGATTTTATATTGATATAAATTGCGATTTGATGACAGAATATTGCCCCAAATGCATGCTTCTATTATCTTGGAAAAAAGTGCTTGGACATTGACATGTCTCAACATTGCACGGGGAGAGGTGGTATTAGTCTCCTGTTGTTAACAAGTAAGTGTTCCTATGCCTTTATATCTTCAATAATATAGGTAATTTTAAACCATGTCAAACTGAATATTATCAGTTGACAAAAAGCTACAATCTGATATATAAGTTGTGTCTGTAAAGTAATTTTGAAAAATTCCCCCTCCCCTCAAAAATGTTCCACAACTATGAGTTTGCATCATCCAGATTTGAAATCAGCAGGTCATAGTCACCCAGAAACCCAGGTCAAATCGTTCTGCCAACGGTCTACTAGAAACATTAGTCAAATGGACATCAATTTTGTCTTGACATAAACCATGATAAACCGTGACAGTGACTATACACTTACTTCAAAGACGGGCCAGTTCATGGCCATACCTGTCCCTGCATTGTTCTTCCACCAAATCAAGTCTTTCTCTGCATCTGCATTTTGTATTGTGGTGATGTAATTTGTATACAACTGTGTAAAACTGAAAGAGAAATACAAATGGAAATAGCGCACTTAAGTCCCAGCCATGCATCAAGTCCTTGACGGAATAAAGTGCATTCATACACTCTTAGTACACGGAATAAAGTGCATTCATACACTCTTAGGACACGGAATAAAGTGCATTCATACACTTTTAGCACACGGATAAAGTGCATTCATACACTCTTAGTACACGGATTAAAAGTACATTCATACATTCTTAGTACACGGATAAAGTGCATTCATACACTCTTAGTACACGGAATAAAGTGCATTCATACACTCTTAGTACACGGAATAAAGTGCATTCATACACTCTTAGTACACAGAATAAAGTGCATTCATACACTTTTAGCACACGGATAAAGTGCATTCATACACTCTTAGTACACGGATTAAAAGTACATTCATACATTCTTAGTACACGGAATAAAGTGCATTCATACACTCTTAGTACACGGAATAAAGTGCATTCATACACTCTTAGTACACGGAATAAAGTGCATTCATACACTCTTAGTACACGGAATAAAGTGCATTCATACACTCTTAGTACACGGAATAAAGTGCATTCATACACTCTTAGTACAGTGTGGTATCGAACCAATCAGAAAGCAGGAAACTAGAATATGTGGAGTGTATTGAAGATCATCTCAAAAATGGTTGTTGTTTGAATAAAGCGAACATGATCTAGTTCATCTTCCGGAAAAAATAAAAGCAATCAACTGACAAACCTGATAAAACCTGTCACATTTTACATATTTGCACACATCAAGGTCATAAGGCTGTTTCAATCCGTGCACACTTTGGCAAATTGGCAAGACTTGTGAGGCTTGTATTTGTCTATCAGCGAGCGGTGGTCAAGTAGGTATTCCATTTGGGTCCCACAATTTTCGCCAATTTGGAACTGACTATAGATGAACAATATATGGTAAAGATCAGGGTCCTTATTAGAAATGATAGTGAACCCACACTATATTCAGGCATTAGAGGCCACAGACAGAAAAAGAAGGGGAAAATAACATTCAAAGATGAAAACAGCGTAAAATTGAGTGGGGGATCCCAAATATGGGCTGAAAAGAAAAGAAAACGCATACATTTTTGCAAGAAAAAAAAGAGGAAATCCACTGAAAAGAGAAACTCTTACATGCCTGCATATTCAGAGGGGACCCTGCTTCTGATTTCTGGTATAGAAAAACTTGTCATTTTTTCTCGTATTTCTATGGCATCTTCCAATAAAAAAACACTTATAAATGAATCTTACTCAGGATTATTGGAGAGGTCTAAAACTTTGTGAAAGTCTGTCAGCGTCTGCTTGAAGAAATCTAGCCGCTTCTTTTCAAACTGTTGTGTTTTCTCAAACTGCAGAGAAAGGATAAAAATATAGAAGAAAAAACATTATTTGTTGTTATTATAAAAAGGATTCATAGATTATAAATTCATACATATCTGCCATGACTTAAGAATAAAAAAGAACAGTTCGCAAAGCGTTGCGAATTAAAGCTATAGAAGCTGATTGAAGCCCACCAGTCGGGTATGGCGTTAAAGAGCAACATTATAGAATGACCCGGTGTTATTATAGAAAACTAATGAGGAAATTATGTTGTTATTTCAACATTTTGATTTAAGTGCTAAGATTTCTCAATATTTTGCAATATGATGATCATGGTAAGAGTGCTTCACAAACATAAAGGAAAGTAAGGACGAGTGTTTTTGAACAAGCAAAACCTGTTATGAAAAGCGTGTATGAAAGAAAACTATCGTTACCATGCACCCTGCGTGAACGTGAAACCAAATTCAAGATCTATCTACACATGTTATATTGTCTCACATAAAGATTGCCACATTTTTTTTATGAGGAGGTCCAAACTTACTTAAATACAGGGTGTCCCACAAGGATTGATACCTTTGTATTATTAGTTATGTTCACACAATACGGAAAAATACCTATGGTTTGGCATGTCATATCACATGAGGCCGTATTTATCGTTTAGTCCAAAGGCCAAAAAAAAAAGTATTTTTAAAACACTCGCGGAAAACGAAACTCCCTTCAACAAACAAGGCGCTGAATTCTCTTCCCTTCCTACCTCCGTAAAATCCCCCGAAGTAAACCACCCTTTAACAGGCTCTGCGCCGCACCTCTGTCCATAGAATCATCGCGAAATATTTGTCTGGTTATGTGATATGCAGATCATTTATTTTTCGGCGTGGATTATACCTTTTCGCTGTCTATTTCGGCCTCAGAATGTAACAGAAATCGAGTCACTTGCGTTTAAGGTTGGTGTCAACCCTGTTTGGGCCAAATTTATCAAGCACTGTAACTTTTAAATTATAAATGTGATGTACATAAAAGTATACATTTTTTGTAATGAAATGAGTCAGAGAATCCATTTTTGGTATCAAATTTTACTAAAATGAGTGATTTTTACATTTTGCCCAAAAATCACCTTTTTGGCGCCAAAAATTGTCAGACAACCTAACAATATCAGTTTTTGATTAAAAATTCCAAAATTTCACCAAAATCATCTAAAGTCAATTATCTAGGAGCGAATTTTTTTTTTTGGCTTAAAATTTGTTTGTTTTGAAAATATTGACCAAAAAGTGCCAAAAATGAGATTTTTGAGATAAAAAACATTTTTTTGGCACTTTTTGGTCAATATTTTCAAAACAAACAAATTTTAAGCCAAAAAAAAAAATTCGCTCCTAGATAATTGACTTTAGATGATTTTGGTGAAATTTTGGAATTTTTAATCAAAAACTGATATTGTTAGGTTGTCTGAAAAAATTTGACGCCAAAAAGGTGATTTTTGGGCAAAAAATGTAAAAATCACTAATTTTAGTAAAATTTGATACCAAAAATGGATTCTCTGACTCATTTCATTACAAAAAATGTATACTTTTATGTACATCACATTTATAATTTAAAAGTTACAGTGCTTGATAAATTTGGCGCCAAACAGGGTTGACACCAACCTTAAATCATCCGCCATTTTATTTGTTTATTATTTACGTCTCATATTTTAAGCAACTTTTCCACAGACACAAAGCAATCGCTTTACACGTTTAACTGGTAACGCGGTCCTGCAGGGTTCCCAGCATTTCACAAGACCAAAATTCCCTGAGTTTTCCCTGAGTTTTTTCCCTGACAAATTTATATTATTCTCTGAGAAAATATTTTCACTTTATCGGAAGTTGGGAAGGCAATAATTATGTGGGTTGGTTATTAACATATATAGCCAAAATTTCTAGTTTTCCCCCCTAAAATGGTCCAGAAAACGTTCCTGAAACCATGTTGTTAAGCTTGAACAGCAGTGGCGTATAGGTAGGTTATTCATATTGGGGGGAGAAATGAAAGTGAACCGACAAGACTTTTGTGAGCCAAGAAATGCTCGGGTAGCGCGCAAAATTTTTCGACTTTACACCTATTCATTGCCTGGAAATGTGTTAAGTCACACTACATATGCACACAAAAAAGCCACCATAGCCAGTCAGTCAATGGATAAATCTTAGACAGAAAAATACCAAAATAATTACCCACTTGAGCCATCAAATTCCCTGAGTTTTCCCTGAGTTTCTGTCTTTTTTTCAAATTCCCTGAGTTTTCCCTGTCTGGAAAAAGTTCTTTTGATTTTCCCTGATTTCCCTGATTTCCTAGTCCTACCTTTAGGACTACTCTATCTATACTATTAATACTAGAAAAAATGCTCCCCATCCGAGAACCGACAAACCCGAGAACCGAACTCGTGGAG